>JAYKAV010002553.1:3829334-3909378 GCA_035582835.1 Phoebastria nigripes | reverse complement strand
AAAAAAACCCAAAAAACAACAACAAAACAAACAAACAAACAAAAAACACCAAACCAAAAAAAAAACCACCCACACCATTATTGATTATAAAGTACTCAGTAGAGGAAACTCTCTTCACACATTAGCCAGAGCTTATACAAGTGGCATATCTAAGGGGCCACTTGGGGAGCAGTCCTGGCCCTTGCTTCAGTGCACCTCAGTCCTTGGATATTGCTTAGAAATATATCTCTGTTTCAGTGCCAAGCAGGATAGTCTTTGTCTTAAACAGCACTTTCACCAAACCTTTTGTGCACTGGAAAAAGGCATCCGTTTACGTAAGCATCATCTTGGCTGTGAGCTAGCCGAGGGGCAGGGCAGCTTCTGCGTTTGGATTTGGGTACAACATGACTGGATCAGCTCAATGCTGTGCACTTGTGTCCAAGGTAAACAGGTGCTGTGCATGCACATAATTCCCATGGATACTACACAGGAATTAACTGTCTGTGCTTCTGGATACTCTTAGCCATGTGCAGCTGTAAGAGAGGATTCACAACGTCTGCCTGATAATAATGAAGGCAATTATATATCACAGGCTGAACTTCTCAGGGAATTTTGCCTCCTTGTTACTTAGATGCTTCTGAAATTTTGTTGGTCTCTTAGCAGTGTTTTATTACTGCAAAGCCATGAATCATCCAGTGATTATAGAGTGTGGCAAGTCACAGCTGATGAGGAAGGAAGGTGGAATTAGAGCAAGTGTGTGTTCTGGACAAAGATCTCTTTATAGCATTGGAGAAGGTGGGGGAGATGGATGTTTTAAACTCCCTTTCAGGGTACTGTTCCACCTGCCCTCACAACCAATTGGAGGCTTTATTTAAACATGTGTTTGCACACCCACTTGAACTAAAGCTCAGGCAGAATCTTATCTTGAGGAATTTACTGGGAGACCAAATAGGTTAGGCAATTCTGCACAGAGAATTGGCTAACAGACTTTAAATACTTCAGTTAAAGGTGGTAGTGACAATGTTTAACCTGTCTATGCTTGCATTTTCTTAGTAGAATTATTCTTATTAGAATATTTTTTCTGCATTTTTATAGAAGGAATATATTTTAAGTGCTCCATTTCTATCTTAACTTTTTTGTCAGGGCAGCTGCACTGTTTGCAGGGTTACTTGTGCACAGAAGGGATCAGTTTCACCTTCCAGCTTAACACAACTCAGCTTTCCTAAAGACTTCACAATTTCATCAACGAAGAATAAGAAGACGATGTTTTAATCAGGTAATTCTTTTTAAGACACTCTCCCTTAGTAATGAATGCACAACGATGACTTTACTACCTCAAACTTATAGTACATCTAGGTGGACTGTGTGCTTCTGTCCTTGGGCAAGGTACTATGCTCCAGCCAAGGACCATGTGCCTTCCTAAATTTGCTAAGCATCTGATGTGATATTCACACTCTCTACGCAGTAGTCCTTCGTTTGAAGGATCATTTGCTTAAGTTAAATTCCTTTCTTTTTTTCCCCCATCAGTCTTCTCAGTGAAAAAATCTGTAACTCAGTCAAGGCAGCTGAGATGTTTCGTGAAGGAGTTCAGTCCTGTATTTCTGTTATTAATATACAGGTGGCTTAATCTTTGTAAGAGGCAAGATTGAACTGTCAAGTAGATTTGGCTTTGTTACCTGGTCAGATATATTTCTAATTATAAGTAAACTGATTATAAACCAACTGATATTATTATACCTTGAAGAAATAATATTTTTTAGCAAATATTTCTTACCTATACAGCATCAATAGAAAAAGGGCTCTGAGACTGCAGCATTTAAGACTGCACATTGTCAGGTGTGGTTTCAAAAGTTCTTGTAGCTCCTAAAAAAAAAAAGTGCAGAGGTAATGTTTGACAACACATTTGCATTTCAGATATACAAATTTCACAAGTTTTTCAACACTAAAGATACTRTATCTTGAATAGCTGCTGCTATAAATGTATTAGTAAATATCTACAACAATAAAAAAAACCTCAAAACTTCAAAAAAGACATGGTATCAGCAATAATTTAACTTACCAATAGAAGTTGCACTGCAGTATATTACAGCTCTTTCATTTTTGCATCTGTCCTTTAAATATTAGGAAAAGTAATTGTTTTGAAAAATAATGCAATCATGTGCAGGAGAATCAGAAACACTGAGTTTTGTCTCTGCTATTCATCCTTGTAAATGAGCGTATCTCTGGCATATCAGTGCACTCTTCTGAATGGAAAATACATAACCCCATCTTAGAACACAGAGCTGTTTAAGAGCAACATTTCTGGTACATGGGTATTAACAATACCTATGATACATATCTTTGGTAAGCTTTTTGTTAATGAGGAAAATTGAAATGATATGTTGCTACTGCTAGCTATTAAAAAAGATCCTTTGACTGTATATAAATAATCATATATAACATCCATGTTCATCAAAATGTTTGGCTGAGGCAAGATGTTTTCTTCTGAATGGGATTTCTTTGCTTTTGTCAGTATGATTCACATCCATAATGGTTATTTTAAGTAATCTGTCAGCTCTGTAATCCATTTCTGGATGAAAAGAGTACCAAGCAATAGTTTAATGCAGTCAGGCAACAGATCTGAAATTCAGACTATGCAAACTTTTGCTATATTTCATCAAAGCACTAAGAAGTTATTTGTAAGACTTGCTTCAAAACTTTAAAAAAACCTACATGACAGGAACATTATCTACCCAGAATCTGTAAGACAACTGTTAAATGTTAATAAACACAAATGAAATATCTGTTGTACGTTTTAGGAAGGGACAATCAAACAATACTATTTTCAATGTCCAGAAAGAATTTTGCAGGAGTCTCTTGCACTTTAATTTCACAATAAATTACTATCAGGAAAGAATTTGAAGCTTCACAACTTGAAGCTTTGTTTCACCATCCTTTAGTGACCAATGCAAAATGCCAGCAAACTTTTTTACCCCAAAGTAATTCTTCTTTCAGTCTATAGTTCTAGTAAGAGCAACACTAGTGGTATTTACTCAAATTAATGCAGTGTGAATGGTATTTGACTTGTATGTAACAGTGGTGAAGTGACAAAATAAGTTGTTAATGTCTCCAAAGAAAAATGAAAGCCATTTCAATGGCTTTTTAAACAAGTAAAAATTCTCAGCATCTTGGATACTTTAAGCATACACCAGCCTGGTAAATATTAATGTCAAAACAAATCATACACTCCTACTGACTTCCACAGAAAATCATGCATGAGACATTAAGAGAGCCTGTAATAGGAAGATACAGCACAAATGAGCAGATGGTGTTGTCAGAACATTGCTCTCTAAATGCTGATTCTGTAACATTCCTGGTGCATATCGTGGGATCTTTTGCATATCTCATTTTGGGTTTGGATGGATACTTTCTACATTCACTATCTTTATCTCACAGGAAAGTATGCTAAAAATAAGTATTATCTTTCTGGTTTCCCAGAAAACCTCTTACTGACTTTATAAGTACTTCATAAAGCTTCTTTTATATTTAGTTCTTGAATTGCTACTATGAGCTCCTAATATGTCTGAAGATCCTTTATAAACAGATTAAGGAAACCTATGGATATTTCTGTACTTGTTTGGGTTTAGTTTTTACAGTACTGAAGATCACAATGAACGGGTTGATTACTAATCTCTTTCTAAAGCAACCAGTTTACCTTCAGATCTTAACCAACATCCAATTTAGCAATTTAATGGGGGGATGGGGTGGAGAATTTTAGTCTTTAACACATGAAAGGTCAAATCCATTCTATGGTATGTGGATTAATTTTGTATGCTCAGGAAGAGAGAGTATGGAAATAACAGGAAGGAGAGGATCTCTTATTTCTGTATAAGAAATACTAATCAAGAGATCTAATTGCCATGTCAACTGGTAGCCCATCACTGCAAAGGGACACTGCATGCCGGCCAAGGAATAGAATTGGGTAGCTATTTGAAGTCTTAAGCAGTTTCACAGATAATACTTAAGCTGGATATATAAATCACTGTGGCATGTGCATCCACACTTGCATGCACACACACATTTTCTCTGCTGTCCTTTTTTTTATGGGGCTTACTGAGCTGGCTTGTTCCATTGAAAAGCCTGCCTCTTGGCATGTTTGCACATCTGGACCTTTCCTCTGTCATGCATTTCTTTATCAAATGCTATACACTCACAGCAGGATTCCTTCCTGCATATGTAGACCTTATTGACTACTGGTATTTAAAACTAGTTCAGCAGGACCCATAATATTTTCCTCTTTCCCAGAGCCTAGAAAAATACACATAACCTGTTCTCTGCATAGAATATCGAGCCATTTGGTTTTACCAGACAGACTACATGCTGTCCAGATTATTGTGCATAAATTGACACATTTTCATGTTCTAAACACACCATTAAGTAATTGAGGGCAAGTAATTGCCCCAGTTTCCCATATGATGAGACAACACCACTTTCTACTTTGAATCAGATCAGATTAGGCCTATAAAATAGTATCTAAAGTTTTGTCATTTCCCTGGGAATTCAGTATTTATTATCTTCAGCAGGAGAGGAAAAGTGAATTATGCAACTTTCACAAACCTCCAAGACTGAAATGGGATGAGGCAGAGAGCTGGCAGAGGTAATAGCAGTATCTTAAAATTTCACTGGAAGTGAATTTTGTGTGAATGAATCAAAGGATGAAATGCCTGTTATACTTATCCACAAGTGGACACATGGAAAAGATGAAAAATTATTAAAGACACTTTGTCATATGGCAGTGGCCATATGCCTGAATTCCCATGGCTGCTGTTGCAGGCATCTAAAACCATGTGTAGAATTATCTTAAAATAAAAAGTCAATAGTGGTTTTATAGATAGTATAAGCTGAATTAGCATTGCAGTTGCATTTGACTTCTGAATCCAAACTGTTGAATGACAGCGCCTTTAAGTGCTCGACTGAAAAGCAGCTAGAAATTCAGGAGGGATTCAGCCAGAGTGCCAAAGTATAACTACCTCCCCTGCTCTGCATTGTCCTGCTTGCATCGTCCACTACAACTGCAATGTAGCCGATGAGTCTACACGTACAGTCTTTACTCCATCCTCTGGTTGTTAGATGAATGTGAACCAATTGGAGGGAAAATGATGGAAAGCTGAAAATACTGAAGACTCAGTGGGAGAAAGGGAGTGGATATATGGAAGGCAGTCACAAGATAAGATTCAGAAGTAGAGGGGCAGAGAGATGGAAAGGAAAAACCCCTACAGGATACGGCCCCAGAATACCACTGTCACTTCCAGATTCTTTATTCATTCTTCACTCCTGCCCTTGCTTTTAGCAAATTGGCACCTGACACTATATTGCCATCTTCATTGGCTTCTCCAGTTCTTCTGGGCAGTCTTCCTTACTCTTCTTATTTCCAAGTTGCATAGGAAATAATTTTTTTATCTCCCTTCAGCTGTGCACAAGCAACAACTGAAAATAAATGGACAGTGAGAAACTTTTGCTCATCACTCGGAAAAGCCAACTGCACACAATTGATTGAGAGTAGTCACTGACAGGTAGCATTTTGTGGAATAAAGTGACATGCTATCTGTCTTCGTATTAATCTGGATGCCTGTCTACAATAGCCCTTGTTTTATGATTCTTTTTAAGTCTCTCTCAAATACATAGATCATGAAAGAGAAGAAAATGCAAAATTTTCACACGTTAAGATTATTTTTCATGTTAAGATCAATTAATACTGCAGAGAGTGCAGCTTGAGTGAAAAGTAGCAAGAGATTTTTTTAATGGGGCAAATTAGAAAGAAGGAATAAAACACAGCAGCAGCAAAATTCCGGGTCTAACTGGGGAATTGACTGATGAAAATGGACTATTGCATGTGTCTGCATCCTATTATAAGGGGCACCCTCTTATTTGGCTGACAAGCTGGCTCTTGGCGTAACCAGCTAGCTTGTTTCTAAACCCTAGGCACATCTGATCTTGCCTAGCGTGGACATAAACCATGCAAAGTCTCCTTGGGCAAGTAAGGAAAGTTAGATTTACTTGGTCCATGGAAAGTAGCTGTCTTGTCATGTTTTCTTTGCAGAGACAGACAGTACAGGGGCCATCTGTGGTGACAGTGCTATGTTAGCAATTGGATGGATGTTAAGTTTCTACTGTTGATATATCTAGCAATAGTTCAAAGTGAAGTACTGGATTCCAGTTATGCTCTGATGTTCGGATCAATACACCTGTCACATGTGCCAGGTAATACAAGTAATAGCTGAAAATGTCATTTTCTCACTGAAACACTCAGGAAGTTGCTCCAATCTGTACAACATCTTTCTCAAGTTTTGTGCTCTGTCATGTTTTTGTCAAAGACACTGTTCAACAGCAGAAGGTCGTATTGTTAAAATAAGTAGAATGAATTTAAGATTCACCAGAAATGAAAATCTGTTTCTTTGGTGTAGCAAAATGAGCTGTAAGCGAAACTTGACAATTAAACATTGCTTATATATGTATAGGGCATTGTATGAGAGTCTTTAAAATGATCCTGAATAAATCTGTATGACAAACAGGTTCATTTATTTTTTAAAAAAAAATCTGAATTAGCATGGCAAGATTTCAGACTGTATCAGCAACAACTCAGTGATATATTTCAATATCCTGATTAAGATACAAGTTCACATGTAAAACCACCATCCTCAAAATATACTGGAAGGTTGTAAGCTAGGTCAAAGAAATCCACTGTTGCAGCCATTTAAATTTTTTTTTAGCATCAGTACTTCTAACCACAAAAGGAGTAAGGACTAGCAGTATGCTGCTAATACTTACAGTATTAAGTATATGAATACTGTCTAATTGTTAGAGACATTTGGTGTTCTAGATTGAGGTCTGTATTTCTCACCAAGTTCTCTGCATTATCAATTTCATAAACATCAAAGCCTTAGAGTAACTTACATAACCTATAATAGGATTATTTTATATGTTTATCTGTTGTTGTTTTCACTCTGTGCATTTTAAATAGATTAGTATGTATCTTGTGTTAGCTGGGAAATAAGTTAACTGGCAGAGATGTTGTTAATATTATACAGTTTTCCTGGAAAATGAATTTCACATAACTGAGTGTTTAGGATGGCAATACAATTCTAGGAGTTACCTTCATGGAACAAGTATCAAATGTCCTACTTCCAACCAGCATAACACTGAACTGAAAGGTTTCAACAACGTACAGAAATTGATGTAGTAACAAACATTCACAGAATAGGTTTTAATAAATGAATGTGTTCATATGACTGCTTAAATATAGCACTCATTACAAGCTCTGCTCACATCTATTGAAAAATCTATAGAAAGTGTGCCACACAGGCTATTTTCTAGCAAAAAAGGCAATGGATTATATAACTTACCTCCACCTTGTTCCTAACTATGCTTTTAGATAGCTGACGCTCAAAAGTCCAGCAGATCAGTGGCGTTTGAGTCATGGTTGATGATTACTGCCATTTGTAATTATCCAAATTAATCAGAAGTTTGTGGGGTTGTTAATGGTTGTTTATATGTGTGTATAGACATTTTACTTAAATCTTTTGCTCTGTACATCCCAGTTCTGCTATCTGTGCAGCTGGACCTCTACATACATCTGCAAATGTTTGAGTCCTCTTGTACCAAACTACAGGTGTCTCAAATCTGAGACCTTTACTGGCTTTTTAAGGTGTATGTCAACACTGCAAGGTCCTCCCACAGACAGTCATGGATCACCTTCTGCCACACCAGCCTGTGTTTGACAGTCACAAGTCACAGCCCACCCGTCTGGCTACACCACAGCAGCAAAGAGCAGAGAGGCGCTCAGTTTTCATGCAGTTTAAAGAATGAATGTGTTTGAGTCAAGTCAAAGAGCTAGGCAACCTTCAGAGGCTGCAAATGATGAATGAAACCTCAAAGGCACCTTAACAAAGGTTTTGACTTTGCAGGAAGGTGCAAACAGCTTTCATGTGGCTAACACTGATGGCTTGGGTGGTCCCCCAACTCCCAGCTGAGACCTGACAGCTGCCTGGGTGAGCACTTTAGGTCACCAAGCTTCTAAAAGGCACCCACAAGTGTGGGCTGAAAGCAGATACAGTGCTACTGCAGCATTGGTACCATACTTTACTAGTTACACAGACCAGGCTAACTTATTTCTATAGCCTGTAGCAAAATGGAGCCATAGTTTTGTTTGGGCAGAATCAAAATAGATATGATTAATATAAATAGTTGAAAATCCAGAAAGTTGGACAAAGTTGGACAGAATATGCCAGTTCAGATTAAGAAAGTAACAACTTGATTTGAAAAGACAAGTGAAATCATATCTTTCTGATGCCAGCTTAAATTATTGTTCCTTATGAAAGATAAGAGCTAGAATCTTCTAGTTTTAACCTGGAGGAGAGTCTCCCCACATAGATCCTGATGTCTGTGAGCTTTGCTCAAGCAGTCTCATGTTGTAGAAACTATCCAGGGCCCAACTAATCTGCCCGCGGCTTCCCTCCAAGCAGCCTCTGGCATGGGAGAATGAGGGACATCTCGCCATATGTCACTGAGCGCATGCTCGAGTCTGCGAGGGGAAAAATAATAGCCCTGTGGTAGCAGATTAGGTTTAATCATATCCGTCTTCTCTCCTCGTTGAATATTTTGCAATGTGCCTCTGAGCTTTACAACAGAGAATCAGCCCGTTAGTTTGCAATTCTGTTTGCGATTGCAAAGGCTTGTTTGTTTGGGGGGGAAAGGGGAAGAAGGAAGGGAATATACCCCAGTGATGCCTTGTTTTCCATGCAAATTATGAATTTGAACCATAGATTTTTCCTGTTTTGACTGTTCTTATGCCTGCCTGTAAGCCTTCAGAGAAAAGATTATCTTTCTTGGGACACTTAGTCACCAAACAACTACTTGTCCGTTTGAGTCTGAGGTCTGTAATTCCTCGCTGAATTAGTAAGCATCCTGTAACCAGGAGATTTACAAACTAACCATTTTGAGCAGCGTAACAGGATGAAAGACTAGGAAGGAGAAAATCAGTTTTCAAAGCAGTTTAGGTTTTTTGCAATCTAGGAAGCTTTTGCATTTGAAACGAACTGGCACAAATTAATGTAATTAAAATTACTCAGTAGAAACGCATGTATCAGCAAATAATAATCACAGGAAGAAATGCTTTTAATTGTACAGCCACATAAAAATGTGAATGTTCTCAAAGTTCAGTGTCAGCTGCACACTTTTGTACCTGCCAAGGCTGGTCAGAGGAGTTATTCTGACTGAGATGTGGAACTGAGCTCAAAGTCAGCAGGAATTCAGTCTAAGAGGAAGTCACAAGAGGGGCTTTGAAAGTATGTGGCATTTTACAATAATACATGTATTTCAGATTTTTGCCACTAATACAGATTTAACTAATCTTCCCGTGTGGTAAGTGTGTGACTGTTTCAGGATCTTCCTTTTCTTTAAGTGCATACTGCTTTAGCCTTATTCTATGGCAGTCATTAGAATTACCTGGAGTTGTGTCATGATGAAGAGCAATCTTTAAGAACCCTATTTATAACATTTGAATAGACATTGAAATTATGTATATAGGCAGGTGATTTTTTTTATAATTAGAAAAAAAAGCCTGCTAGAGAAATAAAATGCTTTCATTTAATTCAAATATTCCCTTTCATCATGACTCAATGCCCAACAACAGGTTTAATCAACATGATCTGTTTTCATTCAAATATTGTACAGCTTGTTAAGTACTGGCACATTGTTCATCTATGTATTCATTTGAGGTGAGATGTGCAGATTTGATAGGGAGTTGGGGGGAAAAATGGAAGCTGGCTCTTAAATTATCTTTCTGGGAGAAGTTTCTCCATATGCCATTCACTGTTTTTAAAAACAAGTTTTTGCAGGCTTTTGGGGGGTAAACTCACTTCTCAGATTTGACTTACTTCATTAATGCCAATTTGAGTTATTCTGTGATATTCTGTGATATTTTAATCCAGCAGAATGCATCTTAATAATACCTCGGAGAGGAAAAACTAACATTTTCTTAAAACAATTGAGCAGAGGGCGAGGAATGAGAAGGGAAGGCAAGAGTACCCCCAGGAAAGGAGCAGCGCTGGGGACAGGCTCCCGGCGGGGAGGGTGCCGCGTTCCCCGAGGGCCAGCGCGCCTTACCTGCAGCCGGGGCCGTGGCGCGGCCCCTCCGCGGCGCCGGGCGCAGGACGGAGCGCGGCGGCCGCCTCCGTGCAGCCTCGCAGCCGGCCAAGGACTGCGGGGCGCCGCGCCGCGGGGCCGCCGGTTCGAGCCCGCCCACGGCCGGGGGTGAGCGGCAGGGGGAGAAGGCCCCCCCGCTACCGCTAGCCTAAGCCCCCATAGGTGCCTCTAAGCAGCATTGTCCCTTCCCTGCCACTCGTYCTTTGCTTACTCTCACTTGCACCCCTTTTCAGTTTCTAGTGTGTTTGGGGAAAACGATGCTGGAGAGAGAAGTGGTGAGGGATCCCTGCCAGACAAAAATCAGTGGCAGCACTTCCCACCACTTCTTTTTTTGCCATGCCTCTGTAACAGAGCTTGCATAAAACTTCCTGCTTATTGCCTTGTTTTCCTTCTTGCAATTGTCACATCCCAGCTACCCTGGGTAGAAACGTCCACCCTTGTTCTCTATTTGATGTTGAAATGTTCTGGGCGTCTTTAGTTAACACCATTCAAGTATTTCTAGGAGCAACTGGAAGAAAAATGTTAGTTTTGCAGATGTTACTTTCCTGTCTGACCTTTCACTTCAGGAGCTGTCTGCAGCTTGCAGATAGATGAAAGTACCACTTTCTCTGGGGAAACACCATTCCACACAACACAAGATGATGGAAACCACTTAGGGAATGTGATTCCCAACCCAGGCTGTGTTAGGGGAAGCAACTTCTGACAGAGTTTAAGATCTGCTGTCAGAAATCATTGCCTATAGCTAGAATATGAGGAAAAGGAAAAAAAAAAAAAATCCTTCCTGACGGGGTCACTATCAGCAGTACTAAAATATGGTATTGCTGRTCCAAGCTGTGGAGGAGGAGGAAGAAGATTATTTTGATGACTTCAGTTTTTACTATGAGTGCTGCTTTTTGGGATGAAAGAGTTGACAACTGTTGAAGCCAAAGGCTGAGAGGTCCCAACCCTGCATCTCCTAGCAGTAAGGACCCTCAGATTTTGCTTCCTAGCATGTGCTAGTCTCAGTTCATGTCAGAAGTAAGCATGTGTTGTTTGCTTTTTCATAGAATTGTTTTGGTTGGAAGGGACCTTTAATGGTCATCTAGTCCAACCCCCCTACAATGAGCAGGGACATCTTCAACTAGATCAGGTTGCTCAGAGCCTCGTCCAACCTGACCTTGAATGTTTCCAGGGATGGGGCATCTACCACCTCTCTGGGCAACCTGTGCCAGTGTTTCACCACCCTCACTGTAAAAAATTTCTTCCTTATATCTAGTATGAATCTACCCTCTCAGTTTAAAACCATTACCCGTCRTCCCTTTTCTTAACTTTATCTTTAAATTGGTTACTGACATGTTGTTATAAGAGGCTATTTTGATACCACTTGCCTGCTGTGACTGCACTGGAAGCTACAGAACATGGGAAGGTCTGAGGCCCAAAATAGGAGAGGAAAACAACATCTCTCCATGACAAAAAATGGAGCAYGTTTCCCTTCTGTTGTATGACTTTCTGTTACTGTTATTGCCTAAAGCTCTTAGTTGTTACTGCATCTGTGGGCAGGAGAAATTAGAGAAATGTAAAATCCCATATTCCCTGCAAATGCTGAATGTTGATCCAATTATAAGTCAAGAATAGGTGCTGAGTGTGTCTGCTCTGGGGTACTTCCCCCCATACCTTGTTTGAACAGTCTGTCTAACTGTGTAATATGCATAGTGTTTATCTTTCATTCATCAGTCAAGCAGAAAGAAGCTTGAAACCCAGTGGAAAAAAATCCCTTGTTATTTCTATTGCAGAACAGCTGCAAGTGGGAGAATCAGCAAGTTTGGTCTCATGTGGCATTTCATAGCATTAGAACTGAGAAAACAGCTTTAAAGACAATTCTATTACCAGCTGGCATAGAAACAATGTTGATGTTTGTTTATTATTCCCAATAGCAGTCCCAGCACAGGTTATATCTAATGGACAGTATCAGAAATCCTTAAATTTCTAGGGATCTCTTTCTCCCTACTTCTTAAAACCTATTTCAAGTTCCCACTAATTGCAAGTCATAATTTAAATAGAATGAAAATATTCTGTCTGAAAACTCAAAGCATCAATGTGCTGTTGCCTGTTACAGTTCACTTAAGAAAGTGGGAATTCAGCACCTGTCTGAATTTCAAGACTTTGAGACAGTTGAGATGCATTTGAAAATCTTGGGCAGCACACATCCTTCTCTCCATGCAAGAGCCCTGAGCAGTGGCAGTCACTGGGACTCCAGACCACCTGAAACAGCACCTGGGCCATGGGCAGCATCTGTCGGAGACAAGCAAGTAAATGACAGTGCTAAAAATTCATTACCATGGCCTGAAACATTAAGGCTGCCAGTAAAACCTGTTAATATAAACCTAAAGCTTATGCTGGTTTCTTCTTCTAAAGCTTATACTGGTCCTTCAGAGTGCCTATGGTTCTCATTTCATTTATTTTTCTACTGGGGCTATTGCACCCTCAGTAAGGGCTGTAGTAGTTTATCAGCAACTGGCTAATGTGAGCCTGTGCYCATGCACAGAGGCAGACCTGTCCTGCCGAGAGCCAGCTCCTGCCAAGCCCTTGTCCCCTTTGTACTCCCTGCAGCAGTGGGACCTCTGAGGCACCGAACCTGCCACCTGCCCTTGAGCTAGTCCCAGACGGGGACGGCTCAATTACTAACCCAAAGCTTAAGTCTTTGAATAGAGCCATTCATCAACTGGGAAAATCAGCTGACTCCATCCTCAGGCTGGTAGAGAGTAATGAAATTGTTTCAGAGAACAACTTGCAGAAAAGGCTCCTTGAAGACAAAAAATCTGGATGCCCGCGGTAAGAAATCATTTAACTCCTCTGAGCATTTAGCCCTCTGCATCTGTATTGGAGCCCATGTTGGGTAAGTTGTAGCAGATTTTCCTTACAATTTGTAACCTCAGAGCGTTGTTGTAACATCCGCAGCGCTGATTAAACAGCATTGTAATCAGTAATGACTTTCAATAGCTGTAATGCCAAGAATAATAGAAAACATAGTAAACTTCTAATATCCCTGGGATTCCTGGAGATATGTTAAATTCTTATCAGCAGGCTGGATGTGAGATTTTAGGTGCTTTAACTGCTTGCCCAATAACACATAACCCTTATAAATAAGCCAATATTATCATTATCATTTAAGTATAATATTAATACATAAAATACTTAGTGATGCGATGTATTATAAACCAAAATGTCCCCAATTTTTAATTTGATGACATTAACATTTAATGGGCATTATTTTAGACATGTTAATGCAAATGCACATGCTTGGAATACTGACCAGACAAGTTCTGAATAAATGCAGTATTGAGTGAGGACCTGAAAATAACACAATTTTGTACTTAAGCTAAATGCAAAGCAAAAAGTGAGAGAATACCCACTAATCTATAGATTTGATTTAAATCTTTCCATTTTAATGAGGTAACAGGTAATACCAATGTTGAGGACTTTGAAAATCTGCTAACTGGAGAGTATCTAATTGAAATTACTATGAACAGTTCTATTTCATTATACAGTGTTCCAGTGAATGTAATGGAAAGGATGAAAATAACACCATAAAATGTGCTCCATCTTTAGAATTCTTTAGGGGGGGAAGTTTTCTGATTACTATACATTATGTGGGAAACAGAGGGTGAGTCAATTAGTGTTCTAATACCTGGTAAGTTCTACTCTCAAATAGGAATGCTTGTTCTTGAAAGTCTACGTTCTTATGCCTACTACAGACTGCATGAATAGTTGCATTTTAAATTATTATAATAATAYGCAGTGACCTGAGGACTACATACTCTGCAACCATTCCAGATTATCTGAGCGGAAAATAATGAAAATAAAATGGCTCAAATTTAAGAGTTCATACCTTCTCTTTTTGTATCTCATTGCACAGTCACAAAATGAATTCTTTGAACATTACCTGTAGCAAGAGTCACACTTACATAAAACACAATCATTTTTTATTAAGTATTGGACGTCTTCATTTTGTTTTAGACCCGTCTTGGTTGAAATTTTTCTCCTCTTGATAAGCCTTTACTTATCAAGTGAACCGCTTATTTCACTACTCGCTGCTTTTTTCACTGAAGTCATTGAGGCTTAATGGGTTATTTTAATGTTCATCTGACCTCTTGTAGGATTACTCATATGCTGAAATCAAAGCATGTTCTTACTGAAACTGCGGTCTCCTACCCTACCTCTGTCTGGAGCACTATGGCTCTGTTACCTTGAGAGATGTTGTTATAGGTCACCAGGATGCACCTTGCACCTGAACATCTCCAGCTCGGATCATGGCTTTCGGGCACTATGCTAACCTTCACTCTTCCCATGTAGTCACAAAGCACTCCAGGGTGAAACCTTCCCAGGAGCAAGGCACCTTCATTTGAAACCACTGTTTCTTTAAAGGTTGTTTTGAGAAGCACATATTTTTGGCTGTATCACTTGTCAGTTGATTCACAACAGCAAGGCTGCATTTGTCATAGCTTTGTTAGCTCTTGCTACACTATTGAATATGTCCAGGTGCTGGCTTTAATGAAGGACTTATGTTTCCATTATGCCCGGAATAATGTCAATATTCAAGAATTAGATTAAATGAATGAGAAAGCTGAGATGAAGACAGTGGATTTGATTATCTCGGGTAATTGATTTTCATTGTATGATGCTGTCAATGCCTGRGAGGCCAGGTGGATTAACTGATTCTGTCAAGAACAGGCAGGCTTGTGCTAGTCTTGCATCATATACAATTTTCCAGTTTATTATCAGTAGGACAGTGGAATGGTGTAAGCCTATGGCTGGGATGTCTCCCGCTGTTTTGAATGACTTAGTTTCATAGGGGCTTTTTTACTGGCCTGAAATGCTTGCTTTTCATCATGAGCAGAATGTACCCGTTCAGCTATCAATAACAAAAGGCCTCCAACAAGTGTGCTGCTGAGATATCAAGAAGCAGTTTTCACAATCCCCATTACCCCATGGAGCTGTACAGACATTAAAGATATGCATTGTGAGATCTCTGGCCTGGCTATTACATGCGGTAAGATAAATACGCTGGAGTATAGTTAGCAAGCCCCAATTGTAAGCAGGACCAGGAAAAGCTGAGGCACCGGGCTCGCTTTAACTGTCCAGCCAGACAAATTTGAGTTGCTGTTGTGTAGTCCTAGTGGTAAAGCTGAAGTGCTGGCAGAAGGTTGACTTATCTTCCCCGAAGAGAAGCTGGAGTGGTTACTGGACCTTTCCTACGTTTCCTCATGAAAGAAGTGGTGGTTAGAAAAGTGCCACTTTCTCCTGTCCATGCTCAGTCTACTTAAAGATGCCACCAATGTCCGTGAATGTAATGATCATCTTTTCATCATCAACTCTGCATGAGATATACTAAAAACTGTAAGAATTAATATATCAAAGCTTCATTTCTTAAGCCCTACCTGCTATGTGATCTGAGCAAGACTAAAAGAATTGATGATATAATACCGAAACTTTGACAGGAAAAAATTTTTTCCAAGCAAGCCCAAATGGGATTGCACTGTGCTGTGAACATGTACCAAATGGCTTCATCTGTTTATGGTTTAGTTTATTCCGCTATACTCTACATCAATACATTACATAACATTAGAGAGCCAAAGCTTAGTGAGACCTTGTAAAAAAAAAAAAAAATAAAAAAAAAAATTCTTTTGCTTGTAAAAGGAAATAACTTATCTTGCTTCTTCCTTTATTTTAGCACTGTGTATTTTACACAGAAGAGTTCCTACTATTCATGTACTCTTAACAGTTTTAACAGCATACTGAGGAAACTAAGACAAATTTTGTTTCAGTAGTTGGCTGTGCGCTACCCCATAATTTAACTCCTACTTGTATTAAATGTAGATTTCAATGTGCTATTTATTAAGGCATAGTAGCTATGTATAAACACAAAAAGCATTCACCAATATTTCTTCTAAAAATTAGTTATGAATATGGAGAAAGTGTTTCTTACAGGCACTTGTCAGGCTTTCACTTCCTGTAAAATTATGAAAGGAGAATAACAGCAAGGCATAATAGCCTCTTAAATGTCACTTGAATTATGATCTCTTAAATTTATCAAATTAAAATGTAATGTTCACTTAAGTCTGTCTTATGAATACACTGTATATGAACCCCCATTATATAGAAATACTAACCCATCAGGAGTATTCGGGCTGATAGCTGGTGAAGTTAAACTTTCCACAAGCTTAGTTTAAGTAGGTGATGGCAACGTTATTTTTTGGTTGGGAATACCTCTTTGTAAGGCTGTCAGATTTAGAGCAAAATTTCCAGAAAAAATAATTTTCACTTTGAGTAACTATGCATTCAGAATAAACTATCTGGCTTTTTCTAGGAGCTTTGCTAGGGGAAAATTGGAAGTGTCCAGGCAAAGGTGATGACGGGCATTTTTCACCAGCTGCCTTGGCAGTCCTTTGGAGGACACAAGCAATCCATTCAGCATTAAATGGCTGCTATAGTTTGCAGTAAGCAGAGTGATACAGTCCAGGCAGAGTTAGAGGAACAAAATGGTGGAAAAATCTCAGATGAGACCTGTCTTCACAAGACAAAACATCATAAGACTTTTTTCATTTTTACCACCGGTACACATTTAAATCCCTGCATTCCTGGAGGTATTTAGATTGATAGTTTCAGATCCTTATAAAGGAATGGGTATCCTGATGTTCTGGCCTTCCTCAGGCTGACTCACTTGTGTAATGGGTTGAGGTCATGTGCCCCAATCCTGTGATTTTGAAATTGCAGATTATAGAGCTAGCTGGCAAGAGAATGGAATAAATACAGAATATCAGACTAGGTTTCCAGTCCTAAGCCTAAATATCCATGTTCTAAAAACTTCACAAGAGGCTGATAGATTGCTATCATAGCTTAACATATCTGAACTTTGGGTCATGAAGGAGGATTTCCTCATATCTTTAATCTAAGGGTAACAATGGACCTTATTTTCACGGAGAAACTGTTATCTACATTATTCTTGGGGCTAAAGAGTTTTAAATTGCAAAAAGACCATGTGAGAAGTGTGCAATTGTGCTCAAATCATTTTTCATTTTCCTCAAGAGTGCATGGGGAGTTGTTTTAATTCAAAAGATATATCTGTCTGATCTATTAAACTAGAAGAAAAAATAATTCCAAGAACAGAAAATGCCAAAGGCAGTTTAAAGAGTTATAGATATACATGACATACAAAAATGTACTAGTGAAAGTTAATGCAAGTCAACATCTACAGTGGTCTTAAATGCCACATTGATTCAAAATCACACAGTAATTGATGAAATAGGAATGAATTATCTTCAATGTCTCTTTTAATGAACTCAGCAAAGAATTCAGTTCAAGCCTACTAAATGAACAGTCCTTGGGATGTGAAGGGCTGAGGCTCAGAGCCTCAAAATAACACTATTTTTTAAAGTTTGTGTGTTTTTAGTGTATTCCAAATGCTAATCTTTTTTTAGCTTGGTTTTTATTATTTTGGGTTTTGTTATTCTATAGCACTGCTTCTGTCCTGCATTATTCTTCTCTTCTGCTCTTTAAGTATATTATACTGAAGGCTTGGAATTTAGATTAGAAATCATCCTTTAGTACTTCGAGTTATGCAATTATTATTAATCTCCTGGTCTGATTTACATTACGATAAAGCAGAGTAATAAAGTTGTATACAGTCAATTTTACAATCTCATTTACAGGCCATAGGAATACTATGGCTCTGCATTGAAGGGGGAGCCTGGAAAACTGACCTAGTTGGGCAAAATGTTCTACCCTTGGCTCTGGACTGACAGTAAACAGCTGGAAAGTAGGAATTGCCTGTAATATTTAACTTACAGGAGCAAAGTTATGAAAACACAGTTCCTGTATTTGGCCTGTGGCTGCAGTCTCTGGTGTCTAAAAAGGTGCCTGTGCTGATGCTCTTTCTGTGACTGGGCTATCATCAACTCTCCCCTGGAGCTTGGGCTCTTTAAGGGCCAGACAAGGTTAAGCTCAGGATTCTGCCTTTCTTCTGGGGAGAAGGTAGATGATCTGATCTACGCTAAAAGATATGATCTTCTTTCCATGTTTATTTGCATGAAACTTTGGACAATTCAATATATGTGAGACTAATTATCTATCGAACCTGAGACAAATTAATCAATGCATTCAGAAGTAATTAGTTGGGAACTTACAGGCTAACATATCAGCGTACATGTGTATATATACCACACACTTTATTTCCCTAAGCAACTAGATTGAAAAAGACCTCAAAGCTGCAGAATTAGTGATTTTGAACAGTGAAATAAAACAGTTGTTAAGGTTTTGTCAGCTCTATAATGACAGTATGATTACACAATGTCTAGTCTCTTGACAACGCAGAATTAAGTGTGATAACTTTAGTAGCAAATGTGCTGACATTTTTGACGAAGCGTCAGGTTTATCACTGAAGTAAAAGAAAACTTTTCAGGAATTTTATTAAAAATGAAAACAAAGTAGGAAAAGTTATTTCATTTAGTACAATTAAAATTTAAAAGAAGGGTGACTTTTTAACAGTTTTAGTTAATCAGTTCTGCAATAGATGTTCTTCTGTAGTTTAGTTACTGAAATATATATCAACTAAAAATATTTTGGGTAGCTGTGAACCTAGAAATTTGAAATTTTGCCTCCTGGAGGTGAAACAGAATATGGAATACTGTCTGCTTTCTGCGAATAAAAATTACGTAAATGAGTTCATCTACTGCCATTGTGTAAAATAGCAAATTTTAAGGAAAACATCATTTACAGTATATTAATATATTTTAGGTTTACAGTATAATACAAACATGAAATTGGAGGGGTTTGGCCCAAGCTGCAATTCTAGTTTACTCTGTTCTGCCCATTTTCTTATGGGCTATTATTTTTCTGATCAATTTGTAAGACAAATATGAAAATGAAAATGTGAATTTAGACAAAAAAAATTTGTAATATCACATTCTTTTTCATAGATTACACCTCTTTGACGCTGCTACGTATCTGCCTGTGTCTTACTGAAGAGTCTTTAATGTTCATTACAGAGCAAAGCACGCATAAGTGTGGACAGGAAATCAAGTCTATACAGGCACTATTTTGTGCCTTGAAATTTAATAATTGATTAGAGAAATATACAGACTGCAGGGAGGAAAAAGGATCTGGGCTTGAAATAAGTGAAAGCTATTACTTAATGTTTCTGACATTACAGATTTTGTATTTCTTTACAGATGTTGGCACCTACTTAAGTGAATGAGAAATCACAGTTGATTCCAAGATGAATACTTTAATTAAAGCCTGTGTTCTGGTGCTCTGCTGAACTGATTCAAGAGTTATCTTAAAAGTAAGATTATATATCCTATTTAAAGCACAGAGGATAATGATTTCTAAAGTGTACATTATGTCAGCAAGATATCTAGTGTAATATTTTAATATCAAATATGTACTATACAATATTGGTTTTCCTGGATGTATGTGTTTCCATATGTTTATACAATGGAAAAAGAAGAATCAGTCAGTTCTGACTTATTTGCAGTCACTGCGTATCTCTGAAAAAGACATATCATCAAAACTGTTTGTTAGTAATTAAGACAGACTACTTACCAGTGTAGCTGCTCATCGGCTCATCAGTACCTATTGTCTTCCCATATTCAAGAGGAGCCTGAGCAGAGCACAGCAAACTTTACTGGTGCAGGTACTTCATCTTTTTGTTTCCTAAAAGTGCAATGCTGCTTATGGTAGTGACACACACAGTGGATGGGAGATGGGTTTATTATTCACTGAAAGCAAACTCAAGATCACTTGATCCTTTCCCTTTTGAGAGGAAAATGTTTGTATTAATGATGATTTGCTGTTCCTGCTGAGGGTGGCAGTGTGGTACCGTCCTCAAACCCAGGGAAACCCTCTGCTGCTTCAGCAGCCTTTCTGATTTTGTATGGCAAAGGTGCGTTCATCCCGCAGCCTCCTAGCCCAGGACGCGGGCTCACGCTGATTACAGACCAATATAACAAGGCCTGATTCAGGTGAGGTGCATACAGCAGTATCTGTAAATAACACTTTGAAGAAGTTATTCATGAGAAAGATGGGCCGAGGCGAGTTGTGTGGGGATTATCATTACCAGGGATGGTAACTCCAACTCCAGAAAAAGATCAATTGTTTCAGCTTTTAAGGAAAATGCCTTTCCTGAGGAGCTGGTGGATATAAGGGTTTTGCTGACTTGGTAGCCATGAAGAGTCCGAGGTCAGCATGCTGGCACACGTAACCAGCTTGTGTAATGTATATGGTTTACGTAAACACTGCCAAGCCTTTGTTTAAAATGGTTGATATACCTGCAGGAGCAGGACAGATGACGAGCTACTGACGCAAAGTTGTTTAATAACTATGGAATGATGTTGAAAATATGCGGAGTAATGTAAAATTTGAATCTTTCTCTACAGTATTGACTGCTGATGAGTTCAGCTTACAGCCTATGTTACTTACAGGGGCAATGGCTTGTTTCAGTCAGGAGCTTTATATAAGTATTTCCTTGGAGCTGTGTTTACATATCCCTTATCTAATCAGCTCTCTGTATTACATGAATAATTCTGCTTGTTTGAATGTTGACAGGCATTCCGGTAGTTCAGAGTGGGATTTCTGTCTTTGTAAACACTGTAGGAAACTCTGGCTTAGTTACGCAGTACAAGCAGTTAATGTGTTGTTAAAACTTTCTTTAACGTAGAACGAAAAAATTGAAATTAACCTTTCTGCCTGTATTAATGAAAAGACTGCCTAAGCTATGGGGAAAACTAATTCCATCATTTAGATTTTAGTTTTTTAAATGAAACTGCTAATTACAGGAGCTCCGCCACAAAACTCATTTTATTAGAGAGTAATTTTTCTTCATGATAACACCTCTATGATGTAATAAAAGTGGGTTCTTTTCTAATATATTCTTGTGAGAGTTCCCATTGAATGAAACAATGCATTTGCACTTGTTTATTTTGAAGGGACTTAAGACAATGATTTATATTAGAAATTGGGAAATTAGTGTAATAAATTTGAGTAGGCAAAATACAACACCCTGCGTATTCAGGGCCTTGTATAGGCCACTTTCTTCAGTGATTTAATGTAAGTGAAAATTCAGAGTAACAGAACTGCAGCCTGGAAATACACCAAGAAACTTAATGCCTGCAAGGAAACTTCCTAAAGAAAGTCAGGGGAGCTACTTATTTGCTTAAATACTGTCAATTAAACATTAATTGAATTTTAAACAACTACTGTTAAACCTTAAATAGATATTTGCTTCAAGTTATGTAGTTGTTTGGGGTTTTTTTAAGACTTTTGCCAAACTGGTTTAGATTTGTTACTGTGATAAAAATTTTTCTAAATATGAATTGAATTCAAACCCGCAAGCAGAACATTACTACTGTGTGTGAAGGTAAATACAGCATACTGGCGTAAATAACCCTGGAAGTTGTATAGTAAAAACATTCACAGGCCGAAGGGAACAGACTAGGAATAATGTTAACATTAAAAAAAAAAAAAGTACTTGCATGTAATTAATATTAGTTTATATTGTTAGCTTTAAACCAGGTCTTTAGCAATATTTCTACATTTTTACACTACATAAGCAAAGTGTTGCAAGTGCCAACACTGTTTATGCTGGCCAAGTTGTGTTTAAGCAGGGTAATTATTAATATACCACATGCAGTTAAGAGACTGAAGATCTCAAAGCCTTCCCATTATGGTACTGGCGGAGTTGTGCCCAGTGTCACCATACTGGAGAGCTCTCTACTGGAGGTTGGAGAGTTGCTAGCACTCTAGGAACAAGATTAAAATTACTTGCTGGAGCAAATGTTTTGATAAAACCTTACACTATTTAAACTAACATATTGGTGAAACAATTTAATTTTTAAGCCAAAAAAATATGGCTGAAAAATTTATTTATGTGGAGTAGTTATGATTTTAACTGACATGCTTAATGTCACCATAGCACTCTAAATCAGTGCCTCAGTATTGACAGTCTTATATGAACATCTCTGGAGACTCTTACTTTAAGTGAGCTATGTTATTGTATTCAGTCTGCAATATTCATATTCTAGTCTCTAGAATGAAAAAAAAAAAAAATTGACAACTATGAACACTTATCTTCCTGTTTCTGCAGCGTGATGTAAATGCACATAGTTCAGTTATACTACTTTTTTATGGAGAATTAGTATTTTGGCATAGTGCACATCAAAGAAGTTTTGAATACATGAGCTAAACAAATCTTGCAGCACACTGAGTGGTAAGTTAGTATTCAACTACTAATATGTTTTTTAGATATCTCAAAATATGGAGTTTCACTCTATTTAGGAATGCTTTATTGGGAAAAGTTTCTGCTAACCACCTCTCAAAGCCTTAAGTCACCCCAGATATTTAAGTTTGCATAGGTCAGGAAGCAGTTTCACCTGCAACAGCTTTTTTGTTTACTTTTACCATCATCTCCTTAAAGAAAATAGGATCATATTTGCAGTAAAGTTCTTGAAATATTGCTAATTTGTTTGCATCTGCAGCTATGTTTTCTTTACTTCCCATTCATTTGCTGTGGGAAGAGTGGGGGAAGCGTCTAACACTTAGTTTCCTTTCAAATCAGACAGTGAGGCTTTTAAGCTTAAGAAGTAATTATATTTTTTAGGTACTTGAGGATAATACAGTAAAGAAGTAATTCCCAGCATGTGACATAAAAGCAATAAGCCTTTTAGGAACTATCAAATGCAGCTCTGAAATGTGATGGTAATAGTGGGAAATTCTATCGCAAATAAAAAGATTTTACAGGGTAAAGTAAATTTCATATAATCTATGCAGGTTGCTTTCTACAAGTAAATCAGAGAAGCTCAAGCAAGTTTGTGTTTTGGTTCCCTTTTTATTATACTGCTTGATTTCCACATTCAGAAAACACCAAGACCAATATCACCCTTCCAGTTGTCCAGTTTTAACCTACATTGACTTTAAGCAATGAACTTCAGTGCAGGTTATTGGAGTGAACTAGACTGAAGCAGAGGCAGACCCAGAGTGTTTCCATAGCTCCCACAGGGCCAGATCTAACTCAAAAAATGCATGTAAAGGGGCAAGAGTGTCATGTCATCCTTGATGCTGTTGTGCTGGTGCTTACTGTGGTGACCAGCATGGAGGAAACTCTTGCTGCTTTGCCATGGGACTTACAGCAAGAGTTTATCAGACAGTGTTTACACATCAAAACGTGTAGAGAATATTTATACAGGACAGTTCCTTTGGAAGCATGCAATGGCACAAACTAAGACAGACAAAAAGTCTGGATAGATCTCTCCCATGCGTTTCTGACCATTTGCACTGCTCACTTGGCCAGCCCTTGGGCAGCCTGCAGGGCAGCCCTCAGCCCAGGAGGGTTTTGCAGCGTGGAGCTGCCCAAGGACATGGACCAAACTGCTCCCGGGATGCTTTATGCTATGCCGAGTCTGGGACTATACCCACATTGCAGAAAAACAGTGAGATGTAACTGTCTGTTAACCCACGGATGCTCATTCACCAAAGATGAGGTCTGGCTAGAGTCATCGGTTAGTRAGGGATACCGTGCTTGCAGAGCTGTACAACACTTGCATGCCCTCATCACTGTAGCCCATATGGGTATATTGCATAGTTGTGGACACTTGCACAGCCTTGGCCAAGCCCCTGTCTCTGAGTTTCCCTGAGGAATGATTTAAATTCTGAAGGGATATTTGTTTGTTTCCAAGAAATTGCATAAATGCCACTCTGATAAAAACAAAGAATGTATTAGTGATGGTGAGGCTTTAAACAGCTGTGAATAACTGAGGGAGGTACAGGCAATCCTGGAAAGCACTATGCTTTGGAGAGGCTTCTCCAAACCAATCCCACCTCCTCCTCAGTCTGGAAAAAAAAAAAAAAGACCGTAGGCCCAATAGAGGCACGTGGTCATGTCGCAACAAATCACAATGTTCCACTGCACCACCTGGGCAATGCTTTTTGTTGTATTTATCTCTTTTACGGAGGAAATAAGAAAGGCCTATTAGACACCCTGAATTAGGACACTAAAGAAACAGACAATCAAAGGACAGATTAATCCTGAGGTTTTTTTATTTTGTTAAGAATCTTGAACGTGACAGCAGGAACATTTTTTTTACACAAACTATCGCTGAACCTTAATGAATCTTGCACCTTTTAAATGTTCATTTCAACGGTTACCTGGGTTCAGCCGCTTAGTCCCCAGCGGCCATGCAGCAGCACAGTTAATGGAGTCAGTGTCCTGCGTGGTGGCACTCAAGGAGGTGCCTTGGCTGCCATTTATTTCAAGTTTCCAACTCTAGCCTGAATGACCAGTATTATTTTACTCTTGTGCTGGATTTTGGCCGAAGTCCCGAATTGCTCTTGAACTCTGACTTTTTTATTTTTTTTTTTTTTTTTAATTGAGGTTGAGGGAGTAAGATCAGGACACAGTGAGAAGCGCCCGAGGGACGGTGTTTGGCTGGTCAGCATTAGGATTTTGCTTTGCAGGATTTCTTTTGTTGCTTGTCTGCACCTTGCTTTTTTCTTTTTATAGTCATGTTAACTGTTCCTTAGAGGGTAAGGTAGGTTTATAGATTTCCTTATTAAAAGGGTAATTGAAGGAAGGTCTCAAGGAAGATGGTTTATTCGAGAGTTGCTTTGCTGATGGATTCACAAGGATGCTAAAGGTACAGAAGACTACATGGAAAGGGATACTGAAATGAGAACAAGAAGGTAAAAAAGGGATTGTGAGCAGAAGCGGGTGAGTCTGGAAAGATGATAATCATTACCGGTAAGGGGACCTGTCCTTCCCTCCGATAAATTCATGGTAGGGGTGAAGTTGCCTTTATTAAATCAAACTTAGGGATGGATCATAAATATCCAACTTCCATTAGAATGAAGTAATGAAAATTACCTGGAAGACTTCTAGTAGAATGTTCGTTTATTGGGAGACTTGTACAGATGTGTGTTTAAAGAAATAATTTTAATGTAAGTGCTGCATTCCTACATTTTGGCACTCCTGTGCCCCAGGAATTTCCAGACAGTCAGCTGGAAATAGGGTCAATCTGCAGAACTTTCAGATTCACACCTTGGGGTGAAAAAAGGATGAGGAAAAAAGTGAAAAGAAATATAAAAATCAACAGCTGCAATTGTTTCCTTCAAATAATTAATTACTAGTGAGGATAAGAACGATATTCTGTAGTTTAAATGAGTGCAGTTATTGGAACATTAGCAAATAGTCTAAAAACTAAATAAAGACTGCTAGCTTTCTGCAGGTGACCAATACCATTTCATCAAAGTAGCTTTTAAATGTATTTTATATAAATCTTGCTATATAAGAAATGGAGGCAAACAACACTTTTCATAAATGAGTGCATTATGCAGTAGATCTTCAGCTTGTCATAGCTGTCCATTGCTGCTATCATTATCATGTTTTGAAAGATAAGTATATTAAATATGTGCAAAATGCTTGCCAGCTCTCAGTTATTGGCAGACATTTAGAGCAGTGATGATAGACTGCTACATAAATTATGCAATACTTTGATTAGTATACTGTAAATGCTGTCATCTTACAGTCTTAGACTACATCTGGGAACAATTTAAAGCAATGTTATTACTGTTTTTCTGAAGTATAACAAGTCTTTATGCTTTAAACTTAGTTTAGCAGCATTTCATTCACAATTTCTTACACAGAAAGGCACACCAGTTGTAACAAATGGGAGATGCCCTGAATCCTCTCCAGAGAAAAGAAACAGATTAAAAACTAAGGTGAAAAAGCCTTATATAAAAATATGAAACGAGAAAATCTTTTCATTAAAAGAAGGACTACTAGGAAGTGAGAGAAGGGAGTAGTTAAAAGGGGAAGAGCAACCAATAGATGGGGGGCGGGAGTAAAGGAAAGTGAAACATTAAAAAATGAAAGAAAAATTAATGCTGAGGCAGGAGCTGAAGGATGGCAACGGGAACTATGTAAGAAAAGACTAACAGCTTGAGGCTGGCAGTGTTTGTGTTTGTACATGCTAATGTAGCCCGCTGTCAGTTATTCCAGGAGCTCTGTAAGTTTAAATGAGGTTGCTCTGGGAAAATGCATTTCCCTATTTCATACTGCTAGGCAGGCCTGTGTCACAGTGGTAGGTAATGCTTTTCCCTGAATTCCACACTGTTCTTTAAAACAGAGTATAAAAAAAAAATAATAATGAAAAGCAGTCAGAGCAGAAGAGAAGCAGAATAGACTGGGGCTAATCTGCCAGCACTCGGAGGAAAAAAAACACTTTTCCCTGCCACAAAGAACCCTATTGTTCCTACGTTAAGTATTTAATTTTGCCTGCGTTTAAACCAAGCTGTCTTAAAGTCTGTTTTCTTAGTTTTCTTACGATGGTAAAGCATGTGCCAGTTACTGCAGCAGTGTACAGTGGCACAGCTCCAGGGAGGCGCCGACCTCTGCCTATTCCAGGGCTGTTCAGTTTTTTTCAGCCTGCTTACATTGATCTTGGTGGAGGAGAGCACGACCTGCCTTTGCGGTTGGGAAATCTCACCACGTGTTCGGCACGTAAGAGTTGACGTTACATGGGAAACAAGCCCATGAGAAATCTAAGCATTTTGGGAAATGTTGGATATTAATGACTGATATCCACATATGTCCTTCTGGTAAATCTTTCTAATGAATCTTCAGTGTATACACTTTCATATAGGCTTTGTCACTAAGTGTTGAAACTCAAAATTTCATTTTGCTCTCAGCTAGGAAACTTGTGTGCATGGGTTTCTTTTCACAGCTAATAAAAGTTAAGCAAGTATCACTATGCAGTGCATTTCCCTGGTAGGGCATCAAGTCAGGGAGATTCTCTCTACCAACCTTAGAAGAATTTCTCCTTTATTTAGCAGAAGTGAAGCTGCTATTAATATAAGCAAGCTGTTATTAACAGATAACTACTCACACAGTACTTTCAATTATTCCCTCCTATAGTCACACACACTCACACACTTGCACTCGTTACCTAGTGAGGAGATGGAGAGGGCTACTGTGTTTGTTCCAGCAGACCAGCTTGGCATATTCGTAAGAGAAGAAACCAAGAGAGGAACATGGGGGGGACTGTCAGTACACAAATATGACTTAACAGGACCAAATAATCTGGATTTTTGATCCCATAGCACTCTTGCTGAGACTACTTTTGCCTGTGACTAGAGCCTGAGGACTTTAAGTGATGAGGTGTGTACCAACAAACATGGGATGCCAGAGAAATTACTGTCTTCTTCAATTCAAGCTCAGACTGTCACTTGGGATTTCTGCTCTCAATATTACAAATTAAATTTACAACAGTGGATGGTTGTCTTGAAAGCAAGTGGAAAACTCCATTTTTGTTGAGTCAAGCTCGGTTCGTAAATATGGTATGGTAAAAGTTCCTGTACATCTTTGCATGTCTGTGTAATTTCTTTGTTTGGTGATATGGAGTATAAATCTGCAAAAAAAAAAAAAAAAATTGTTCCAAAGTAATATAGTTTAATAGTACTGTAGTTTAGCCCATAAGAGAATGAAACATCTGAAATCTCCAAAGTGTACTGACCTGGTATATTTTTACACTGTGTGGTATTGTTGCTTGGAGAAGTTCCTTGATGCTAAAAATAATAATTTCGACACTGTTTTCTATCTCCAAGGTTACAAAATCTTTTTAACCTAGGCATAATTAAGATTATACCTACAGGATATATTTTTAGAATGTTAGATTTTCTGTGATGTGATGTTGTTCCAGTAGACACAGCTGAGTTCAGAGGAAGTCTGCTCCATGTAAGAGTGAACAGTAGAAGTGAAATCAGTAACTTCTATAGGCAGCTGTTTCCTTTAGTGTTGGTCCAAAAATTTTGCTGAATAACCCACAGGTCTTTAAAGACCAGCTATCAATTTAGAGAAAGAAGCTCCATGCAAACATTAAACAAAAAATTTGAAATCTGAGTTAAGAAGTTGGAAATTTGATTTCCCTAACAGTTTGAAACCAGAATTATGCCTTGAATTAAGTTTTTAGACTATTTTCTTGCTTCAAAGTCTTTTAAGTAGTAGACCGAAAACCATAAAATGAATGGAACTGCTGATATGCCTCTCGCTTCAGATAGTTTCACAGAAGGCTAAAAACATGATTTTTTTTTTTTTTTTGCATGTTGTATTTTA
This sequence comes from Phoebastria nigripes, assembly GCA_035582835.1. Lineage (NCBI taxonomy): Eukaryota > Metazoa > Chordata > Aves > Procellariiformes > Diomedeidae > Phoebastria > Phoebastria nigripes. Next base: position 3,881,081 of record JAYKAV010002553.1, on the reverse strand, counting down.
ATGTTTAATTATTTAATTCCATAAGGGCTAGGTCACATGAAGGCCTGATGAAAGCCTCTGATCCAGATAACAGAACTGCTATCTTGAAAGTATGATAGTAAGACAGTGGCACATGTCAGATAATTGTTCTGCAGTGTTTTTAAATTAATATCTGCTCACAAATGACTCTCTTGACTGTCAGCAGTTGTCCCTCCCTCGCAGGGCCTTGCTGGGTGCAGCGGGGCTCGGGCTGCCCTGCGTGCAGCGCTGGCGAGGGCTGAGCCGGGAGACGGCAGCTGATGTCCTGCCTCTCGCTCCGCATCCCTTCCTGAGGGGGCTGCTCCGGTCCTGCTCCAGCCCTGCCACCCTCCTTACCTGAGTGTCACCCAGGGCTGCCAATGACGGTATAAGCTTTTTGCCTCATGAATGCAATTACTGCCACAGAATGAAATATCTGCTGGAAATACCACCAGCAGGATCTGAATAGGTTGTTAATTCCTTATTCCAAGTGTAGCGAGCATGCTTGGGGAAGACTAGTGCCGTACAAATAGGGTCTTGTCTGCAAATGAGAACTGATTTCAGAGCCTTCTAATTTGTAACTAAGCTAGTGAAGGCACCTAATTTGTGAGTGCCAGAAAGTGGGTTGCACAGGAGCATTTGAAATGTGATAGTTTCCTTGGAAAAGAAACTCTCGTGCAGGAATTCCTTAAAAAGACAGTCAAGCATATTTGTCTAGTCCCTCATGAATCTTTTCAGTTGGGAATATTTTTCAGACCTAAATCTTTCCTTCTCCGTACCTATTCACAGAATTTCATCCCTCTTGTAACTTCCTTTTTCCAAAGGATGCTTGGGGGAAATACTGAAATAGCTATTTCATATATACTGAAATAACACTGAAAAATACTGAAATAACTGAAAAACTGAAATATAACTATTGTAGAAAATAGTTCATTAAATAAAATAAATTCTATTAAATCAATTTTCTATTGGTGCTCTCATAGTCAGGTTGAAGGTTTGAAGAGTTAATGATTTAATGACAGAATGAGAGATACCAAGATATTTAACTTCAGAAAAAAATACTTTCAATTTGAAGAGACTCGGCCATCTGATGATGCTGAGAGATGTAGAAAGGCTATTCCTAGAACCAAGACTGTTGATAAGAATATACTTACACATTTAAGTAGGTGAAGACACTGTTGAGATTATATGGGAAAACACTGACAATACAAATGACAGTTTAAACCAGATGCCAAGTTGGAGATCTGTTCATGGAAAAAGTGGATGAAGGATGCTTCCTGCATGCTGAATGATTAAAGCATACACTTTGGTATATAGAACAGCTCAAGGAGAAAAAGGTAAATGTGATTTGAAATTATATAGGCATATTTATTAAGCGGGCAGATCTGTACCTTCATTACAGATATAGACTGGATAAGGAACTCAGTGTTGAAGTTAATCACTTGCAGTTGGTGGTGGAAAAGGGAAGCCCACTGAGAGAAACAGAAGGATTGGAAAGCCATTTTTATGATGCAGTTGATATACATGAATCTGTGGACCCCAAACTGATTCTCCTTTGTTAATATATGCACAAATTCTGTATTTCATAAAACTACAAGTTAGTTTCCCGATTTAGCATTGAGTGTGAAGCTCRATGCAGCTGGAAATAATCAGACTTAACCTTTTTCCCAAATTTATAAATCAATGCAAGTACAAAAAAAAAAATTGGTTTGCTTTAAACATAAATAGTTACTTAATTCTTTCTGCTAATTCAAAGAGAATTGAAATGGGGTGAAGAAGACTTTATATAAAGCAAAAATACTAGAACCTGTGGAAGTAATAAATGTCAATCACCAGTAAACTAAGATAATACCACTTCCTAAAATTCAGGATGACTCTGAAGCCTCTGTCCTTTTTCTCCCCATTTTTGTCAGTCTATTGAAGTGCAAAACTAAAAAAGAGAACATGAAACCTCCCAGAGACTAAATAAAGATGACCACACTGAAATGCTTGTATCCAAAGTCATGTAAGGCATACATAAATTCACTTGGAGAAAAATCTCATAGTGAGAATCTGAAAGCAAGTCTGAAAATATCTGAGAACTTGCATCTATATAGATAGTTCTCCATGGTGCTCGTGGACATGCATAAACTCAGCGCAGGCATGTACTGAAATGAGGTGGGGTGTAAAGAGGGCAGCAGGTTTTTACGATTGCAAAGATTTAGTGGTTTCCCTTTCGGTAAAGGGTGGTAAATAGTCCAACAAAATGGTGCCTAATTATTTCCCAAAGCAAAGCCTACTTTCCGTAGCTCTGTTGGAAGGGAGAACATGTTATGCTTCTAGAACATAGCAAAGCAGGTGGGCTGAATTATCATGGGTATATTTATGGCTATGGTTAACAAACATATGCAAATTAGAGATGCTTGGGATTTTTAAGATATCTCCCTTTTTGCCGCTGTCTTCAGATAGTCCCTCTGGATGGATGCAGTCAACTTCTCTTCTACTATTGACTGAGTGACATCTGACGGACAATGTGTCTATGTGCTGCCACTGGTTTTCCTCTGCGGATGCTCACTTATTAAAGAACAAATCACTTAACAGAGGGTGAGTGGGTAGTGGGTAGTCAGGCTGAATTCAGACATTGCAAAAAGTATTTTAAAGTTATTCTTTTTCATTTTGTGCATATTTTCCACATTCTGCCTACTTTTATCCTTTTGAAGAAATATTAAAATTGAGTGACTTAACCTGATCTAAATACCTAAAGCTCTTTTTTGAAAGTAGCTGCTTTGGTGTGATTTGTATATTTATGTTTGTCTTAGCTACCAACATGTTGCATGATAGATTAAGATTTAACAGGACAAAAATTAATTTTGGTCATAAAACCATACAGAGGAGGTAGTAATAAAACTGTCTCCTTCAGTCTTAAGATAGCAATTATTCAAGGCCTATATGCATGTTGCTAATTTATTTTTCTTATTTTCTTTTTGTAATTTACTAATTTGGGAGGTATTTTGAAGTTCTGTTTGTTAGACAGGGCAATTGGTACTCACCATCTTCCCTTATCAATTCATGGTATATTTACTAATGATTTTCCCGATACTTCTTTCTTCTCTATTTTTTCTTGTTATATCCTCTTAGAGTTTTGAGGATATTTTTTCTGTGGTTTTCTTCTTTTTTTTTTTTTTTTCTTCCTTCTTTTAGTGGAATCCCTTTTCATAAGCCTCACCTGTTTCACTTTACAGCACTCCTTTCTTTTCTTGGTATTGGTGGCCCCATAACATGAAAAGTGAGATTTAAGAGATAAAGGTGGCTGTTATGTGCTCCTGAAAGCTCTGTCCTGTGCAGCCAGGGAGGGCTCCCTGCTCTGTGGGAGCATCAGAAAGTTGGGAATTTTTGCTTTGGTAAGCCATTATTAGGGATTGTCTGCCATTCCTGTCAGATAAAACAAGAGGAAGATACTAAAAGATGCAAACCATAAGAATAAAAGATCAAAGGAATCAGAAATAACACCAACACTAGTGTATTTGCTAAAAACCAGTAATGATAGTTTTGCCTAGCTCTATTCCCAGTTGCTTGGAAGGAAAAACAACAGCTCTGTTGCCAGCAGGGGAGTACCGATGTGCTGTATAAATATGATGACTAATGATCTGAGAAGCAGACTTATAGGGCAGAGCGTTGCCTGTGTTTGGGACTGTGATGGTTTTGTTCAAATTACCAAGCAAATTGAAGAGCCTCTGGAATTTGGTTTAGAAAATTTACAGCTGACATGGGTAAAGTATCAGGTGCATGAAATAACCTGAGCAGAAAGAGCAACTGGTATTTTGTTAAATAGGTGCTTGAATAATGAACAATATGACATGTTAACTTTTTAGGATATACAGGTTTTTTTACACTAAGTTGTAGAGCTTATGAAGACTAATTGGTTTTGCTTTTAGTGTGTTAATGTGTCTCTGTAAAGTTAAATAAAGGTAGTGATAGAATCTTTAATGATATTATGAGATAATAGCATTGAAGGTATGTTGAACCTGTAGAATATGGTATTGCAAGCCTGTTATGGAGTTACACCTAATAGATAATTTGCTAATGAATATGTAAACTAGGTTGGCATTTTAAGGTGTTAGAGAATGGGCCTTTGGTACTGCTCCTTTCAAATGACGTTTCAGTGCCCATCATTCATGTTGCTTCTGTTATTCTGAGGCTGAGTGTGAGAACTTGTTTGCATGTTTTGCTGAAGTTTTGTGGATTTTTAACGATAAAGGTGTTAACCTGTTTCATTTATTTTGTAAAAACACAATTTGTCTTCAATAGCCGTTGTCATGGTTTAACCCCAGCCGGCAACTAAGCCCCACACAGCTGCTTGCTCGCTCCCCCCAGTGGGATGAGGGAGAGAATCGGAAGGGTAAAAGTGAGAAAACTCGTGGGTTGAGATAAGGACAGTTTAATAGGGAAAGCAAAAGCCACGCACGCAAGCGAAGCAAAACAAGGAATTCATTCGCTCCTTCCCATGGGCAAGCAGGTGTTCAGCCATCTCCAGGAAAGCAGGGCTCCATCACGCCTAACAGTTACTTGGGAAGACAAACGACATCACTCTGAACGTCCTCCCCTTCCTTCTTCTTCCCCCAGCTCTATACGCTGGGCGTGACGTCATATGGTGTGGGATATCCCTTTGGTCAGTCGGGGTCAGCTGTCCCGGCCGTGTCCCCTCCCAGCTTCTTGTGCACCCCCAGCCTCCTCGCTGCTGGGGTGGGGTGAGAAGCAGACAAGGCCTTGACTCTGTGTAAGCACTGCTCAGCAGTGACGAAAACAGCCCTGTGTTATCAACACTGTTTCCAGCAACAAATCCAAAACATAGCCCCATACTGGCTACTATGAAGAAAACTAACTCTATCCCAGCCAAACCCAGCACAGCCGTGACTGGTTAGAGGAACAAACCGAACAAAGTAACTAGAAAACTGATTCACCTCTACAAACAAAAACAGGAACTCTTTTTTTTTTTTTTGTCAGTTTCAATGATCGTCATTACCTCTGTGTTATCAGTTTCATAGAGATCACACAAAACCAGTTAAATAACTAATTAACAGGTTACTCTGCAGATGTGTCATCTGAGCACTGTGATCCCTATATTGCAAAAATAATAGAGATCGGCAAAGGCTATGAAACTTTGATGTGAATGGAGAAGAAAACAGCCAGCAGAGATGATGGCAGGGTAGCGGTTGAGTAACAGACAAGCTAAATGGTTTTATCTGTTGCACTTCAAAACAAAATAGCATCAGGATCTCTAAGGAAATTACATCAAAGCGGAAGAGGAACCAGCAATACAGATACAGTCTGATGCAAGAAGCAGCAAAGAAATGAAAGGGACTTGTACTGGAGCTGAACGATAGAGGAGATAGAAATGTTTACTGATGATTAAAAAAAGGCGGAGAAGAAATGCAGTAAAAAAGGTGTTATCTTAAAGGCGATACATAGGTTTTTGGGTGACAAGATCTGTGAATATCGGTATAGAGACAGCATAGTGGCATCCTCTGAGAAGAGGGTTACAAATATTTAAACCAAAACAAGGAATTAAGGCGAAGGAAAGGAACTTAAGTCATTTTTATAGATAATGCATTTGATAAGTTTAAGGCTAAGGAGCAATACTTGTTTGCAGCAAGATGAAGCTGAAGGTCATCTCATCTTTTTACCTAAATACCAAAAGTAATTTTTCCTTTTTCAGAGAATTGCGTTCTTTAAGAGTAATGCTCATTGCACACAGACAAATATTGTATAGCTTGTTGCTTGTTTGTCTGTTTCTTCAGGAGTCATCCAAGAGGTTTGCTTTTCACAAAGGAAGTGTTTTGGGTATCTAAATTAAGTGTTTGAACTTCAGCTATTGCAGAGGAATCTGGAGATGTGGGGAGGACTTGGCCTACTGTGTTGTGAAAACTGTCAAGTCTGAGGTGATTGCAATGTGGGATGAGTGGGCCAAGGAGCTGAAAGCTGGGGGAAAAAAAAAATCTGGCACCATTAGTGCTTTTGGTTATTTGTCTTTCTAATGCCTGACCCCTCTTCTCTGCCTTCCTTTCCAGAAGGAAGCTGTCCTAATCACTTGGATCAACCTCCCTTTGTAGGGAATTCTGCTCCCAGCAATTTAACGTGTTCACCATCTTGCTGGAGACCTTCTGTGTTTATCATCTGTTGCAGAGATGCTGGGGGTGGAGGGCTGGGGACCTGCTGCCCTGCTTCCCAGGGCTGCTGGCTGGCAGGTGCTAACATGAACCGGCAAACTAGGACTAAATGTCTAGGAAAGCCTGAGGAATATTCAGCCTCTCTCTGCTAAGGCCAATGTTTACAGACAAAGTTTCTTGAAGCTGCCACTCCACTCTGTTGCTCAAACATACAGAGAGTGGTATGTCATCATCTGAATACATACCCCCAGGCCATGCCCCTAAGCAAACACAGACACGGATGACTTCAATATTGTTCTTGAGATTGGTGATGGGATGGCCTGTTTCTGTTTAAAATATTTCAGATGTTTTCATACCAGTTCTTTCTGTGGAAACAAGCTACTTACATTTCTAACACTTGTAGTTTCTTTCCCAGGCTCCCTGACTCTCTTTTCTTATGGCTGTTTCCTTCCCCCATCCCAAAGCTGAGAGGTTCTGGCCCTGGATTCCAGTGTTATCGCCTCGGTTCCTTCTGTCTCCTGTTTGTTGGAAATGGAGCTAACGTGTCCCAGTGTTTACTTACTCTTGCTCCTTTTCTGAGTCCCAAAGGCAGCATACCTCGTCTGCAAAACAGCAAATTCTAGACATCTATGGAGTTTCATGTTTTTAGACACACGCAAACACACACACACAACTTGTGTGAACTTAGAGGAGCAAGATGATTGAGACTAAGCTTTTACTATGGCTAGGAAGAAGATGGGTATTTAAGATACATTTTGTTCCTCCAAAGTTGCACAGGATGCTTGTTTTTGTCCTAGGAGCAGAAGAGTGGCACTCCTCTGTTCTGCTATTCTTACCCCCTGCTCAAGATGTGTGGAAACTACATCATGAGCTCTCTGGTTTCCTCTTTTTTTGTTTCTGTGTTTTCAGGCTTCCTCCTCACACTGTCTGGAGCCTTATCTGACTACAAATGCCTGCCTCCGGGGCTGCTTTTTTTGTTTTGTTTTCTTATGGAAATGACTGCAACACAGAATCCGCGGTTGCCTTTTGCTGGTTTGTGGATTGCAATCAGAGGTTTGCCCAAGGGCAGGAGGATCAGCAGGCAGAACGAAACTGCTCTGGCACATCTGGATCTGACCCTCTGTGGAAGAGGAAGTCTGCATCTCATGTCACAGGAGGCTACAAAGTCCACCCTCCCCCTCCTCTGTCACAGCCAAAGGGGGAAAGTTTGTTTCATCACTGTCTCTTACACCTAAACTGAATGGCTGCAAAATAGCGTGCAACATTGTTCTCTGCTCCTGTAGGTGTGGAAATACTATCCACGTGTTTATCAGTCCATCACTCTGAAGTAGATTATCTTCAACTCAGAAATCTGTTCCCTCCAGCTCTATGAAGGACCTGGATGTTTTTAGGTGTAGAAAACCATAACTATCACAGTTCACAGCAACTCTTCCCCCTATCACAGTTCACAGCAACCCTTCCCGGTGGGGCCCTTACGCTCAAGGTGACAGCTTCCTCTTGTGTGAAAACGCCTCTGTGTGTTTCGTGGTCACTGACTAATGATGGTCCATCCTTCCCCTTAAAGATTTCATCTGTCTCAGTTTGAAGTTGAACTTCCTCAGACAGAGAGACCTGTCACTGGCAGACTTGTATAAAAGAGCTTATTGTAGTTTGTCAGGTACACACACAATTTTAAAGGATATGAAATAGGTCAGTTTGAGCATCCATAAGAGGTGTTAGACATGGCTTGGGGTCATGTCTATTGGTCTCTGAGGGGCGCCTGTAGATCTCTTCCACTTGTTAAATTTGGACGACTCAGCCCTTGGGTGAGTTCTTTGATAAGCCCAGCTGACTGAGCTTCTTGAGTTTCTAGTTGTAGAGACAGTGGGTCTAAACACAGCCATCTGAAAATCAGTCCTAAATTCCAACTATATGTTTTTTAAAACTACCTTTCAGTGAGATTTAATTCATTTAAGGTGTGGCATTTTTATATAACTGTTTTATTTCCTGTGATGATACTCTACCAGCAGATATTCTTTGCAGAAGTCAGTGTGTGACTGGTACGTAAGTGCTAGTACTTTTATCTGTCTTGTTTTAAAAAAAAAAAAAAAGTCAATAGCATTTCTTATTGAAAAATCTGTGCGGTTGCTATTTATTACATTGAACACTTTCAAAGATGTATTTATCAACTGAGCACTGTATCAGCTGCACTCTTATTTTTACAAGAATTGGTGTCAAGGTGACCAACACAATTACTTCTGCCATGCTAAACTCTCTAAAAATGTTGGCCTGTTATCACTGGAGGTGAGGTCAGTTCTCCCTTACTTGGGCTGCTCAGGCCAATTTTTCTGAATAAGATGACAAACACAGTCCACCTTCAGCTTTGTCTGCTGAAACACTGTTCCCTGAGCTTTTGAACCAAAGCTGACAATAATTCAGAAAGAATTTAACTCACTAAAGCCTTAATTATGTAGATTGTTTTATTTTGTAGATCCCTTTTTTCCTGTTCCCAGAAAGATTATAAACAGGAGCGTTGTCCTATCAGATTGCATTAATTCAGGCTCGGTCAATGTTTGTTTGTGAAGGAGAAAGAAGTGGTCTTTGTTTGTGATGGGGCTGCAATAATGGAAGGGATTTGAAATCCTATGTCCAGATGTGGTTCTCCAGGTCTCCTAGCATCAGGACCCTGCTTTTCCTGCTTCTCCCCAGGGCAAGATCTCTGGAAGCTGGTGGTGGGCATGGAGCTGGATGGTGTCCAGCTACAGAGCAGTGTGTCTACTTGTCTGGCCGCAAAGAGAAGCCCCAGGAGCAGGAGGGTGAGCTAGTAAAAGTGATGCCTCTGAGAACAGACCAGGCTTTGGCACAGGCAGGGCATGGCAGCTGGCTGCAGGTGGTGGTGGCAGCCTGTGCTCCAGGTCACCCCTCTGGGTGACCAGTGGGGAAGGCACGTGGAGACAGGGAAGAGCCCCAGGGGCTGGGAAGCTGGTGGCCACTGCTCTGAGAAGGAAGTGAAAGAACCAGGGTGGTTGGCAACTTCCTTTGGAGTGGGAGGCTGATGGATCCGTAGGCGGGAGTGTGAGGGGATGTGTGGTGCCTGGAAATGGCCTGAATGTCAGAGGCTATACAGGAAAGTTGCTGAGACTCCTCCAGCGCTGTCCTGTATTTCTTATTTGCATGGAGTCAACCTGGGAGGTGCGCAGGGGCTCAGCAGGGATAAAAGGTGAGGTGGGGGAGGGAAAGGGTTCCCTTCAGGCCTTCCCTGGCAAGTAGTCAAAAACTGGTGCTTTCCTGAAGATCTTTCCCTAGGACATGCAGCCAGAGGTGTGAGCTTGTTCTATGGGGCAGGTAGGTGCAGGAGGTGACTTGTCAGCAGTTATTGCAAATTTATCTCCTTTCATGGTTTTGTTTTTTTTTTTTTTTCTGTGGGCTGGACCTCATATCTGGAAACGAAGAAGGTCATTTTTTCTCAGGATAGTTCTTCTCTTCGTGTATGTCACTGGTGCGAAGGGTATCTGCTCAGTCTTATGCAACTTAAAAAAAACCTGACAAAATGCTTTCTCTCCGCAGCCAAAATGACATCTCCCCCCCGGAGCCAGCGATGCAATCGTGCTTCAGAGCACGGCCCCTGCGGAGCCAGCGGCGGCCGTTCCCTCGGGTAGCCCCCCGGGAGCGCACCGCTCCCCCCGGCCGTGCGGGACCCTCCGACCCGGCGGAGGAGCCCAAGGCGCTGGTAACGCGGCAACTCTGAGGTAATCTGTGCTTTAAGGAAAGCAGGAGGTCAGCCTGCAAGTTAGATGGATTGAGTCATGTAGAGTTAAACTAACCCCTCCCACAGCCATGGACCACTAAAGCGCCCATTTTCATGAGCACCTCTCACTAAGGCAGCTCAGAGCCGGCAGAGGCTGAGAGAGGAAGAGGGGGAGAGAGAGAGGGAGGAGGGAGCGAGCGAGCACCGGCGCTGATGGACGAGCCAAAGGGTAAGCACAGAAGCGAAGCGCTGATCGCCGAAAGCAGCCCCGACCCCCGGCGGGGGGGAAGCAGGCCTCGGCGGGGCGCCCCCGGGGTGGCGGCATCCYGCGGCCGGCGCTCGGGCGAGGCTGTGCATATTCATGAGGAGCTCCTTCAGGTTTGCCAGTCAGGAGGGAGCTGCGGCTGCGGCATCCCCGGGCGGCGCGTCCCTCCCTCCGCGCCCGCGGAGCGCTGCCGGCGGTGGGCGAAGGCTCCGCGGCGGGGGCTCGCCTGGGTGGGTGCAGYCTTGCCGCAGTCCTCCCCCGGCTGACATCAGCTTCAAGCCTTTGGACTCCTGGCCGTTTCTGAAGGGACAATGTCCACTGGTGGCTACGGTGCTCGGGAGGGGGGCCGCGGCTGCTCGGGGGAAGCTGGAGGGTGGCCGCGGGCTGGCGGGTCCCCGTGCGGTGCAGCGGGGCGGCCGGGAGCGGAGGCTCCGCGCCGGCGTCTGGCAGAAGTTTGGACGCGTCAGTGCGAGGGATTCCCTCCCTCGCCGCGCAGGGGAAGAGCCGGCGGTGACTCCCCGGCTGCAGCCCGCGCTGCCCGCGGGGCCGGTGCCGACCTCCCGCGGAGCCGAGAACCGCACTCAAAGGACGAAGGAGAAAAAAGAAAGAAAGAAAAAAAAAAAAAAAAAAAAAAAAAAAGAAGGCAAAAACTCGGTGGAAGTATTGGCTGTCAGGAAACCGCGGTGGAAAACGATAGCTCTGAGGTTGGAAGAATTCCTGTGCTGGGTACGGGGGGCTCTGGGTGCGTGGGCTCGGGGCCAGAACGGGCTCGGGAGAGCGCAAGGGAGAGGGGGATTCCCCACTTGGCACCGTCGCAAGCCCTCTCGCCTTCACTGCTGTCCTAGGGATCGGGGAGGGACTCGGCGTTAGCTGGAGGTCCTTACTGCACAGCAGTTTTTCTACGAGATACATGTCTTGTACCAGGGTTTGCCTTTTATAATCAGCTGGCGTGGTGCACGTAGCAGCACTAGTCACACTTAACGTTTGGCAGAAACATTTCCTAGTTTAGTATCAGCTTTTGGCTATCTGGGTGTCTTGCCCTCTGTTCACAGCAACTTCTGCAATACGGTCCATCTTTCTATACTGCTGACAGTACCAGGCTCTGTGTGGGGCTTTTAAACACAAGGCAGGAACTCGGACAAATAGGCAAGCAGCAGTAAACTGGAAAAAGACCTGGGCAGAAACTTAGCCATTAAACTGAGAGAGAAGCTTAGGGATAATAGTTTCCACTATTTTGATAGTTTCTTGTTCAGTACCAGTTGGAAGTCTCTCATTTATCATCGTTATGACAACAGGGAATCAAAATGTGATTTGTTTGGKTTTTTTTTTTTTTCCCCTTGGAATAAATAAAACGGTAAACTAGATCTCTCCAAGTTTTTAACTTCATAGGATGTAACGAATGGCATTTGAGTGGAAGAAGCATTTTCTCAGTCTGGCATACATCAAATTTAAAGCAAAGACTGGCAGAAGGAGAAGGTTAGCTCATTAGTTTATGCAGTCATGTGTGAAGCTGGAAATTTAGAAATAATTTGCCTCTGCTGAGGAGGGAGATAAGAATAGCTTTGAAACCAGTCTTTAAAAAGTTTCATTCCAAAAATGAAATGTAATGCATGAACGGAGATGCCTTTTCTAGTGAGGTGAGGAATCACAGAAAAGAAACTTAGATGATGAGAACTGATTTAGCAAAGAGGACCAAATGAGCTTTCTTTTAGAAAGTGGGATTTTAAAGAGACAGAAGGAAACTGAAGAAAACTAACAGTTAGTGCTGGAGCTAATTGCAGAAGAGGTGGTGATGGTGTCAGAATGGGCCGACCTGCAGAAAATGCAAGTCGTCTTGCAAGCGCCTAATGAAAATTGATGCAATGAATAGCAAGAAACCGCATTTCATGTGTGTGGGAGAAGAAAACACGAGGCAGTGTTTTTGAAAACGCCTCTCGCAGTATATCTTCCAGAGGCAGCAATCAATAGGTTCAACACGGGGGGAGTCCAAGACAGGCAGTATTTATCAGCTAGTAGGAAAGTTTCCACCTTGAAATGAGGCACAAATGCACAGCGAGGGCACGTCCTTTCATCAGAAAGCAATTATTAGGGAGTGTTTCAGTGAGAGACCTGTTTCCTGGGAGTCTTGTCCACAGGGACTGTAACAAACAGGTTTGAAATGCTACTCTTCAGTTTTAGGAAGCCCGTATTTTAAATACTGATACTGTCAGCTCTGCCTTGAAATTTGGATCAATATGCTAACACAGCCAAGGAAGAAATTTTGCTTAGGGTGCTACAGAGCAGCAGATTATATCAGTGATCAGTATGAACACCTTCTTGGGCAGGAAGCATGCCATAGTCTGAAAAATATTGTTACTGAAAAATACGTAGGGGGGGCTTCAGCCTGGGGAAAGCATGATGCTGATCTCATGCAGACAGCAGTAAAAAGCAGTAAACATTCTAAAATGTATAGATTTTAACAGAAAAGGTTTAACATAAAAAGTACTGAAGTGAACAAGAGGTGGTAACTCTGGTTTGGAGCTCTGTATACATGACGAACTAATCACTGCTGTCAGATGACTGCTCTCTATGGACCAGTGATTGTTCCAGCATGGAACTGGTAATAAAGCAAAATCTGATGGGGAAAAAAAGTAAAGGCATGTGAATGGAGATTGCGAATTTAAAGAATACATACTGACCAGCACTCCAAAAACAAGAATGAGGATGACTGGCTAGTTCATTCAGGCAGTGAAGGCAGCAAATAGAAGTTAACACAAGTAAATGGAAAGGAAGTGGAGAAAGAGGAAATGGAGAACGTCTGATAGAAAATACAGGCTGTGAATTGTGGAAGATTATTTAGAGAAAGTAAAGATGTCAGGGGAAAATCTAAAGTTAGCAGGACCAAGCACAATTCAAAGGAGGCGTTCTGTGTGTCTTAGGAACGAAATAATGTATATCTAGCAATTGCATAATCATTATGGAGGTGGAGAGGGTAAGATTTTAATGATGAACAGAAAAAAACCCACAGAAGTGTTGGTTAAATACTTTTCCAAATTTGGGGTAAAAAATGAATTCCGATATGAAGGAATATTTCATGGAAGTATTATGACTAAGTAGCCTGTTTTGTAGATTAACATTTTGGGGGGCAATAAAGTTTTATAACAATTTGAAATTAAATGTGCCAAATACTTACTGAGAAGATCTATGCTCAATGGCGTTAATTTTCAACAAACTAGAGTGGAACACTAGGGATATCCCAGGCATTGGGAAGGATGTTATTGTCGACCCAATATTCCAGCAGTATGATGGTGGGTAGCCTAGAGAACTATTGCCAATTTAGTTTGACATCAGTTCTATCTAAATTACTGGATAGATTGCCCCAATAATCAAGTTTTAGTAGCTTGTTTGATCATGTTCTTTTGTTTTTGTAGAAGATAAGACTGATCAAAGTAGTTTTCAGAATAATGTTGTTGTAGAAATGGATARCACTGTCAAAATGGATAACGAGAATGAATGTATCGAAAAGGAAATTACTCATCCCAGATGGAAGCAAACCTGTGAGTTCACGTGGTCCCCTCAAGCGAGCATATTAATCTGCCTTCTAGAACAGAGATAGTCCCACCTGCAAGAGTCTGCAGCAAGAACTTCAAGGAATATGTTCCTTTTGGTTTTCGAACTCGGCTAGAGAATGCATTTATAAGGGAGGGGAGGAGGGAGCATTTCAAGTACTGGTAGACCTTTTCATTTGTCCTTGCTTTCTTGGAGGCTTTTTTTGTTACAAAGTAAGTCAGCTGACATAACAAAATAGATGTCAAACAAGCCTGGTGTGATTCTCATTTGGAAAAAACAGGCTGCATTTTGTCTTATATATGTTATCACTATTAACATCCTCTTCTTGATTTATTTCTTCAAATGAGGCTAGAGGCTCATCAAAGTTCTAGGAAAAAAAGTATTCTTAAAAACTGAGTGAACATTGAACAAATCTGGGCTGTAAGTTAAGGGACTTCTAAAGCCTGACTTCCCTGATAGTTAGGAACCACCTCACGAAAGGGGAACTGGAAGAACTAATCTCCATGGTTGGTATTTGATAGCCACGGGGTGGATTATGAGTGTAGGACTGGGAAGGCAACTGGTCCTTTATCTGATCTATTTTCCAACTAATTCTTTGCGCTTGTTTTATTTTTCAGAGATAGCAAATATGGTTGAAAACACTAAATAGGAATATCTCCCATGTTTAAACTTCTCCACAGCAATAGATGCATTTCTGATGTTGTTCTTATTACAAGAGCCTCCCTATGACTCTCCAGCAAAGAATGAACTAATGGATTAAGACCTGGACAACAACAGACCTCAAAAACAGTTATCAAAGGAAATCATCATTAAACAGCTGTGTTTTCAGAGGTATTCTGCAAGAGGCCTGATGGCATTAGACATTTTCAATAATGATCTAAAAAGTATAAAATCATTGCTGATTTACAGATGGAGTTTGTCAGTGCTAGGAGGACCAGTACAAATACCAATTAAGTAAGAGGAAAAAGTCTAAGGAAGCCAAGAGTGGTTGGAAACATAAAGAGCAAATAATAGGCTTCAAGCCAAGCTTGTAAAAGCACAGCTAATGCAACTTTGGGAGGAAAATTGGACATTCAAATCCTGAATAGGCTAGAAAGATTTCCAGATAATGTTGTCCAGAAAAAATATGCAGAGGTGTGTGTATGTATGTGACAGCCATAACTCATAGTTTATTTACTTTATAAAGAAAATTTTTTTTTTGTTTGGGAGAAAGTTGTCCTCTAGTCAACCTTATTATGACCACTGCAACCTGTGTTTGCTTCTTGACTTATAATTAGCAGAAATATGTAGAAATTCTCAAGGAATTTCTCAAGGAGAAAGAGTAAATTTAAGAGGCTGGACACCTGAAAAGGGAAGGGTTAAAAAAGCTGTAATAATTGATAATCCTTTTGGCCTTCCTAAGTTGTGTAACTGGCTTAGTATGGTGCAAAAATATCAAGCTTGGTCACATTCCTTCTTTTCTTAAGACATCTTTGCACCTTTAGCACCTGTGGGGGTTGGGAGCAACTAGCAAACCCGACTTTGGGGTTAACACCTCCTGGCTAGGTATTTTGTACCTTTTTACTAGCCCAATGTTCAATGACAGTGTTCCGTGGAGCTGGGTCTGGTTTGGAGTGTGTTGAGATAGGAGCCAAGTTCTCAGCTTGGAAATGATCTGTTCAAGGTGGTTAGGATGTGGTTAAGGACAGAAGTGTTTAGGCTGAACTTTGAGGTGAAGTGAATGATACTGAGATGACTTTGGGGAGCCAACCCATAAGGGATTAGTATTGCTTGAGATCGATCAAACTTAAATTGTAAAATTCCGGATCATCTTCACAAGAGAAGCACCCCTGTTGGGTTTCTGAAAGATGAGTCAGATGGGACCATTTCTTAAATTGCATTTTCTTATGGTTTTGTCAGCTAGATGCAAGAACTGGCTTCATCTCTCAGCTCAGTGGAAACTTCCCTTTCCTGAGCAGAGCTGCAGTTTTATTGCAGCTTCCATCAGCGTTTCCTAGCTGCAGAGCTGTGCCAGTATGCTTGCATGGGGAGCAGCAGAGGCTAAGGGTGCACTTCTACAGCCGGTGTAATTTGACATAAATCTGTGCTGCTGAAAGAGAAGAGAAAAGGCGCCTGTCCTTGTCCCTAGCCTTGTTCTTTTTTCTGCAATAACTTTCAGCTTCTCTGGCTTGAAAGCCAACACCAGCCCAAGTGAGAGAACAGGAGGCAAGGGTAAAAGTCACTCCGATTAAAGTTATTGGGGGGGGCTTCACTGTAAGACAAGGAAAGACACAAAACCAGCCCTGTGCTCTGAAACAGTGCTGCATTAGCAGTACAGATTAAGAAATGAGTTAAGGGAAAAAGTGTGAGAGACCAGATGGAAGAGAACAGAGTTGGCTAAGTGCACACTGAACAAATTCATCTGCTCATGTCCTCTCGTGCATTCGCTCCCCCCAAATGCGGCTGGAAAGATCAGTTTCCCAGCCTGCTCTTTGGGCTCCTCATCCCTCTGTCCCTTGTGCTGCGCTGGCTGTTCTCGTTCAAGGGCGATGCAGGCAGTGTAGCGGTCACTGCTGTCACTATTCTGTCAGTGCTCGGCCACCTCCAGCAATGCTACAACTCTGCCTGTTATAGTTCTTGTCTGAACCCTTTTGGGCTCTTACTGGTCCCTTCCAGCTTGGGAAGAGCTTTCCGTGAGGATCTGCAGAGCTGCTTCACTGTCTGCCTTCACATTGCCTTTCAAATTCCCCTTGTAACGTCAACATACTTTGTAGGCAGTGGTTAAGCTTCTGGTATGAGGAGACACGTGCCCATCAGTCTGACCCGTGCTGTCCCATGCTCCCTTGTGACCTTCATCCAGCTGTATACTACATCTCTTCTGACCAAAAAGTAACCCTTAYGGGGTGGCTGGATGGTTTACAGGCTGGGACTTGCACCTTTGAGCAAGCATTTTTATTTTGCATAAGTAGAAGATAAAGGCTCTTGGTTCGGCTTGTATTCTCCCCTCTGTTTCTGATCCTCCTGAGAATCTTTGCCCTGATCTCATAGGGTGGTGAATGCTAGATCATTCCTGGGGAAGAAAATGAAAAGAAAGCAGACCTATTTTTACAAAGGAATGAGAATTAGCTTGTTTTTTCATTAACTATCTGCAATCTCTCAGCCAAAGCTCAAACTATAACTGACCTTTGAGCTCTGTGTGCTGCCTGGAGAAGGTGAATCAGCACCTCAACACGTAGAAACCACTTCAACCCCTCACTCAGTTCACAGCGCTTTCGCACTCGGCTCGGAGGGCTCTCGAGACAGCGAAGCGGCAGGAACTGCCAGTACAGCTGCTGTGGTTTCTAACGTTCACTAACAGTGACGCTGCAGCTGGGGTCAGGGGATGCAGCAGCCTCTACACCTTCCTCCCTGGGCTGTAGCAAGAAGGGGGAGACTCCTCCAAAAGTGAGGGATGGAGGGAATTTGGACACCCTGCAGCACAGCTGATGGGATGGAAACATCCCTGGTGCATGGCAAAGCCCAGGGAGCAGGCACGCAGCGGGAGGGAAGACGGAGCTCCTATATGGAGCGTGGGCTTGGTGGTGGGGACAGGTAAAGGAGTGGGATTTGTTCCTCTGCTGAAAACTGTCCCTCCCTCCTACCTGCTCTTGGCCAGAATGGCAGGGAGCAGCTCTTGCCAGGGAGAACATCTGCTCTTGGCCAAGATCAGCCCTTAGCTGCTGGCTCCAGCTGCTTTGTGGGAAACACACTGGAAATCTGCAATTTTGCCTTGAATTGAATGTGCCCAATAAGTTGATCTACAGCTTCTATAAATTTAGTCTTGCTTTCCTGAAATAGTATAGGAAGCTTACTGTTTGTCAGCTTTGTCTGAGACTGCAGTAAACACAAAACCAGCTGAAGCTGAAAAGAACTTTATTCTGATAAAGCTAGTGGTCAGGTTCTTGTTTACAAGACTTAGAAATACTGTTGTGACAAAAAGCTTGAAAGCCATAAAGAAGAAAAGAATGTTCCAGCAGTGTTGTTTAGGATTTATTCTGTCAATTAGCCAGAGAGAATTAAGACCTTATTTTGAAATGAATCAGTTGCAAGTTTAAAGATGAGTTTAGCAAGTGATTTTAACACATGAAGTTGGGTTGACCTATGTCTACCCTGCCTGATGAAAAGGACAGTCAGACCACTGCTCCTTTCCCACACTGCTCTTGTGACTGTGTCAGCCTGACCACAGAACTTAACCCATCTGAAGAGTAGCCTGGTAAAAAAAAAAAAAAAATATATATATATATATATATATATAAAAAAATTAGAAAAGCAATCTTCACTTGTACAAGTGCAAGGTAGAACTACGGCAAAAGACAGAGGTAGGATAGTCCCTTCTTGTGGCAGAGCAAACAGAGGAGTTAAGCTAACTGTGAAGCTAAGCCTTTGCACTTCATCTTAAAAATAGTGTTTTACAACAGAACCTTGTTCCATGCTATGAACTTCTTGTTAAAGACAGTAATTTTAAGGTTGCTTTTTAGGTTACAAAGCGTGTCTCAGCTCCAGAGGCTAGTAATTTCTTTACCAATTTAAAGACCTTCTAGTGCTGTGGCCACTTGGTATCTGTGAGAATGCTAACTGGATCCCATAAGCCTTGCTGGGAATAGATGCCCTTCTGTAAATAGGGATCTTGGAGAGCCTCCTCTACCCATTTACTCCTCAGGAGACTGTAACCATAAATTTACATTGTAATATATTGCAAACCACATCTCAGGAACTTTTGGTGTGGTGTAGCGGTTAGCCTTTAGGTTTACTAGCATTTCATAGAGATTATATATAACGCAGCAGGACTGCTGTTAGGTAGTCCCTAATGCCTTTATAAAGTAGTAAACAACTCTTCTAACTCTACTGGTTTCTCCTACCTCCGCCCCTGAAGTCAGACTGCAGGAAGGAAACGCAGGGAATGCCTTCTTTCCTGCTACGGGGCTCTGCTGCCTGTGTTTCTCTTTTTCAGCATGTTTCTCCTAACCTAAATGACATTTTCCATTGTTTCCCACATTTTTAAAGTTGTAGCAGAACTACATAGTTCTTGTAGTATGAGTCGTGTGTGTACTTTACTAGACCAATAATCTCCAAGTTGCTACTAGTCTGGCAGAACACGAGAGAATATATCAAAATGACGGAAGATACGTTTAAGAGTAGGTGTAACCAAAGTGTGCTGCTCCTTCCCCTGGACCCTGGGAACTCTGCCTGTCTGTGGGAGGCAGTGTGCTGCGAGCCCTGGTTCGTGAGGGCTTCCCAGACAAGCGGATGAGGATGTCCAGGGACAGAGCATCAGGCTGGGTTTTTGCTGCTCTCTTGTGCTTTTTCATCATCTGGGGAAATGGGGCTAATGGTGCTGACCTCTGTAAACTGCTTGGCAGTATATGGATGGAAATCACTGTGACAAATGTAAATGTTACAATTTGTTATTAGGGAAAGGCTGAGGTTCAACAGACAGAAAAGTATGATGGTCGGCTCCAGCATTACCTGTTTGATATTAGCTCCCCGTATGTTCTGGGCAGACAGCACTGCTGAGAGCTGGAGTCAGCTGTGAAAGCCACAGAGTCAAGGGGAGCCTGGGAATAGTGGGAAAGAAGTGAGACAGTCCTGACCTTGCTTGGTGTCTATGTGCTGAGAGAAGGCTGGACTCATAAGCTGTGACATGAGCGTGAGAAAATGTGTGCACACAAAAGCCTCCTTGTGAGTCTTGTGACTCTGCTATGGGATAATTGCAGCTATCCTGTCTCGCCAGGAGCTTTATGGGGGAAGCTGAGGTTAATGCCAGCCTTGCCCTGCGAGCCTGGGTATAGGAACACCACCAGGTCTGCACTATACTAGTGACAATGGTCTCACYCTGTACTGTCACAGGGAGCTGCTCGGCACGTGACAGGCTGGAAACAGCTCCACCTCTAACATTGTCAGTGAGATCTTGGGTGTAAACTGTTTGAAATCTCTCGTGGTGAGTCTGGTAGTGACACCCAGCTGCATTGTTCCTCTCTTGGATTTCAGCATCTTCTAATTTCCAACAGACCGCTGCTGGTGCTGTGCTCGTGCATGCTGTGCCATGAGCTCTGTGCAGGAGACCCCGCTGCATCTGAGCAGCAGAGCTGCATTCAGGAGCAGTCCCCAGACCACCCCTAAAATCTGCTTCCTTTGCTGTTATTAGGGTCCCCCATAACCTAACCAAGCCAAGGAGACCTTTTCACAGCCACGATGGCGGCCTGTGAAACAAAGGTCCCGGCACACGGTGCATAAGGCAGGCATGCAGCTGAAGAAGCAGAAATACTACAACTGGCCTGAAGGAAACACAAGTGGAAGTGTGTGTGCGCGTGAGAGAGGACTAGAAGAAGCAACAGAGCAAGGATTAAAAGAATGGTCTGTATTGATAACCAAGGATGTGACTGACTGCAGTAAAACTGGGTAAATGCTGATAAATGTGGTGTTTGCGACAAGCCCAGCAGCCGGCACCCTGATAAGTCTCACACGGATGGGTCGCCAGCAGAAGGCATGGGTTCTGATAAAGCCCCCGCACAGATGACTCCTCGGGGGAAAAAACTGTGCTCTGATAATAAAAGGATGACAGCAAGGTCACAGCACATCCTGTGTGCAAGTCCTCTTCCTCATCTCCCAGCAAGAAGGCAGACTGTGGGAGCTAAGGTACCCAAAATAAAGGAGGAAAAAAAGACACTGAGGAGCTACCTGTCCTAGGGCTCTCGGGGGATGAGGTAAACGAGATTTTGAGGCAAAAACTAGTAACTGCTAGCTCCTACAGATGACAAAAGACCTGTTCAAAAACTTGTGGCTTACCACTGAAGAGGAACCCAAGAGATGCGGTGAGGACTTGGCATCTGGCACCCTTGGTCCCATCTCGCACAGGATCCTGCCAGAGCGCCTGGGCGAGCTCGGTGCCTGTGAGTGCGGGGGGAGTGAGCRTGGGTGAGAAAATGACTGTGACTGAAACGATTTTTTGAAATGCTTTTCTTCCTGTTCCATAAGGTCTTCCACTGTTGCTACATTAATTTCCTGTATCATAGCTATGTTAAAAACTACTCCATTCTTAAATGAGAAAAAGATGTGAAACCTTTGTTTATAACTGGTAAGCTCAGCAGAGTTTAAGAAGTTTTTGTTTTGGTGTGATCAGTGGTACAAAAATGTAATCAGGTCCAAATTGAGCTGTGAGAGGTTCTGAGGGCTGAAAATTATTGGGCAAAAATATCAGACAAAACAAAACAGGAGGGCAAGGAAAGTTGTAGGATGCTTTCAGTGATGGAAAGTGCAAAGCTGAAATTACTCACCAGCCTTTTGCCTTTGCTGGTCCCACCCAAAGTAAGTTGACTTCCCATGTGTCTGTGTAAAGGGTGAGCAGGTCATGGCCCGGGAGGAGACCCTCTGCTGAGAGTCATCTGAACAAGAGTGTTGTGGGAGCCCAGCCAGTTTATAAATGGATTTTAAAGCTAGGGCTCCCACATATGCTCTGAGGAGACAGCCCCACAGACTTTTCTTTGCAGAGTTACCATACAGCTCCTATTTCTCCTTCAGCCTGCTAGCCCTCGTTTCCATACTTCACATCTCTTTAAGTGAGCACCGTCTCTTTGGGATCAAATCCTGCTTTTAATTAGCGTTATTGTCCTTATGAGTATCTAAAGTTTGAGTTATTTTTCTCATGTTTGCCTTTTTCCAAGTTTTATTGTTTCCCGTGTAGGATGGTGGTTTCCATAGATACCTGGACATTATTTATCTATCCTCCCTGGATGTGCAGTTCCTCCCAATGAATTACAGTGCAGTTTGCCACTTCTGCTTGAGGCCTTTGCTCCTTCATCCATATCAGTGCTATACTGAGCATTTTAATGCTGCTGTTCTAACATGTCTTGTCATCTTGATATGTTGCTTTGTGCTCTTATATGGCTTTCAAGCCACATGATAGAACTCCTATCCCAGCCAGTTTTAAATTAAAAAATGGTACATTGCATGTCTATTTTAGGATTTTGTACTGATAATTGTTGGAAACTTTAGCTCAGCTTTTCTCTGCTATGGGTAACTGTTAAACAGAACAGTGTTTTGTTATTTTTGTTCTCCTTCCCCCCTTGAGAAATGTTATCAAAGGAAAAAGTCTGGCAAAGTATTCAGGATTGGTATGGTCCTATCTGAGCACTCAGCTAGCACTGACTGGTATTGTTTGAGACAGCTCTCGCATGAGTTTTCTCTCTTTATGCTGTTTCTACCTGGTCCCAGAGGAAAGTGTATGTCCTGGATTGCAGAGACGCTAATGTGAGTCACTGCTTGGTATTTAGTGGTGAGAAAGTTGACCGCTATCAGTCTTCCCAAATCCTAGCAGAAGCCAAGAAAAATCTGGACACAGCATAAGTTAGCGCTTTCTTCTTCAGTGCTCTTCTGCCCTTACCGGGCTATTTACTGCACAAGTGGGGCTGTTCTGCTGATTCAGCATCACAAGAAGTGATGCCAGGGCAGCTCCAGGCCACACTTAAGGAATTACAAAGGAGACCATTGGAGTCACAAGTTTTCTCTTTAGCTGATTTATAAATGGGTTTGTTTTCTTTCTTGCTCCTTTGTCCCTGAGCTGTTAATAAGTAACCTTTTCAATGCCCCTGCTCCTGCAGGAGACATGAGGAAAGAAGCCTGTGCTCCTGTGAACTTGCTGCAAGCGCTGCAGCTGGGCTGGGGATCAGGCGGCTGGGAGGTGGGCTCTGGCTTGGGCTTAGGACCTCCCGTAGCCAGAGGGAGAAGGGAGCTCAGAGAGGCTGGGAAATGCAGCAGTGGCAGGGAAGCAGCAGATCTGTAGCTGCTTTTTGCATGCGCCCAGGTTCGCTGGTGGCTCTTTTCCATGCTATAAATCTGTCCCCTTTGCTGGAGTGGCCGTGTCACAAGCTTGTCACTTCTTCAGCTGAAGTAACCTCCGTTTTGTTGGCTTCTGACAGTGGAGAGTGTTGATTTCTCTGTCTCAGTAAGAGTCTTTGGACACACAGGCTAGAGCATGGGGCAGAAAGCTGAGGCAAGTGTTATAGAAGAGCTTGGGTCTTCCCTGCTTGCACCTCCTTGCTGGGAATGGAGAATGGCTCATGCTCTTACTCCTCTGGGGGAGATGCAGTGAGAAGTCAGAGCTGTCATGTCCGTTTGCTGGGCCCAGTCCTGGGTGCAGTCTCTGCAGATGCCTGGGGGCTGCTTGGTCAGCCAGAGGTGATGGTGGTTTAATGCCTCCGCAGCAGCCGCTTGCGTGTAATGCACACAGACGGGGCAGCTTGGGCGCTTGTAAGAAGGATGGGTTGCTGTGACCGTCCCTTGTTATCATTACCACTCTGTGCCCATGCTGCCTTATCCAAAATATTTCATGTTTGTATTTTGAACTATTTGAGGCAAGGACTTTGGRGGGGGTGAGTAATGAAGACACACAAATTGAAGGCCAAATTACAGTTTGATTATAAATGGGTTTCCTTTCCTGAGCCTAATTCTCCCTGGGATTCACTGCACGTCCTGGTAATAAGTAATCTGAACTTTAGAGATTAATAACATCCTGTGCCAGCCCATTCATCCAGCAAAACTCCTTTGCTGTTTTGTTCCATGTCTGCATGAGGCWCCAGCCCTTGCAAGGTACTCTTCTGACCATGAAAATTTAGATTCATATTTAACTTTTACTTTTCACTACCTTTGTAACCTCAAAGAAGTATTTCTTCTCTTACACTCGGGAACTTTGTCAAGGCCTGTGCCGCACAACAGGCTTTGGTCCCATGTTCCTTCCCATTGGTTGTCCTGAAAAATACCACAGGGTAATTTGTTTCCTGCTATTTGAAATGGAAATTGTAGCAGCATGAGGAACAGAGCGTGATATTCATGCCAAATATCATGAGCTGAATTCTCCTCATGGTTTGTGGGAATCCTAGTTATTAAAGCTGACCTCTGAGAAATCAGTATATTTTTCYGCAAAGCCTAGACAGTGGATGCACTCCTCAGCAGGAGACAGAAACTATCCCAGCTGTTCCCTGTCCTGTGC
This sequence comes from Phoebastria nigripes, assembly GCA_035582835.1. NCBI lineage: Eukaryota > Metazoa > Chordata > Aves > Procellariiformes > Diomedeidae > Phoebastria > Phoebastria nigripes. The sequence continues at coordinate 3,857,394 of JAYKAV010002553.1, read as the reverse complement.
TCTGCAATGAGGACCTCTGACAGCTGGAGGTAAGGGGGCAAATCTGGAAGTGTTTAACTAGAGAGCTATTTTTTATGCACACAGGCTTAACCTTGGCTTACTGAAAGGACGCAGCGGGGCTGCTGCCTTGCCTGGATAGCAAGGGGCCTTTCGCTTCATCTGCTAGAATTAGCTGCAAAGGGAAGGTGCCTACAGTTTTCTCTGCTGCAAATGGGTACTATGCACGTTAAGGGAGGAAAAACTCACTGGGTATCTCGCAGGCCTGAGATATGCTCCTCTAAAAGAGCAAATACCTGTGCTGGAAATCACACTTGCAAGGGGTGGCACAATCCAGGTGTAGGCAAAATCCCAGGCAGAGATCGGCACCACAGCGGTCCCCAGCGTGGGCACTCACATGCAGGGCTGCCGGGGAATGGGCATCATTTGTCCCTCCGCATACATGGCCTCATCGTCCAGGGGCTTTGCCAGTGGCTCTGCTGCAGCCTGGAACAGCGTTTGTGCTTCTGCAGTGGGCCTCCAATGGTTTTCGGTCCTGATTGGGAAGTGAAACTTCAGGAGAAAAGCTGGTTGCTTTGCTGTGCAGAAATACCCGGGAAGCTCGGGTTCCCGCTGGCTGCAGCGGCGCAGGCGGCTGCTCTGTTTGCTCACATGCGGCACTTTGGGCAGCCGCATTGTTTTTTGGAAGCTGAGGAAGTGAACCCCTGAAAGCAGTAGTGTTGCTCAACGCACAAGGCGATCCCAGGAATCTGCGATTCAGAGAAAAACATCCTTGAGACGTGGAGAGGGGCTTGGCAGCCTCAGCCCCTTCGAGGCAGGAGAGGTTGTCAGGGGAGAGGGCATACAGGAAAACTGGTGGCTACTGGGAGGGCATATTTTGACACCACTGTAAGTGCTGGACGCAGAGCGCGCTGTGGGTGGCAAGGGGTTTGGATGTGTTTTCTCTGCGGTCATTCCCCCTGCCACAACCTCCTGTTAGGGGTAGCGGTATTTACAGCGCTCATGACTTTGCGTTTTCCAGGAAGTTTCTGAACTTGCTGACCCAACGTGGGTATTGAATGGGGGGAACGGTTGTTCTGGAGCCTATTTCCTCTCTTTTGCCATGACGAATTCTACATCCCCCTGGTGTGGGTGGCTGATGGGGCGCAGGGAAGGATAGGCTGTGCTGGGCTGATGTGACTCACACATCACCAATCTTCCTATTGCTGTTTTTAACAGCAACAACAAAAATTAAATAGTTGTACACAATAGCTGCCTGGGGCTGAACTGGGAACAAGCGGCCAAAGCGGGTGAAGGTTAGTGCCCATTACCAGCCAGGATGCCAGAGACAGGGAAGGGCATGACTGTCTGTACAGGGATGAGGAAAGCTGATATGATGGTGGATTTTAGTGAATGACAGGGTAATTCCTTAAAACCAAGGGTGACCATCTCATAATTTGCAATGCATTACTTCCAGCACAAGAGAAATGTATATTGGCCCCAATGTCAATAGAGAAAGAAATTTTGCTATGAGAGTTACGAATTATTATACAAGTAATGCACATTATTCTGTGTCAACAAATAACGTCTAGTAGCTTTTAAAAGAAGTGATTTCCCAAATTTAAAAATACTTGAGCTCAATCAGCAGAGTATTTAAAATAGCCAAATAGGAATTCTAATCAGAAGCAGCCTATTCACTTCTTATTCTATTCCCCAAAAGCCTTAATCCAACAGTTGAAAGTTATGCTAATTCAAAAAATAATAACATCTCTAAAAGATGCGTATTTAGGGGGGGRAAAGGAAGCTGCAATTAATGCAAATTTGAAGTTGGAAAGTGTAGAAGATGGTCAAAAGAAGCGTAAGGAAAAAATTATGGCCAGAGATTTAAGAAGAGCAAAGAAGAATTTAAGGGTATTGAGCACAAAAGGAAGCCTAGCAGCACCATTGGCCCATTGCAAGTCAGCATATTAGAATTATCAATGATACCAAAACTGAAAAAGTGTCAGTGCTTGATGCCTCTTTCTTCCCCGAAAGAAAAACAAATGTCTTCACATCGTGTGATAGCCAAGTGTATTCAAGCAATAACTTAGGTGATAAGCTGGGGAGAGGGGGAAACCGTCTTGAACTCACTGGATATTTTCTGATGAAACTTCAAGCTTTGTGGGTAAYGGCAATAAATCTTCTCCAGTTAAAATATAGCTTTGATGGGCTGGTAGCAAATTAATACCAGAAGTTGCCTGGTAGGAGTCTGATATAACTGATAACAGTTGTTTCTTCTGATTTGAAAACCTCTTTGATGTATGAAYCCTAAAGAAATGAGTACAAATAGGGTACAGGCTTAGAAGCCCAGTAAACATCATATAACTGTGAAAATTAACTGTCTAAAGGTCATTGTGTTAGCGGTATCCTGCCACTTGTTGGTTGTATTTGAGAATATTGAGTATCTCGGTCTGACTGCTGGGATGTAAGCCAGAAGAATATCTTCCCTTAGAGAGGCTATTTAGTGAATGGGCATCGGGAAAGCTTTGGTCGGGATGGTATATAATAACAGGGAGAGAGACTGCGATGCAGGGGTGGGAGGCAGTGCGAGTGCCTTGCAGAGCAACCGGGGAGGCTGAGCAGCACACCCAGCACTGCCAGGTGCTGTGGGAAGGTCTTGGACAGGGGAATCCGCTTTAGGCACAGGGTGAATGGAGGATTTGGTGGTGGGGCAGCCCAGGTCGCAGGGGCTCCTGCCTSGAACCCCCCGGACATCACCCCTCCAGCAGTAAACCCGTGCCGCAGGGCCAATGTAAGCAGGGCCATGGGACTGTCCTAAGCACAAAGCCCTTCTGTGCCGCAGGCGGCTGCAGAAGAGGGAGAAGGGGCCTGCTCCTTTGTGTCCGTCTCTTGCTGCTGCTGCTCAGCTTTTGCCTCTAGCACCCGCCAGCTCTCCAGGATTGCCACGTGCTTTTCTTTTTTCCAGGAAAACAGGGCTCCTCTAATGTGTCTTGTGCTATTTCCCAGGGTCGTATCCCAGTCACAACTCTAAAAGCATCAAAAGGATGAGGTGCTCCCACCCTAAGCAATGTTGTACCTATGGATGGCATATAGCAGGGTGGTTGCCGTGGCTGAATTATGTCTGAATGCAACCTGGAGCTTTGTTAGGGGAAGGAGGGAACAGACTTATTCAAATGCATCTGTATCCCATGGGGAGCGCATACGCATTTCATTGGTCTTGCTAACAGCATGGCTTATGAGTGCATCACCCTCTTTTTGCTAACTCCCTGCCTTCTGAACAGAGGAAACAGAGCTGGGAGAAAGTCCAGGAGCCACCCCTGCCCTGAGGCAGGATCAGCTACAAAACAGCGCTGGCAGATAGAGACTTCATTTGTCTGAAGACAGCTAACGTGTCTCCTTTGTTGTTCTCCTTCTAAACTAAACAACCCAATTCCTTCAATCTTTCCTCATAAGTCCAGTTTTTAGAGCTCTGATCTTCCTTCTAGTTCTTTTCTGGAGTTTCTCCATCTTTCCCGAAAGGCAGTGTCCGAAATTGGGCATAGAAATTCATAGGAGGTTTTACCAGCGTTAGATGGAGGGAAGCATTACTGCAAACTGCTATAGCTGCAAGAATGTTTTCTCTGGAAGTGCTACTTAACCAATTGCTCACTATGCTGTCTTTGGGCGATGGCTATTTTCTAAATGTCATATTTGCTCTTGTCCTTACTCAAATTAATTGGATGTTTTCCCCAGGCTCTCCCCTATTTATCAAATTTATTTTGAATTCCAGTCCTATGTGTCAGTGTGCTTTTGCTCCCAACTTGTTGTTATCACAGATATAGGCGCACTCTTTACTCCGTCTTCCAGCTCACTAACACACGCGTGTGTGTACACACAGCACAGACTAGTTCAAGCAAGCTGCATAGCCTAGATCCATAGGAGTCTGCTGGGGTTTGAGACGTGTAGGGCTGTGTGATTTCAAAGTATCAAATGTCTCTGAAAGACAGCATCCAAAAGAACCATATTACATTGTTTGGATTATCAGTTTTGCTGACATTTCAGTGTTTGTACTCCAGCACTTACAAGTATTTAATCTGGAAAAACATCATCCAGTAAATATGTATTTGTAATTGTATATAGCACCACAAGGAGGGCCAGAGATCACACTAGTATTTAGGCCATGATCTTTGCCACATGAACAATTAAAACTTGGAGCAGAGCTTCCCACACTGTTCCACGTAACAGCTGTAAAATGTGATGTAAAATCCTGATCTGGATCTTGAATTCTAATTTCAACATGTTCAGTGTCTTGCCCTGGTATTTTGAAATAAAACCAAAGCTCTTAAACCAATGCAATTCACCTACTGTATATGCACTTGTATGTATATTCTAAGACAAACCTGAGCCTCTCACCAGCCTAAGAAAAGATTTTCCAATATGTTGGCCTGAAACAGCTGGTTTACATTACTTTGCAGCAAAATCTTCCTAGGTAACTTGGACAAGAGCATGTTTGAATGAAAAAGGCAGATGAAGAATGAGTAAGAAGTCAGATGGGGACAGAGAAAATGTCAGAAAAAGGTTGATAAATGAAGCAGTGTGGCTCTTCTGAGTGTTTATGGACCCAGGTGCTTGGTTGCAGTGAGTGTGAAGGCAGGAGTGCCTTTAAGGTAGTGTGCCTCAAAACCTGATGCAAGTTCAGCAACCTCACCAAGTRTGCAATTCAGCCTGATAAACTTCATGACTACCGAAATCTCATTTTCCTTCAGCAGGAGGATAATGCGCATCCTCCCCTATCCACCTTGAACAGCAGCACTGACTGCTCCCATCCCCTTTCCCTGCCATCACTGCTGTCAGAACTTCATAGACGTGAATTCCTGCAGTTAGTAAATGTGCACAGACTGCATTGCCAGAGCCCCTGTCTACTGGGCTCTCTGCTGACCTGGATGATGTTTGTCTGCAGGCACCTGCCCTGACAGATGCTCCTTCTGCCCAAGCTGCCCACCCCGTGCCACAGAGCTGGTCACAGGTGCTGGATACATTCAGACTGCTGAGGGATTCAGGCACCCTTCAGCCATGGGCTCCTGTGCTCTTTCAGCTGGCAGTCAGGCAGGCAAGTTGTTGCTCCTTGCTACGGTGGCATCTGACTCATTTCAATCCATACTGTACCCAATTTCTCAGTCTTCAAGTATGCCTGTGTCCCTTTGTGATGGGTCATAATTCAGTGGCTTCTCAGCACTGTGCTGTGTGTCTCTGATATGTTTAGGTTCAGGAGCTCCACAGACTATATTCCCATTTGCTGGGCTACGTGATTGCATGAGCATCCAGCAGCTCTCCTCCAAAGACTGGACGTGTGCTTAGGAAACCAGTTATTGGAGAGACTCCCAACAGACTGCAGCAGCAACGTGGGTGATCAGCAGCAGAGGTAGCTGCCAGCTGATGGGCAGGATTTGTAAGACGCTGTCTTATTCTCTGTCGTCACTCCAAGCCTCGTGGGCAGCAGGCAATGTGTCTTGGAACTCCCTTTGCTTACAGCATGTAGCAGGGCTAATTTAATTAAATGTGATCAAATGTGGGTTTGCTGGGATTGCGTAGGAGAGGTGCTGGGTTGACTTAGCAATGGCCATGATGGTAGATGATCACGTGTCTGAGGTAGTACAGGTCCCCACCTCACTTCATTTAGGCTGGGACTGTATCATCTACTGGTGTAACGGGTACATTACTGTGCAAGGCTAGTCTCATCGCAGCTCTGGTCAGAATGCTTAAGAAAAATAAAAGCAGATTATGTATGCAGAGAAGGACTGCTGGACTGTTCAGGTAGATGGAGAAGGCTGGAAAGACAAAAATCCAGAAAGGATCATTGTTTGTAAGTTGGTTAAGAGAATAAATTCTAGGAGGACTGAGAGTTGCAGAAGGTTTGAGACAGAGGTGGAACAAAGACAGAGGGAATAGACTGGCAATAAATAAAGGCTGAAAATGAGAATGTTTCTGACCATACAGAAGTGTGCTGAGAGCATGAAGGTGACAGTGGGAACTGTCTCTATCAGTGTGGCACTTGTGCAGTGGAAGAGTGATGGCCTTGCAGTACAGCCTCTTGTGATCCCTTCTGTAACAGGCTGAGCGTGTACATCCAAAGGAAAGAGCAAACACCAGCTTTAGCTGTTGTGCTAAGCCAGAGCTTACAACAGTATTTGCATTAGAGATGATGGGTCACAGTGAGGTTATCTGAACTGAGTGTGGCTTTGGACTACACACAGCGTCTCTCCTTTTCTGCTTGACAATCCTAATTTCAGTCCTTAAGCCAGCCTTAGCCTCTCTTTATTGCATCTATAAAAGCAGCTGGTTGCCTTATTCCTTTTAACATTTGTTGCTAAGTCTTGTTTGGTGAGAAGGGAGTTGGGAGGTGGGCAGCCTTGGCTGTGAGTGACATCTCCTGGCGTGCAGAGCTGCCAGTGACTTCGCGTGATGTCGGCTGAAGGAGCAGTTTCCTATTTGTCTTGAAGCTCTGGAAGATGCTGGGGACAATCCTGCTTCCTTGCCTTCACACAGAGCTGCCTCCCACGCTGGTGTGGTCCTTCCTGGGTTATTCACCAAGAGCAACAGGGTTTCTGCAGCAAAACTGCTGTTAGCTGGAGTGGCTGCCAACGTCATTCTCAGTTGATAGCTAACTCAGAGACAGAAAGGATATTAGATCTCTTTATGTTCTGGGACCTGCACCAAACATTGGATGGAACCAGTGGTAGTCCCTACAAAAAAACAAAGAGACCAAAATTAGAAACAGAGATGCCTGAGCATCTGGGCTCTGCTCCAACATCTGGAGAGTGCTTAATGGCTGTGCATCTGGGCAGGGCTCCAGCACCAGGCGGCTCTGAGCTTTGGGGTGGGGAAGAAGAAAAGCAGCATCATTTCTATGCCTACTTATGGCCTTACGTGGTGTTTTTATCACCACTTACAGTGGGCAGTATGGGAGAAAGAGCAGAGATCTGCCTCTATTTGGGTTCTGGCTGGGCACAGAGACAGAAGATCATGCCTGCTTAATCTTTAGCTGAGGAAAACTGCTAGTGGAAGAAAAGTCCTGGGGCCTGGCAATCAGAGGTGCTAGAAAGTCAAGTACTTGGTGGAGACTGAGGAGTGTTTGCATGGCATTCAGCGACATGAACGTGGGGTGCAAAGGGGCTGGAGGAGTCTAGGGAATAAGTTAAATCTTTAGCCACTGCAGAACCTGCAATTATGCCTAGAGCTGATGGAGGTAACCAAGTGTGCAGAAAAGGGAACTTGTTCAAATACCTCACCTTTCTAAGCAAATGGCAGGTGAGTTTTATTTTAATTACATTGAATTCTTTATCTGGATTTGCAATTTTGTGATGTGGTTTTGGTTTTTTTAAACAATCAAGTATTCAATTCTGTACACTTTGAGTGCTATTTGGAAGGTTATTGCTTTGCTAGGCTACCTTCTGGATTATGCTTATCATTTTGTACCTTTTCTTGTATGAAGCATTTCAACAAAATGCTGCTTGGTAGCATTAGAGTTCACACAGATGGATGCTCTGGTATGGGATACAGCAATGAAATCGCATATTTACAACTCCCAGAGCCTAAAAAGTGCTTATGATACTGAGCTAAAATTCAGGCAAAAGTCATGTTCAGGGTTAAGGAAATAACGTGCCTTGGAAAAAAATGACTAATCTCAGGCTGCAGGTGGGATGCAGACAATTATCGTTATGCCTCAGCCCACAGACAAGAGATTTCTACAGCTGTTTATTGGGATGGTCCATTACAGTGAGAAAATTGTTCCTGCTTTGCTGCTAATGCTGCTACTTTCAGAGTGTGGCTGCTGAGAAGATACAGCAGACAGACAATACCCATCACAACAGAAGTTTGAAAACCTTAGAAATTTTGCAAAGTCACCCATCCTTCATTCCTATGACAGTAAAGATGCATTGAAGCCGTTAGTGGCTGCCTCTAGGCAAGATCTCAGAGTAAGGGTGGCAATAATTATGTGGATGTGCTGTGCAACTGTCAGCAGCAGTTTCAGTTTTCAAGCATGCTAGCTTCATATCTATACTGTACAGCTAATTTTACATTATAGCATCTGTTTTTATTCATTTTTCTAGTGTTAAAATAATTTTTGTTCAACAGACATGCTCAGTGCTATCACAACCTGAGCCAACTACTCTCTCCAATAAGAGGAAAAGTCTCCCAGCTGTCATGCTCTGCTGTTTCTAGTTACTTCAAGCCATGAGTTCTGGGGCCTTTTTGAATAAAGCTGTATAAAATGCATTCTTACCTCCTACTGTCTGGTATGTGCACTAGACTATTTTTTTAAGCTGCATTCTTGGACTTATTGGCAAGCATGCTGTGCCTCTAACACACACTCACAAAATGCAAGCATAACAAGCTTCCAAATTTCAGAGTTAGCCTCAGCAGATTTACACATGAGCACAATGAGAGGGAGCACGGAGCTCCAGGTCAGCATTAAGTTTCCAATGGACCTGCCTGCAGGGAGATCTTCAAAACAAGTTCTCTTGGCACTTTTAGGTTCCGTTTTCTCTAGGTTGTTGGGAAGACGTTATTTGTCAACACTTAGAGATTTCCAGAGGTGCGTTGCTTCTTTTCACTTGGGCTAACTTCTAAAAATAACTCTAGGATTTGGGGTCATTTGTAAGGTTGGGTAACACTTTGTATAGTTCTAGCGACTGGGACTACCTTTCATGTGAAACCAGGGTGGTTAGAAGATGACCCTGTTCAGAACTTGAATGCTTTTCATATTTGCATGCGTGACGTGGGGTGCCAGGATGGATTTGGAGCATTGACCCAGTATCACCTGGGGGCTGGAGAATGACCTCTGAAACTCCAGTTCTGGCATGCAGATGCAGAGCAGGTTCAGTCACCTTACCTTCTTGGAGCGTGAAGATAGTTGATGTGGTTGCCTGCCAGAGGAATTTTCACCCTGGATGACCCGTAATGTACTTCTAAACATCTCCTAGAGTATTTGTGTATAAGGAGAAGAGAAGTTAGTACCCATGTGAGCAGTCAGACAATCAGTGCTTTCGAGTATGGAGCATTAGTGTGGGTAGAAATGGATTTCATGTCATAGTGGGAGCAAGTATGTCTCCTAGAGTGCCAAAGCTATTTGTTAGTTTTAATTGTTGAATTTACAGCTAGATTATAAATCTGGAAAATACTTTTACTGATGCCCTTTCTAGAGCTTTGTGTTGTAAGATGGTACTTTATTAAACAATACCAAAACTGGCTGAGCCTAAGTTGTGAAGTGAGATTTCCACCATGGAATATATGAAGAAGAATCCAAAGCAGGAAAATATGAAAGACAACATCATGCTAGCTACTAACAAATGGAGGTATATGTATACTGGTTCTGAAAGCTCAAATGCCATATTGGTTGTGAATGATTTCCATCAGCCATAAGTGGCTTTTTTTACAGAATTCTACTGCTAACCATGTATTTTAAGCCACAAAAATCTTAATTTGTTAGATAGGTCATACCAAATATATCAGTAACAGTTAAGGAATCAGACTGGTACAAGTTTTGCAAAGTGTGACTTAACCATATTATGCCAATTCTGCAAATACAGGCTATTCATAATTTACTGGTCTTGTGAGAAGTGGCATCAAAAATCTCTATAGATTTCTTAAATACCCTGTGGAGTGCAGATCATATTTTCTATATAGCATTGCCAAGGTGCAGGACAGCATTGCTTGAACTGACAGCAACATACTGATATGTTAGTGTAAGACTTGCTAAATGCATTACCAGTGATGAGGATGTTGTAAATTGTTATAAACATTGTAAAAAAACTGAAGCACAAAGTATACTAGGACAAAATGTCACAGGGGTTAAAGCTTTGGGTTCCACAAGGTTATGTTGTTTATATATTATCAGTCTGTTCTTTCAGCTTCTCAGGGATTATTAAGCCAAATGCAGAGCTCTAGAAGAAGTTGGTGTTTGCCCCATACAGATGCTTTTTCTATATGGTTGCTCAGTCACCTGCAGGTATCTCAAGGACAGGCTAACCATAAGCTGCATCTTGAAGTCCTCCTTCATCACCACCTGGCACAGGGCAGCCCAGAGAGATGTGGCACGGGCCATGAGAGCAGATCTGCAGGGCACCAGGGCTGAGCTCTGCCTCTAAGAAATCCCACATGAGGACATGGAGCAGGAGATGGGAGCAGGGATGGGCAAAGACAGATGCTTCATAGTGGAAAGGGACTGCAGGAAAGTGCCTGAAGACCTTTGGGTGTGATGTAAGATGGGCTACTGGGATACTAACATCCTTTTTCTGCTCTAGTCACAGGTATCAAACCAAAGATGTCCTGGACAAGAAAGATTTTACTCATCCTGGGATTCCTCTCTACTTTGGCTGTAATAGCTTTAATTGCTGTAGCAGTGACACAAAACAAGCCACTTCCGAAGAATATTAAGGTATTACAAGATGGGACTCTTACAGGAAAACAAGCCAAGCTGGGGGGTTAGGCGTGCATAGTGCTCCAGGACATGTTGCTGCCCTTGCTGGGTCTGGCTAACCTCTCTTTCTGGCTCCATGCACCTCAACACCTCGTTTTACATCTTCATGGTAAAAACAGGTATGGCTTCACAGGGGATCATCTCCTAAGTAATCAGTCCCAATTTTGCTGCTTCTCTACTCTTGTATCCTTTGATGGAAACTTTGCACTGAAGCACTACTGAGAAGAGTAATGACCAGCATGTTCCCACAGCTGCCAGATAGGCTGTTCATTTCTGGTCCCCCCGCATGTGGAGACCAGCGCACGCTGTGTCTGGTTCGGTGCCTCGGGTGCAATGATGGCTCTGTTTTGCCCACAGTATGGGATTGTGCTGGATGCGGGGTCGTCCCACACTAACCTGTATGTGTACGAGTGGCCAGCAGAGAAGGAGAACGACACAGGGGTGGTGCAGCAGGTGGAGGTGTGTAAAGTCGAAGGTAAGAGGAGAAAAGGTAGCTGTGGAAGGGTCATGGGTTGAAGAAGAGATAATGCAACCAAAGGGTGGGGGAAGAGAAACCTGGGGGAAGAGGTCAATAGTGAAAACAGTGTTACATCTGTGAGCTAATGTATATCCCACTGCTTCCCACGGGGAGCTGTATGTGCCTGACCTTCCTGGGAGGAAAGCTAGATCCACTTCTTCCTTTGTTTTTAGGATGCTTGGAAGTAAGTGCTTTTTGGAAAGAACTACACCAAAGAATGTACTTAAATAAATAAAATGTCTGCATGCACCCTTGCTGAAGTGCCAGTGAATGTCAGGCAGCGAGAGGGGAGGGCATGGTTTGTTCTTTTTCAAGGTTTCTGTACAAGCTAGGCACTGGGCTTGCGGGCCAAGGTTGCTCAACTTACGCACATCATGGTTTATTTTTTTATTCTATTTAATTGCTGTGTGGATATTGTATGGTTTAGGAAGGCATAAAATGAAGCCCAAGGATGCACATGACAAGGAACAGAGTAAACCATCATGGATCGCTGCACTCTGGGGGGAGGAGAGGTGTTGTCAGAGCCTGCCTGGGATCTTTTCAGGCCTGTCTGCAGTGCAGGGGAGAGCCATGCTGTTATCGAGCTGCTGCAATAACTGCTCAGCACTGCAGCATGCCATGCCACAAGCAGCACGCTGAGCATACAGGACCCTGGAGCAAATGGAGAGCGGGCTTCACTGCTGCCCATGCAGGCACTGGTCCTAGGGCAGTCCATTCACCAGAAGACACATGGCAGGGAGGGACAATGAATTTTTCTTTGGGTTAGCATGAAAGGGGATAGCTGCAAAACACTCAGTGCTGTAGTGTGAGCATACAATTCACAAACAAACGACAGCATCTTACCCCGGAGGACCCAGCGTAGTGAAGGGTCAGCGATTTTCAGGCACAGATCCAGGGTATACCTAGGCAGAAGCAGAGAAAAGTCTGCAGATGTCCAGGACATACTAATCAAATGATCTGTCTCACTGCAGCCTTCATCACTAGTTCATAGCCCGCTTCGCAGAGAGCGGGTGGTAGATGCTGGGCACTTTGGCATGCATCAGGCTTAGTTGGTGCTGTAGGATTTCTAAAACTCCTTAGAAATGGGGTAGTTGAATCTGATGTTGCTGCCTGTGACAGTGATACGGTTTAACATGACTGCTCATGACAGCACTCTGGGGTTATGCTTGGAGTTTGAGCAATGAAATGTCCTTATTTCTTGCAGGCCCTGGGATCTCAGGTTACTCGCATGCCACGGAGAAGGCAGGTCCCTCTCTGGCACAGTGCCTACGACAAGCAGAAGAGGTGATTCCCTCAAAGCAGCACCAAGAGACACCCGTCTACCTCGGAGCAACTGCCGGCATGCGGCTTCTCAGGTACTGCAGGGCTTGTCCCCTTCTCCTGCAGCACTGCACCTGGGACCGCCATGGATGCTCCGTAGGGGCCTCTTGGGAAAAGTCCTTGGAAATGCTGCCAGCTCACACTTTGCCCAGATACCCTCTTCTGCTGCTGGCCTCTCTGAGCCCCGAGTCTCTCCCTGGGCTGTTCCCCTGCTTGCCCAGCAGGTCCATTTCCACTCACTCCAACCTTCCATCATCTCCAGCACCCACATGCAGCACAGAGACATCAGGAGGGTAGCAGTGCCCAAGCTGATGCTCAGGGGATGCTCAGACATCCCCCGCATGAAGGGGAGGCTCAGACATCCCCCACAGTCTGGTATTAGGCCTGACCCAGGATTTCTGAGCCCAACCATGTTGCAACTCCCCACATACCTTGACTCAGCCCAAGACCGTCAGAGCTAAGGTAACTTTATAATCATATCCTCCTTTAATTCCAATTTGTGATTTTCATGGGGGTGCCCCAGACCTCTTGCCTGGCTGGGACAGGGAGCTGATCTTACGTATGCATTGCCTGGGAAATCTCCCTGGGGATACCAGAGGGCATGGATTTCTCCTGTTATGGTGATGGCGAAGAGTGAGAGGAATCTCCACGGTGCAGTCCCTACCAGGGCACGTGCTCTAGGAGAACACGAGAGCTCTGGTCTCTGCTCCAGGTACCACTCTGTGTGGTCAGCTGTGCTGTCAAGGTGTGACAGAGAGGGACGTGGCCAGTTAGAGGTGGATGTATCCGTATGAATGACTGTTCCGTTATAATTAACGCTTGGTGGGGAGTTGCAGTCTGCCTACTCAGAATAAAGCCCATAGGCTGCAGAGGGCTGTCAGCCAGAGTCACTCCATCCTTTCTTCCATTCATCCAGCTTGGAGAATAAAAGTGCAGCTGACAAAGTCTTGTCCTCAGTAGAGAAGACGCTACGCTCAGCTCCCTTCAACTTCCAGGGTGCCAGAATCATCAGTGGTCAGGAAGAAGGAGCCTATGGATGGATCACCATTAACTACCTGCTGGGCAATTTCAAGCAGGTACTGTATCAACAGCAAGTCCATATTTGAATCATTGGCTTGCAGCATTTTGTAAATCATGCCTTGCAGGAGGGTGTCTCAGGCACTATCTTCCCTTGTAAGCCATTTACCAGAGATCAGGAAGCTGCACATCTTGCCTCAGCAATTGCTGTGAGTACATCCTGATATCAGTAAGTATCAGGATGTACCACTGTAGTCAGGCTTAAAGCATTGAAATAAAACACTATCATCTTCAATAACTTTGCTTGGGTACAGCATCTTCCTCACTTCCTGATCTAAAATATTTCTGTGCCTGCAAAGTTAGACAATGATTCGTTACTATTGAGCTTATAAATCACCTGGGAGCTGAAACAATAAGTTGACTTTTTTCTCATAACAATTGTATTAGATTCATATTCTTAGTCCTCCTGCAAACCCTCAGACATGATCCATCTTCTGCTTTTCTGAGCCTGCATCTTTCTTGTGTCTTGTTCCAGCTCGCATCTCGTGCCCCCCTCCAGGTCTTTCCTGTGTTCTGTGCTTCTGCTTCTCTCCTCATAGGTCTTCCTCTTTTCCACCATGCCTGATGTATCTGTTTTACTTTGAAATTTTTTTTTAAAGTCTGGCTGGACAAAACTTCTACATTCCCTGAAATCCATAAGTGAGACATCAGGAGCATTAGACCTCGGAGGAGCCTCAACACAAATTACCTTTGTACCAAATGAACTCTCTTCTGAGTCCCCAGAGAACCTGCTCTACTTCCGTCTCTATGGCAAGGATTACCTAGTGTACACGCACAGCTTTCTTTGCTACGGGAAGGACCAGGCTCTGCAACAGAAACTGGCCAGGGACCTACAGGCAAGTATATCTGTAATTGCAGGTGGAGATCCTGGAGCCTCCCAGCTTTCACATACTGGTGCTGTAAAAGTTGCTGTGTCCCAGCTAAATGTCTCATCCCTTAGTCTGGGTTTGGGAAATGTCATTATCCTACATAAAGACTGGGCAGATGCCCAAAGAGATGACAGTCAACATTTTCAAAAGTACTACCAATTTGAGGTGCCTTGATTCTTGGGCATGGGATAGCAGGAGTACTGTGCTTAACTGAAGTACTTGGGGGAAGTGATGTTTCACCATCTCTGAGAATCCCAAATCAACACAAAATGTGGCTGAAAGTAATTTGTCCGGGGTCCTACAGGGAGGCTGTGGCAGTACCCACATCTCCCAAATCACAGCCAATGCCTTAAACCATCCTCATCACTTTGACCCGATATGTGTATCTTGGTGTGATGTACTGTGACAAGTGCCTTGTGGCCACCCTTCTTGAGGCTCTTTCCCAGGGTGTTACTCTAGAGTGAAGTGTAACAGCTTGGGTTGATTTTACTTTCAGACCGTGGAGAACAGCAGCCTCCTTGATCCGTGCTTTCACCAGGGGTATCAGAGGACTATAAATATAAGTGACCTCTTCAAAAACCCTTGTAYATCAGCCAAGAAAAAGCAATTCCCTTTCAGCCAGCTGTACATACAGGGAGAGGGGGATTATCAAAAGTGCCGAAGAAACATCCAGAAACTTTTTAACAAAACCRATTGTCCTTACTCCAGTTGCTCCTTCAATGGGATATACCTACCTCCATTACAAGGGGATTTTGGGGTAAGTCTTCACATTCTTCAACTCTCTATAACCCAGAATATCAGAAGAGCAGAAACTCAGAGTAACGCTAGAGTGTATTCTCTATGGCTGGGGCAGGAAATCATTTACAAAAGATGCCTTTTTGGACATGTAACTACAAAAGTAGTGCTGCACTTGCTGTGAGGACAGCACGTGTAAGAGCTACCCCAGTAAATAACTGGCCTACCAATACTGCACTGTTCCCATTCTAACTCATCTCCTGTAGGCATCTCCTTGGGGTGCTCCATTTACTGATTCATTTTTCAAGCAGTCCTTCCTGATGGCCAGCACCAGAGGCAGGAGAGCCTGCTGCAGGCCGTGCATGATACATTGCTCCTGCAAACCTCGTCTCCTGAGCTCAGTGGTGGTACCAGATCTGAAATTCATCCAGAAGTGTGTGAGTGCTACTGAAATCAATCARTCAGCTCGCCTGTCTGCTCCCCAGACATGATGACGAGACAGTGCACGCTCTGAGCACACATCGTGTGTGACACCACACTGAACATCAACCCTAGAGCTGCAAGACTTCAGTGGCTGTGAGGCTTTCTGGAGGAACTGTTAATACGCCCTTGCCCTGTTCATAAACTGCCCCCTACCTATTGGCTATTGGCCATGGTCAGAGATGGGTTTTCTGGACTTTGGATTATATGCTGGGGCTGTGTACAGTCCTTTCAGACCACCTCTGCTGTTTGTGGCGATATTGGCTGCGCGCTCATCTCATTCAGTCGCCAAAATGGTATCACGGTTGTGATGGCAAGCAGCGTTCACCATGTGCCACTCTGGCACCAGTGCGTAGAGGAGAGGGATTTACTGAAGTTCTTCCAGGATGCTGTGGTCAGTGAAGTTCCTACCTCCACCTTCCTTTGGGGTCCTTAGCTCTCATCAGCTCTGAGGAGTGTGTCTCAAAATGACATTGCTCTTGAAAATATTCCTACTTTTGTGTGTGTGATGTTGCTTCTTATATTTCTCTATCTGTAAAAAAAAACATTTTCTTTTGTGGGATTTCTGCTGTCCTGCTTATGCTGAGGCCCCATCAGGTTAAAATATTCTTTCTCCTTCAGGCTTTTTCTGCTTTCTACTTTGTGATGAACTTTTTGAACCTAACCAGTGAACAAAGCCCCGATGCCCTGGACAAAGTGGCCAGTGCCATTGAGAGCTTCTGCGCCCGGCCTTGGCATGAGGTGAGCAGTGCTTGTGGCAGTGGGCTGGGGCTGCTGGGTGGCAAGAGCTGCTGATATTTTTCTGTAGGATAAATGGTTGAGGGTAACTTCCAAGGCAAGAGGGGGAAGATCCCCCCAGCACCTGCAGTGGATGCTCAGGCGCAAGCTGGAGCCATGGGAAGCTGTGTTTAACAGCCTGGTGACCTCCTCCTTCCCTAGGTGAAGACAGCGTATCACCAAATAAAAGAAAAGTACCTGAGCGAATATTGCTTCTCTGGAGCCTACATCCTCTCTCTCCTGGAAAATGGCTATGAATTCACTGAAAAGAACTGGCAAAGGATCCACTTCCTTGGAAAGGTGTGTTTCGTGGCGGGGAGGGCTCTACCCCAGCAGCTAACTGCAATCTCTGCTGCACAGCCTGGCCCTTTTTCCCCAGGGGTGCCCCGGCAATGTTGCAAGAAGCCCCTGCACCTCCCAGTGCTGATTCTGCTCCTCTCCCGTTTCAGATCGGTAGCAGCGATGCAGGCTGGACCCTGGGCTACATGCTGAACCTGACCAACATGATCCCTGCAGAGGAGCCCGCTGTGCCCCCTCTTTCTTATGGCAGCTACGTGGGGCTGATGGTGCTGTGCTCTCTCGTGCTGGTGTCCGTGCTCCTGTTTGCCTGGCTTCTCTTCCACAAGCCCAAGTGCCTGCAGAAGGGGATTGTTTAGGAAGAGGCTTGGGGGGAGAGGGGCCATGTCACCCCCGCTGCTCAGGGCTAGGAGACCCCAGCAGAGCAGGCTGTACTGCAGAGCACCTCTTGCCTCTCACTGAAGCTACTGACTGTGTACAACAAGGGCATTTATTTCTTCTGACTCACACTTGCACTGACAGACATTGGGACATCAGGCTCACCACCTCTCTCCACCAAGAACAGACAAGCGGGTGTCCCCTCCTTGAATGGGTCGTACTTTCATTCAATGAAACTTTGCTGCTTGTTGGTTTTTGCCTTGTGCACAGCATTATAAAGAGAAAAGCGGCAGCAATCTTTGGGAGCCAGTGCTCCTGCAAGGGTAATCTCAGGGTCACACATCCCACTGAGCTCTTGGGAGCAATCACACACAGGGTGATCCTGCTCTTCCTCAGCTGAAGCCGTTTCCGAGAGCCCTTCCTGCACCAGCACACCTCCACTCACGTCCCCGCGCCCTGAGCCCTCGCAGCCCTACAGCCGGGTACGGCCACCTGCACCCGGCTGGCCCCCAAAGGCTGGCCAGGCTCCCGAATGCCACTCTGGGGAAAAAAAGGGATGAGGATGAAGAAACTGAGTGTGCTGGTGGTCACCAGATCCTTTCGCAGGTGGCAAGAAGCCTCTTTCCCACGTCTTCCTGATGTTGTTGCTGGACCAAAGCTGGCTTACTGTTACACTGAGCCATTCCCATGTCCCTAGGGTACATCAAGACACGAGTTCCCAGCTGGGCATTGCTGATTTTTGTAGGAACAGCTTGTACTGGCTGAGGATCCTTGACCAGTAGCAAGTGCTTATGCCTACAGGGACTCTGGTGTGATCAGCGTGCCTCCAGGTGTACATCCACTAAAGCAATCCAGTGTCACTGTGCTGATCATACAGCAGCCTCTGATCTAGGGAAAATGTTTATTAGGACATGTTCCTTTATAAATAGACAGCTGGCAGCAATTAAACAGCATGAGCATGCACAGATTGAACCACTCTTTCCACCAGCAAAATCAGTGAAAGCTTGCCTTTCCTTCCCTCATGGCTTAGGCTTATCCCATGACCATAAGACCCAGGGCTTGTGAGTGCACATACTGCAGCCCATCTTCTAGCACATAACTAGGGCGATGCCACTGATCAGGTCTATGAATCACTTTCTTCCATTTTCCATTCCTTGGTCCAAAAAAAAAAAAAAAAAAAAGAGAGGTAAGTCAGAAATCCATTTTTATAAAAACACTTGGAAACCACTGGTGCCTGTCTACCTCCCACAAAATCTCGGAAATCTCTTCTCCTAATGACCTGTAAGTGCTGGAGGCCAAAATAAAGCAGGTACTGTGGAGAGATACTGTGCATGGCAAACACACATCTTCACCTGTTTCCCCGAGCAAAGCTGTAGAAGGTGCAGAGGGGGATCAGGATGTGCAACCCCAATAAAGCCTTCTCCTTTAGGCAAGCACAGACACAGAGCTCGGGGTTTTCATGCTCTCCCAGCCTGTCCCTCTGCACAGTGCAGGCTGGAAAATGTCCCCCAGTTATTTTACTTCATGCCTGGAAGTAGGAGCTGTAACATATTGAAGGACCTAAAGGTAAGGGAAAAATCTACCATCTTGTGGTAAGATCTTTGGGCAGTTCATTGTTCTTCCAAAACTCTGTGTCTTATTTTTGCTCTGAATTAGCTGGCTTCAGCTTCTGTTGGATCTTGTTCTGCCCATTTCAGAAAGACTGAGTAACTCTGCTATCAAAATCCTTTTTTCCTTGTTGGTGCTTGCAAGTCATCATTGTATCATATTAAATAGATTGATCTTCAATCTGTAAAGTGCTCTGTGCTGACCTCACTTAGAGCTCTTGATTCCACTTCTTTGAAAATTTTCAAATCTTTCTGAAATTTGGACACCAAAGTTTTCAGCAGCGAGTGGTAGTAGAGTCACTAGTAGTGTATATAAAAGTAATACTCTCTTTTTTATCTATACTCTATGTTCCCCATTCATATATCTCAGGGCCAGGTCTGCTCACTTAAGAGAAAGTTTTGGGGCTGTTTTGTCCAGTTGGACTATTGCAACTTGGCTTTTTTTCCAGTTATTGCATTCCAGAATGGCCCGTGTCTCACACCGTACATCACTGTCTCTTAACATGAGCCGCTTTGCCTTCCATGTGGCTCCACTGGAACACATACTATTCAAAGAATGTTTCCCCAAGCAAGTGATGCAGATCAACCAGCAAATGACAGTTCCCCACACTCTTTGTTCATTGACCAGTTTTTGTTTTATCTGCAAATACATTGAGATGTTGGAATTCATCTACAGATGGAGTCTTCCTTCTGTTGTTTTCAGCAAAGATAGGTAGATGAGAGATTAACAGTAGTCTTTGGTCACAGCTGGAAGGCATGCAGGAGGAGCACGTGATCAGAGCTGCTTCAGCTCCCCAGTCAGCCCCACTTGCAACACACCCCATCCTGTGCCACCTTCCTTGCATACAGAGTCTTCATAGCAGAGCAGGTGCCCTGGAGAAGCTCCCCACATGAGCTGGTGCATCCTTCCTCCCCGTGAATAGTGTAGAAACCTGCAGCAATGGTAATTCCTCTCCTGAGACCTCCTCGGGGATCTGGCCGCTGCTTAGTTGTGTCTGTGATGCTGGAACTGCCAGATCCATTGGGACACTTCAGAAATTGATGTAGAAACTCCATGTGGAAGCTGGTGTGGAGAGAAAGCCTGTGCCAGTCTGCTCTTCTGGTCCCTGCTAAGGGTTTATGCCAAAGGAAAAGGTCAAATACAGAACCTGGGAGAATAGCTTTAGCAATGTTTTGTATCTTTATTGCAAGTCCCATAGTATTAATATTGTTAGCTCTTGATTCTGGAGTCTGGTGATCAGCTGGTATCTTCACTTACTCCCTCCTGCCTTCCTTCTCTTGTTTTTTGGTTTGGGTTTCGGTTTTTTTAAAACTGTAACTGTGACTTGAGTGCAACCTAAAGGCCCCAAACTAAGATAAATACAAAATATGTTACATTATTTTTAAATCTTATGACTTTTAGACCACATTTATGAGTCAATCTCTCCAGAACTAGAATTTTGAAGGTGACACCAGATGTGCCATTTAAAAATCACTTGAGCAGGCTGAGGCTCCAGGAATTGGTTGACTGAAGGCATCCTATCAGGGTGAGACCCTTGCATATCACTGGCTGTACTTGAACCTTCCCAGAAAAGCATATGATTTTTTTCTCCCCATTTCTCCTGCTATTGCAGGACTTTATCCATGGAGGCTACTCAAAATCCTTGGTCAAAGAGTTCAAGTTTAATGAACATTCATTTCTTTGCTTCTGTGCTGTATCTGACCCAGCTGTATTCAGCTTAAATGTGTGTTCCAGAGCCACCCAATGCATACATGAAGACCATTAACAATAGTGGGGGGAATTTCCAAATATGCCAGTAATAATATGGTATCACTTCTCTTGTTAATGCAGTTGATCTGCCTCACTGACAATTATCTGTGCCTTATTTCTAATTCTATAGCTTCTGGCTTTAATTTCCAGCCACTGGCTCCTGTACAGTTTTGCTCTTCTGGGTTAAAGCATCTTTTAACGCCACATGTTCTTGTCTTGCAAATATTTATTCACTGATCAGCTCTGCTGGGCTGCCGAGACTCCAGACCTTGGTCTCTCCCATTTTGCCACAGGAAGCCCTGAGATGTGCTGCAGCAAGGTGGGATGAGTGTCTCTGGTTTGGGTTCAAATGTTGAGTGGTCCATTTTTGGGAAGGTTCCTTGCAGGGGGATTTGATAGCTTTGCAGGGTGCAGGAGCAGTCTGGTCTTTCTGGGACTGATGACTTCCACGAGCTTTCTCATGTTCACCCAAGTGTCAGGTCTGAGGCAAAACTATCAGTGAGGCTGACTTTTGGGGGTCAGAAGAGAAAGCCTGGGTGCCTGCAGCATGCTCACCTCTTGCAGAAAACAACCAGTCTCCACCACAGGCTCTAAGCACCCTTCGCTCTCCTCCCTGACGCAGCCAGCTCTCCTCTGTGCACGGGCTACAGCTGATTTCTCTAGCCCTACAGCAAAGCACAGTGGAGCCTCCACTTGGAAGAAAGCTCTCGGAAGTGGGGCCATCACCTCTGCGGCGAGAGGCTGATTTGCAATGTTGGTGCTGGCCAGGGCTCCCCAGCTTCTCCAAGAGCAGCTCTCAGCTGGACCCGTACCCCTCCTCTTGTCCATCCCAATTCTTCCTGTGCTCTGTGCTGGGGGGACGTGCAGGCTCTGTGGGGCTGCCGGCTGCGTCACGGGGCTCAACAGCCTCTTCAGGAGGGGCTGGGGGACGCACACCGAGGACAACAGTCCCTGCCACCCGGGCCATGCGCTTTCTTTTTGCAGCTCAGCCCTGATGAAATGGATCTTTGTTTTGATGCACGCACAAATCTCTGTATCCTTATCACAATAAAGACTTCTGAACTGATGCTGGAAAAGTTTTCACGCTGTTTTCCAGAAGATGGGAACTCGCCAATAGTGGAATGGAGCTTCTGGCACTAAACATGGAAAAGTCCCGAGATGGGATTTCCTCTTTTGCCGGTTCCCTGCAGTTCTTCTGGGTCAGATCTGAAGTTCCCAGTGGATGGGCAGCATCCCCTCCTGGCAAGGAAAGGCATTGTGGTCCTTCCCAGGCTCTGGGCACCTCACACGGGTGGCCTTGCTCCCTGGAAGGCTGCTAGTGCCCAAACCTCATCTTTCCTTGCTTTAGCTTCACCCTGACCTCCCCAAAGCAGCTTGTTCTCCCCTGCCACGCACTGGACAGCCACAGTCCTCTGTCCTCGTTTTCCCTCTCCCTCCCCAGGCAGCACCACTGCATCATGCTGGCACTGCAACCCCTCCAAAACAGGTGAAGGTTGGGGGGCCTGTGCCCCTTGTTTGCAGGGCCACGCGGCTGTGTGCCTTTGCGTGCAGCCACAGCTGTAGCTCCGCCAAGGCAAACATACTTGTCACGGCTCATCATTTTTCTTTCAGCGCACACTCTCCCTAGTTTGCTCATTCTTATGGCTCTTAGCTTGAACTTTCCTCAAATTTTCCAATCTTCCTCTGGTAACAATATGGCCAGAATTAAAACAAACGCACCAGGTGGAGTCTTTCCACAGCCGGCTCCGGAGGGATCGGCTCCTTGCTGCCTGTAACCCTCAGCCACGGAGCGATGCAGGGGGACGGGGCTCGCATTCACATTCCTCTCACTCTCTCTGCTGTGGCACAGCGCGTTCCTGCTCGCCCTCTTTCTCCCACTGCCTCAAGGTCTCTCCATCTTTGAACATCCTGGGGGGGGGGCGTGGATGATCCATCCCAGATGTATTAGCCGCATTTTCCAAATCAAGTCTTTGTTTACTTCCTGCACTGTTTCTAAGAGCTAATGTCCTATATTGTTTGTTTCTGCTTTCATCAGTGTTTTTTAATATGTCCAAACTTATTATTGGCTTAAAGCTTCATTAGCATGTTGTTTTCCTAGAATGTTATAAGAGCCACACTGGGTCAGATCAGACAGGCAGCACATTGACACTCGTCTCCAGCTGCGCAGTGGGCGAGGATTTAGATGGACAGTTAGGGAAAGGGCATAATCCTTCTCTTCTAGCCATCAAGGGCATAGGAAATTTGTGATCAAGCGATTGCTTCTGGATCTGCATAATTAATAGCTGTGGATCCCCCAGTTCTCGATGAATTCATCCTATCCTCTTTTGCACTTTCTTAACTTTCAGCTTTGATGAGGTAATTTCATTGTGCCTTGTGTGCAAAACTATTTCCTTTTGTTTGATTTAAACCTGCTGCCTGATAACAGGCTGCCTCCATCCCTATGCTACGGATAACGCTGACTAATTCTCCAGACCTAGTAGTGCGTGAGATGCGTTCTCTGCCCACCCCAGATTTTGCTCATGGCTCCTTTTTAGGATCTAACGGTCTGGCATTTGTTTTTTTTCTGTTGTTTCTCACATCAGTGTTGCTTGTCTCCATAGGAAAGCGAGTGCTTTTCTCATGCGTCCCTTGGCAGCCCTGCAGCTCCAACTCTCCCACTGCTGTCGCAGGCCACTGGAAACAGCCTAGGAAGGGAAAGGGGAGGGGGGAGACAGACCAAACATGGGGTTTGTGCTATTTTACTATAGCCCTGCCTAGCGCTCTCTGGCAGCCAAGTAACACCGGCTAGCACTGGAAACCTGCCCACCTCCTTCRCATTGCCTTGGTTGCTGAAAGCTGGGGAGAGAGCAGCTCCACGGGAACCCAGCAGCCCTGGGAGCGGCAATGTGAAGGAGGTGAGGGCATTTCCCACCATTGCGTGAGCCACCAGCTTCACAAAATACCACCAGACATGGCTTGCTGTAGGGATAGGAACTGTCCTGCCATACCCATGCTCACCATACCCTGCCACCGCCTCAGCTACTTTTCCTTGGTTTCCTACAAGTGCTGGGAGAAGCTGGCACCTCCAGCACCATTTCTTGTTACCTGATTAAAGATGGGGGCAATGCCATTCCCGCTCCTGAATGTGTGTTGCTCTGAGACTGACTGACAAGCTGGGATGTGGTGGGATGGAGCTTAACTGGGAGAAGGTATTCATGTGGTTACTGCTATCTTTATAGATGTATAATATTCTTTTTTTCTTCTGGTCATGTCTTCAAAAGGTATTTGTTCAAAAACAGGACTTTAACAACCCTTTTTTTTTTTTTTTTAAAGGGGCCATAATTGAGAGGAGGATGCTGTGTGGATGCGGCAGGAGA
This sequence comes from Phoebastria nigripes, assembly GCA_035582835.1. NCBI lineage: Eukaryota > Metazoa > Chordata > Aves > Procellariiformes > Diomedeidae > Phoebastria > Phoebastria nigripes. The sequence goes on along the minus strand of JAYKAV010002553.1, from coordinate 3,833,796 downwards.
CCAAGAAGGCACAGGGACAAGGAGAGAAAGGACCGTATGGTGGGGCTGGGGCAGAAGAAAGTTGGAAGTGGGAAAGTCTGAGTAAGCCAAGCCAGGAGCAGACAGGCTGTGTGCTTTGCCCACCAGCCTGTACTGTTTGTGTTAGAGACTTATAAACAGGGGCTCCTTAGTTTTACCACTGCTCTTCCTGGGAAATTGAGGCAGAAAGGCGGTCGGCGACCCAAGTGGATGTGGAGGACAGGTAGGAAAGCAGTGGTGCTGGGCAGCATTGGTAGAAGTCGGGGAAGAGGCAGCTAGAGAAACCCTTGTCACAGCGGTTAGAGCAATGTAGCGTGGCTCCACCTCAAGGTTGAAGGGAAGGCAGATGTTTAGCATGGCTCTGAGTATCCTGAGAAGTCCATTGCTGATGGCAGGAGGAGCTCCTTTCCCGGGTGGCCTGGACAGACCAGTATGCCACGCTCATGTTAGCAAAAGGAGCCTTTCTCCTGACATGTCCAGGCATGATGGTAAATCTTTCAGCTGTTTGTACTCACACTTGGGTTCTGTGTCAGGGATGTCTTAATAAAGACCTCTGTCAGAGCCACTAAGCTGCCGGAGTTTTAGCCCCACGGGGTAAGGCTGCAAAGCAAGGCTGCCTCCCGCAGCTGCGCCCGTCCGTGGGCAGAGCACAGGGACCCTGAGGTGACTGCTGCCCACTGGGGCAAGGGTGTATGTGGCAGAGGGGTGGAGAGGAACCAGCTTTCCCCAAATCCAGAAACGGTCTGCAACTCTGTCTGTTAATAGACAGCAGGGCATTTTCATCTGCCGTTAGGCTGTTGAGCTCTCTTCTGCTGCCAGTTGCCGGTGCCTGTTGGAGATCATTATCATGCCCGCTTCCAGTGCACAGCAGGGCGATACCAGACCTCTGAGCAGAGCTCTCCTTGCTGGTACCTGCTCAGCAGACAACTCCTCCATCAGACCCCACGTTGCCCTGTCCTCGCCCTGCGACTTCCTAGCTGGGCTGCTTGTGTAGGCAGCTGCGGGGAGAGCGGTGCCGTCCCTGCCTCCGTTAATCCCGGGAGCAGCGGGACTGCCGGGTGAGCAGGGGCCGGGGCAGAGGGGCCGGCGGGGCCGGCAGAGCCGCAGAGCCTGCGGCGATGTCTCCCTCTGCTTCCCCAGGAGATGGGGCAGGAGAGCAGGCGCGGCTCCGAGCTGGCGGCCGGGCCCCGGCTGGGAGCGGCGGGAGCTGCCCGCGCCGGGCAGGCAGGGGCCGGGCAGGGCTGCGGCAGCCGTGCGCACACCGGGGCCGCCCTGGCGCCATCCCCACCCCGCTCGGCTCTTGCCCCACGGAAGGGCTCGGCGACGGGCATCCCCCCCGCCCGCCGCCCCCCTCTCCTCTCCCCCGCCCCGCTGCTTGCCGCGCGCTTGGCAGCCCCGACGCCCTCCGCAGCCAGTTTTCCAGCCCTGCGCTTCTTCTGCAGTGACAGGCAGTGGCTGCGGGGGCCTGTTTACTGTCCGGTTAATAAGTGAGCTGGAGCAGGGGGAAACTTCTCCGACGGCGGAGAGCGGGCTTTCCGGCGGCCGCGGCGGGCGGGCGGGCGGGGGGGAGCATTCCTGCGCCGCGGGGCCCCGGCGCGACCCGCTCCCGCCGCCCCCCGCCCGCAGGTGCAGGGGGCTGGCACTCGGAAACTGGAAAGAGCTGGTTGGAGTTTGCACTTTAAGCTCCCGGCAGGGAGGGAGCCGGGGGCTCGGAGCTGGCCTGGGCGCCCAGCGCCGCGGGAGGATGGCTCGGTGGCTGCGGCCCCTCGTGGGAGCCCTGCTCCTGCTCGAGGTGGCGGCCGCCCTCAGCTTTCTCCACCATCGCTACGAGGAGATGGTGCAGGCCCTGTTCCGCGTGCAGAGCCAGTGCCCCTATGTGACCCGCATCTACAGCATCGGCCGCAGTGTCGAGGGCCGACACCTCTACGTGCTGGAGTTCAGCGACTACCCGGGCATCCACGAGCCCCGTAAGTACGGGGGGATGGGGACGGCGGTTCGGAGAGGATGGGCTTCGTCACCACGCTCCCTGCCACGTGGCACCGTCAGGGCGCGGGGTGGGGGGTATCTCCCTTTCCAGGCAGGACTCCCAGAGGTGCCCGGGTGTCAGGCGGTGCCGGCTTGGGCAGAGACCCCACAGCCAGCCCAGGGACGCGCACGCCAGACCTGCAGGCACACGCTTGCGTGAGTTGCAGCGTGGCCCAGGTGCGTACTTTGGACGGAGCTCTGATTTTTCAGTGTAGGCTAACGCGAGAACCTGGGCGAGTCCATCCCAGCACCCCACCTGCCCTGCCACCCTCTCCTTCCCAAAACAGTGTTGTGCAGACAGGGCAAGGGAGCACCCACCCTCCACCCTTTGCTGCTGGATAGTGGCAGGAGGGAGGAGTTCAGCCCTTCCGCCACCAGACCCCAAAGCAAGGGGGGCAGTGAGGGAGGGACCCCGGCAGGGCGGGCGCTGGGCTCCTGCAGCCCCGCCGGCCCCATGGGCTGTGCCGCCCCTGAGACAGGCAAGTCTGGGGGATCTCTACCTGCTGCCACGTGGCCTGTGGAGCCTTGGCAGCAGTGGCCCCTTGAGCTGCTGCCTGTGCGGTATGGAGACGCTGCCGAGCCAGACGTTGCTGGCAGCCAGGTGCCCCTGGGGGGCTGAGGAGACCAGACGGCTCTCCGGGCTGAGGGCATGCACACAGGGCTCCGTCGCTTCCCTGCCTTGTGCCGCTGGGCCACAGATGCAGACAGGGCTCTGCCTACTTTTTGCCGGATCTTTTGCCTTTTCAAATCCCGGCTGGTGTGGTTAAACACAGGGGCTGACAAGTCCAGGCAGCCTAGTCATGTGGAAAACTGCCAGGAACGCTGCAGGGGTGAGAGGTACCCATACYAGCACCCTCCCAGTGGAGCAGCCCCCCCAGATCCCACGGCACCCCATGCCTGGTGGTGGCTTGCCTGAGGACACACTGCACCAGGGGCAGAGCCGCCGTGGGGCACGCTGCTCCCCTCTGCAGCCCAGACCATCACGTTCAGGGGTGTTGGGAAGTGGGATGGGAGGCTTCCCACTCTGACTGCCTCCATGCCAGCCCCATTCGGTACAGGGAAACCTGCACGGCGCTGAGGACACCTCGGGCACCTCCGCAGCACATCAGGGGCTGATTCAAAGCAAGGAGCAAGCAAAGGGCACTGGCAGTGTGCCACTGGATTTTAGGCTTGCAGAACCACCAGAGAGCAGCTGGAAGGGCTGTAGGAGGTGACCAAGATCTCCCCTGCCCCAGGTGGGCAGCATGGACCTGTGGCCCTGCTTGTAGCGTGACACCCTCAGGCTGGCACTTTCAGCTTGTAGCRTGAGGACTTTGGGAATCTGTGGACTCCCTTGAAGTCTGAAAAGTAAGCCTAGAGTTATTGGGCTTACATGCAGTAATTAGGGCTTATGTGTCCACATGGATAATGTTTAGGGGTCTGCATATTGAAAAAGGCTGACAAGTCCTGCTGCAATCTTGAACAAAGCAGAGAAGGAGAATCCCTGCTGAGACCTTATTTTTTTAAATAAAGGCTGCACATATCTCCAGGACATTTTTATAGTTTTTATAACTGGATTACCTAATTAAATGAGTTCTCATGTCTCCTGAAATCTAACCAGGTCAAAACATGTTGCCCACCCGTGGTGTCCTGCGATCGCCAGCCTGATCGCTGAGGCACAGCGATCAAAAGATATGGAAAGCAAAATCTTTTGTCAAAATTAGAATTTTTTTTAGAATCTGTCTTTAGCATATCCAGATGCAGTGTCTCTTCCCCGCACAGCAAAGGCGTGGGGGATTTTGGAAGCAGCAGATGTCTGATGCGTGGGGCTGCGGTGCCTTTTGCCCCGGGGATCCTCATGACACTGTGTGTGGCAGCAGGGCTGCGTGCTGCCACTGCGAGTCCGATTGCTGCTGGTGGCTGGAAAACTCATGGTGCAATGGGAGCTCTGGCAACCTGACATTTGTAATGACACCCTGTTTTGTCCTTACCCTTTTGTGTGAAAGTTGGGCTTCCCTTTTAACTGGATTCCCCTGGTGTCTGTCTCATCCTACCAGTGCTGACTCTAGCCTGCAATTGGACATTTATTCTCTCACAAGTAACTGCTTTAAAAGCCCCTCTGGGAAAGCGTAACCTGTCCCTCACGTGTGCTGCCTCTCGTTCAGCAAAGCAGCGAGTCCTGCTCCGGACTGTCTGCCTGCAGTCTCTAAATCTGTATTTTGAGACCTCATTTTAGAAAAGTCAGTGACAAGAACAACCCCATGCAACGCTACAGGCTGGGGGAAGAGTGGCTGGAAAGCTGCCTGTCGGAAAAGGACCTGGGGGTGCTGGTTGACAGCCGGCTGAATATGAGCCAGCAGTGTGCCCAGGTGGCCAAGAAGGCCAATGGCATCCTGGCCTGTATCAGAAATAGTGTGGCCAGCAGGAGTAGGGAAGTGAT
>JAYKAV010002553.1:3814895-3829017 GCA_035582835.1 Phoebastria nigripes | reverse complement strand
GCCTCAAGTTGCGCCAGGGGAGGTTTAGGTTGGACCTTAGGAAAAATTTCTTTACTGAAAGAGTGGTTAAGCATTGGAACAGGCTGCCCAGGGAAGTGGTGGAGTCACCATCCCTGGAAGTGTTTAAAGGACGTGTAGATGAGGCACTTAGGGACATGGTTTAGTGGGGCTTGGTGGTGTTGGGTTGATGGTTGGACTTGATGATCTTAGAGGTCTTTTCCAACCTTAATGATTCTGTGATTCTATGATTCTAAGAAACCTTTTTGCTTATACGGGAGCTGCCCCAGGGACAGTTTGATCCGTATTCAGCTCAGCTGCTGAGGGTTTCTCCAGGCTGGCAAGGAGCAGCCAGAGGTGACCGTGCCCTTCCAGTGAAAGGGCACGGCTCGCCCCAAGCCAGGGATTGATTCTGTCCTGCAGAGTAATGAAAAGCTCCTTAAAGCATGCACAGCCAGGAATGTGCCATGCTGGTGAGAGGCACTGAGAGCAAACCGCGAAGGGCAGAGGTGGAAGAAATGGCCTGTCCCCTCCACTGCCACCCACCGCAGAGCTGGGAGGCCCTGGCACCCTGGGGCTGAGGGCAGCAGCAATCCTGCCAGTGCTGCCTGGTCCCTCTGTGCTGCCTCCCCCCCAGCCCAAGACCAAACCACCTGCAAATACATCCTCCTGTGCACTCCAAAGGCGACCAGCAACCCGGTGGAGAGCCTGGGCTGCCCCCAGGGATGCTGTGGCAACACAGAGGGGAGCCCATATGAGAACCGTGCCACTCTCCCTCACTGAGGTTTGCATTTTCCAGGGGGAAGCGCCATTTCACACCATTTATTAGGGGTCTCTTGGGCTTGCCCAGTCTCACTGCAGTAGGAATTGGCTCTTCCCCCTCTGTCCCAGCCCTGGCTGATGGTGTCACTCTCTCGCTCTCTCCAGTGGAGCCGGAGTTCAAGTATGTGGGGAACATGCATGGGAATGAGGTGCTGGGCCGTGAGCTGCTGCTGCAGCTCTCCGAGTTCCTGTGCGAGGAGTACCGCCGGGGCAACGAGCGGATCACCCGCCTCATCCACGACACGCGCATCCACATCATGCCCTCCATGAACCCCGACGGGTACGAAGTGGCTGCCAAGCAGGTACCAGGCAGCGATCGCCTCCTCCAGCCGGGTAGGGGCAGAAAGCCCTTCAGATCCCTGCGAGATCCCTTTCACCGTGCCTGTGGGGAGGGGGCATCTTTCCTCTCCATGCCCTGCCAAGTTTGTCCCCCTCAACTGGTGTTGCTGCTCCTCACCTCCTGTGCCAAGGGCTTATGCTATGTATCCTGCCCCAGGTGGCCCTGGCAGGTGATGGAGGAGGCTTCCTACACCTGCCTTACCCTCCCCAGAAGTTATTTGTCACAGGAGGGTCGCTGCAAATCCCTTGCCCCAGGCTGGGGAAGAGGCAGCTGAATGCCACTGTCATGAGCAGACAGGGGTATAAGAGATGGGGCAGGGGGGAAGCCCTCTAGTCTCCCCGCAAAACCTCACCCATTCCGTTGTACCRCTGGACCTCGGGGAGATATCTTATTCATGGCTCTTTCAGTTGAGAGAAATTGTTTATTTGGCTTATGCCTTTCTCTGTGACCCTGGAAAATGAAGATATTGTTATTGACTTTCCCTGTCAGTACCAATACTCTTTATTCTCCTGCCAGCAATAACACACATGTTGCAACTCAAAGGCACCGGAGYGCCGTTAGGACGGCTGGTCCCTGCTGCTCTGACACCCAGCATGCCTGCGCCCACCCTGTACTCACCCCCGTGATGCACCTTTGCCCCGTAGGGCCCGGACAGCAACGGGTACTTGACAGGGAGGAACAACGCCAATGGAGTGGACTTAAACCGCAACTTCCCTGACCTCAACACGTTCATGTACTACAGCAGGGAAATCAGCGGGCCAAATCACCACATCCCACTGCCCGACAACTGGAAAAGCCAGGTACCAGTCTGGGATGCTGCGAGGGCTACAGCATCCTCTTAGAGTGGCTCAGCACCCTAGCAAATATAATGTCCTTTGGCTTGCACAGTGCTTGTCTCCTTCCCCGTGCCTCCTGCATGCAGAGAAACGATGTAATCCTGCCCTGTATCACAGCTTGCACCTCTGCCAGGAGGAGAGGCCGGCATCACAGCCAGCTTGGGGAGGAGGTTGCAATACACAGGGCAGAGGAGGTGGCACATGCTGGCTAATGTGTGTGCCTCGGGTTTTGGGGCTGTGCTGGGAGACCTGTAGCAGGGTATGCACCGGAGGAGCCAGCTCTGCGCACCAGGGCAGGTGGTGGAGAACGGAGGAAGCTGCAAGGGCTGACACAGGCAAATTGCGGGGCAGGGTCTGACGTGACCGATCACGCCGCAGCCTGGCATGGAGCAGCAGCTGGCCCAGAGGTGGCTGAGCTCTTCTCCCTGTCCCTGTCCCTCTTCTCCTCACAGGTGGAGCCGGAGACATTGGCTGTGATCCAGTGGATCAGCAGCTACAACTTTGTGCTCTCAGCCAATCTGCATGGTGGAGCAGTGGTGGCAAATTACCCCTATGACAAGTCTCAGGACCAGCGGTTCAGGAGCCACCGGCGCACGGTCAACACGCCTACCCCTGATGACAAGTTGTTTCAGAAGGTGAGCACGGCCCAGGCGGGTGAGGGCATTCCCGCAGCCCTGGCAGGGTGCAGCGTGCGAGAGCTGGCTGGAAGTCTCAGGGTCACTGCCTGATGCAGGAGCCGAGCCAAGAAACGTGTTGGAAATAACTGTTAGCAGACTACGGCATTTCTGCCAGCCACCGGCTCGTGAGCCAGGTCAGGGCAGTCCCACCTGTCCCCACCACATGGACAGGACAGTCAACCCTTGGAAGCCCCTTCCTCGTCCGTGCTGTGCTTGGGTTCCCCATAACCCCAGTATCACCAGTGTCTTCAGTACCACCCTGCTCTTCCGGAGCTGGAGCCTGCCCCCAGCTTTGCTTCACCATCGTAGCATGTATATGTTTTTTTTTCCTAGAGAGGTGGCAGGGTCTGGCTGGGGGTCTGCTGAGAGCAGGATAAGGGAGGTGGGTGCCCAGCAGGGGCTTGCGGATGGCGAAGAATAAGGAATACAATGAAAAGAGCACCAGAAGCATAGGCAGACATCAGGGAATGTATCAGTATGTGCTGCTGATCCTGCTAGCGCTAGCTGAAGCCTGTGGTTTTTCTCCATTGTTAAAATGTCCCAGAAAACAGTGCCTTCAGTCACTGCTTCCATTAGGAAATACCCAGCACAAGAAAAAGCAAGTCCGTGTTAGAACAGTTAATGAGAAAAATAAGTCTGAGCTGGAGTTCAGCCTTCTCTGGAAGCAGAGGCTGTGCAGGGGCTTGCCAGGACCTGCTGGGATCAGGGCTGCGCTCGGACCCAGATGTAGAGAGGCTGCAGTCTGGGGCGTAGGCTAATGATACCCACATAGCCTCAGAAGTCAGAAATGTAGTGAAGTAACTGTTTTCCTGCTGACAGAACGACATTACACCAGCATCTGAACCGTAATACAAGGGTATAGAGTTTGCATTAGAAAGTGCAAACAACAGTCTCTCTTAAACTGCGTCTTACACAAAGGATAGGCTTTGGATGCAGTGTCCCAATTTCGTCCCTGCCTTCATGTCTAAAAATATGCAGTAATCTTAATAAGGGCAATAAACGAGAGGTTGCCAGAACCAGAAGTTGCCCAAACTCTTTCCTAATACAGATTCCCCTGATATATATGGTATTTGCATCAGGACTGATACTGGTTAGTTTTCCTCAAGTATCTTCTCCCACTGTTAGTGCCATTTGCTGTGTGTGGGCCAGCACCGATGGGGCTGGGTGCCCCTGCGTGGGCCCAGTGCCCTCGGCTCCCCCTCGTCTCAGTGGGAGCAGGGCAGGAGCCGCCTGTGCCATCAGCAAGCCTCCAGCTTGCCAGATTTCTGCTCTTCCTCCTCCGCCTTCATCTGCCTACGTTTCGTAGAGGTCCTGGCCACCTCGTGTTGTATTTCACGGCAGTAAAATGCAGGAGCTGTCTCCTGACTGACTTCCCTCCCACGCTCCCCAGTGAAGCCTGTGCAGGAGGGGGGGATATTTCGCCCAGAGCTGGGCAGGGTCCCCAGCCATGTGGTGCTGGAGTGGTGACCGATGGCTGCTCTTTTTCTAGCTGGCCAAGACCTACTCATACGCCCACGGCTGGATGCACCGTGGCTGGAACTGCGGAGACTACTTTGCTGATGGCATCACAAATGGGGCATCCTGGTACTCGCTCAGCAAAGGTAAGGGCTGGGCAGGTGAGCACCACCCACAGCAAGGTGTTGAGCTGAAGAGAGGTGAAGGGATAGATGAGAAACCTCAGGAAAAGATGGGTTGGGGAGGGGCTGTGGCAACAGCAGTGTGCCTATTACTAGACACCATTCTAGTGTCTGCATCTGAGACCGGGAAGTGGCTTGGGAAGACTGGAAGTGGCTTGGGAAAGAGCCACGGAAAGAACCACAGAAATAGCCAAGGTCTGCAGAGACCTGCTGTGTGCTGCTGGACAAAGGAAGCATTAATCTGTTAGTGTATTTGAAAATGCTACAGCGTAACTCCATCAAGACCCAGAACTGTGACCAAAGGGAAGACATTTCTCATAGCTGCTGGCTCCTGAAAAATCTGTTTTAAAAAGGCATCATGAAGAAACTGAAAATCAGCAAATTAGGCTAGAAAAAAAGATTGGAGAGCAACTGGAAAGGGACATACAGCCCCTGCGGTACCAAACCTTCCTGAGCTTCTGAAGGCAGAGTGGTGAATGATCCGGCTGAAGGAGGGAGTTGGGCAGCCACAAGGGGAGGGGCTGCATGGAGGGAGAAGGCTCTAGTTGTGCTGTATGGAGGGAGGAGGCTGCACCTGCGGAGCAAAGAGGGAGAGCAAGAGAGTTCTGGTAGAAGATAGAGACGGGCCAGGATGCCTGGGACACGGGAGTGGGGAGGGAGGGGGCCTTGCATTCCCCTGGGCACAGGCTCTTCTTCTCTTCCAGGCATGCAGGACTTCAATTACCTCTACACCAACTGCTTTGAAATCACCCTGGAGCTGAGCTGCAATAAGTTCCCCCCCAAGGAGGACCTGGAGCGGCAGTGGATGGCCAACCGGGAGGCCCTTGTTGCTTTCATTGAAGAGGTAAGGGGGCAGTCCTGGGTACCTACACCCTTCTCCTGCAGGCCCCCATGGGCCCTGATGGTAGGGGACCAGTAGGCACTAGGGGTGGAAGGGAGGTGGTCATGGAGTTTACTGGGTGCTCTAGTTGGTGGTCTTTGGGGAGGCTGTTGTGTCCTAGACTGGCTCTGCTGGGGAGAACCAGGAGAGCCAAGGGTATGGGGAAAGGTGGGGTTGTCCCCACAGCTCTGCCCTCCTCCAGTGCTCAGCAATACCCTCTTGAGCAAAGGAGGGTCCTTGACCCAGCAGTCTGTCTCCCTCCCTGCAGGTTCACCAGGGCATCAAAGGGATGGTGTCAGACGAGAACAACAACGGCATTGCAGGAGCAGTGATTTCTGTCCAGGGAATCAGCCATGACATCACCTCTGGTGGGTTGTYGGTCCCCTTGCATGCTGTCCCTTTTGGATACAGCCTCTCAATGTGGGAGGAGGTTAGCAGGCGAGGCTATAATATGTGTGGCCGGCATGGTTTGCTTCCCAAAAACACTAGCTGTGAGAAATGTGCCTGTGCATCCTGGACCAGGGAGGGCTTAGGAAAGCTTGGAAAAGAACGAGGTGAGAACTGGAATGCAAACCTTATTGTAAAGAACTTCAGAAAGTCAGCTCCTATTTCATCTGAGAGAGAAGAGAAAATACATTTGTATATAACCAAAGAGAAGATTGAGGGAATAATCTACTCAAGCATCTAAGTATCTACACAGAGCTGAAATAGCTGATAGCAAAGGACATGATGGCAGAACAAGATGAAAGACTGCAAGTTCAAGCCAGACAAATTTAGACTGAGAATGAAGTGCCACTTTAGTTTATCCAAGTTGTGGTGGTTTCTCCTTTGCCAGCCGATTTTAACCTCCTTTTCATAAACACCCTTCTCCAACAGGACCAGACATTACAGTCTGGCTGCAGAAAATAGCCGATATTCCAGCTCTTCAGAGGTCAGACTATGAAATCATCAAAACTCCTTCTGGCTGTAGGTCTGTGACTCAGTAACACTCTAATATTTGGCACTTATTATGCCAACCTGCATAGGAAAGGGGAGTGTGCAAGAGATCACAGAATTGCAGAGGCGCTGGCTGCAAAGGGCCCTCTGGGGTCTCCTGTCCAACCTCCTGCTTGGAGCAGGATTGTCCCCAACGTTGGCTCTGATCAGCCACTCTCCCTGCAGCGGATTCTCACTGACCCCCAAGGATGGAGATTTCACAGCCTCTCTGCTGTCCTGTGCCAGGGCAGCACCACCTTTGAGGTGAAGCTGTGCTCCCTGATCCACCCTGAAGCTCCCAAGCTGCCATCTGTGGCCACTGCCCCTCCTTGTGTTGCCTGGCACTGCTGAGAGGAGTTTGGCTCCATCACCTTTGTAGCTGCCTTTCAAGTAGCTGCCGGGTGTGAGCAGATCCCCCTCCGCCGCCTCCTCCCAGCCAGGCTGAGCCCACCTGGCTCCCCCAGCTCTCCTTGTGGGGCCTGAGCTCTCCCTGTGGGCCAGGAGCTCTGGTTCTCCGACATGTCTCTTGACCTGGGGGCACCAAAATTGGACATCGTATCCAAGTGCAGCCTCCCCGGGACTGAACAGAGGGAGAAAATGATTCCCTTTGACCTGCCGGCCACCCTCCCTGTTTTCACTTGGAAGCCCCTGACTCATGTGTGTCTCACTCGTACCAATTAGCCCCACCTAAGCCAAAATAACACAGGCTGCCTGTAACGATTACTCAAATTTGCAATGCCCATCCAGTTCCATAGATGGGAATATATTCAAATTGTCGAAGTAATCCATAATGTGCTGCTGCCTCACTGTTGGCCATCCCCTGTCCCTAACCACATTAGTACACAGTCTGTGAAAGCACTCCTGGGGCTTCCTGATTCAGGGAGAATCAGGGAGCAGCTGAGCTTATGAGCAATTAAAACCCTGCTGATAACCCAAACGTGGTAAAATTGTATATGACAGAAATTAGAGATTGCGTTACGCATAAGGAGTCAGACTGGAGCTGTGATTGCCCTTAGGTCTGCTGTCATCTGACTGGCAAGCGCTCAGATTTGCAGCCTCCCTGCACAGGCACAGCCAACGCTGCTGTACCATCCCCTTTCTTTTGGCGTTTACTTGCAGACTGACCTCTACTCTATGGCACTAATGAGACATCACTTCCAGTCTACCAATGTGAATCCAGCCTTGCGGTAGCCAGCAGATTTGGAAGGAAGGCCAAAAATTGCCTGGGTTTTGAAGGCTACACATCCTCGAGGAAGTACACTCAGCAAGACCTACTGGAATATCTTTTGCTCTGCTCCCTGTGCATCCTGAGTGCTTTCTCTTCCCACCTTGTGTTCCAGGTGATATGGGGGATTATTTCCGGCTGCTGCTGCCTGGCACTTACAGTGTCACAGCCTCTGCAGAGGGGTACCAGCCCCAGACGGTGACAACAACAGTGGGCCCAGCTGCACCTTCATTGGTGAGTCAGGCTGCATAGTCACGAGGGTCTCAAAATGTCTTCACCCCAGGGAGAAAGAAATGCAGCGGGGGATGTCTAGTGAGCACTAGAGAAAGGAGATGGGATGTAGAGCATTGCCAGTGGCTGCAGGCTGTCTGCTTTGGCAGACACAGGGCTCCCTCCAGGTCACAGAGAGGGATGGGGTGAAGGCAATGTCATGTCCCTCTCGATTCCTTACTAAGGGCTCGCAGCTGCACTGGGCTGCCGTGCCAGCTCCTGTGTCCCTCTGCCTCTTGGCTGTGGGGAGAGCCCCTGGCTGGCTGGGGCTGCTGCTCTTTAGCTCTCCCTCCATCCTCCCCACTCTCCAGGACGTGATGATGTGGAGACAGCATCTGTTCCCTGAGGCTCCGTTCTCCCCCTGGCTCTGTGGGTTTCAGTGCTCTGCTATCATCTGCTATCATCTGCATCCTGCCTGGGACCAAACACGTTATCAGACTTGTACCAAGAGGCTGAAGTCTGTCTGTCTTTCTGCTGAGAGCACCCAGGACAGATGAGAACTGGGTGCCAACAAAGAACAGCCAAGCACCTTTGGGAGATGAAGTGCTCTTGACACCAGTGTGGCCCCTACAGCGCCTTTCTGAGGGCAGGCTGGACAACTAGAAATTGGTTATAAAAACAGTGGGTGGTGATTCCTGCCCCTGCTGTTGCCTTGTGAACACGGTGGGACCACAGACGCAGTCTCCTCTTAAGGACCAGTAAGAACCCCCTGGCTGCGGCATCCTGGCACATCATTTGCTTCACTGCACGTACACTGGTCAGGCTCTGCCGTAAATACACTGCGGTGGTTCTCCCACCCTCCATCTCTTCATCCCACCCTACCCAGCCTCTGAAGTTCTTCCAGAGCTGCCCTTTTCTCAGGATTAGAAACCTTCTAATTTTCGTCCTAAATTTATTTATGGTCAGTTTATCCTTATTTGTTCTTATGCCAACGTTGTGCTTTAAATAGCTCCTCGTCTTCCCTGGTATTTATTCCCTGATGTATTTATAGAGAGCTGTCAAGCCCAGTCCTAGCCTTTGTTTTGCTAGGTTAAGCACCCAGCTCTTTGGCTTTCCTTTTTAAAATAGATTTTCCTTTTACCATGTTACTGTAGAAGACTGATTTGTTCCCTGATGGTCTGATTTTTGCGGATCTCCCCTCACAGCAGCCCTTCTGTCCCCATTTCCCTCTGCCCCTGCAGCACCTTCCATACCCACCGTTCACCCCATCTCTCCCCCAGGAAGCCCACACAGCCCCATTCCAGTTTCACCTTTCTGTATGGCCTCCCCATTCGCCACTTATCTGATGCTGTGTCCTGCACGCTACTTGTCCCCTTCTCCCTTTTGTACCTGCTTGCATGGCTGTAGTGGATGGAGGTTTCTTTTCTGGAATTTTTTTGCCTGGATCTACTGGAAGCACTGGTTGCTGAAAGACTGATTAAGCAGGATTCAGCTAACGAGATGCAATTGAAACAGGACTGTCTGACCTAAACCATCTTGTGTATTAAATATTCGCAGAGATGCAAAGCAATGCTATTTCTCTACTCTCTGGTGAGAAAAGATGAAGAAAGAGCATAGCTCAGTCCCTTGCCTTTCACAGCTCATCTTCCAAACCATCCTAGGACATAGCATTGCCACAGGAGCAACTCTCTGCATAAGAAATGTAGCTGATTGTTGGTACAACATTTTCCACAGGGAAAAAAAAAGTTTCCAGCTGATCTAAGAACTGAGTTCCCATTGTATTGTAACACTGGCTGAGGCCCCTTATTGCTTGTCTTGGCCCAAGAGTCAGCTTCGAAGGCTAGTGGCAGAGGCAGGTCCTGCAGACCCCTGAGCCAGCAGAGCACACACAGGGTGTTACATGGTTATTTTTGTTCTTTCTCCAGGTGCATTTCCAGCTCAAACAAGATGCGGTGAGAAAGCCCCAGGAGCGTAAAGCCTCAGGCACACGCACAAACAACAAAGCCCTTCAGAAGAAGGTAGTGCCAAGAGCCACTCGCCGGGGGACCCAAAGATGAGGACAGCTCATTTGGCTGAGAGCTGGGGGAAGCCGTTTATACGAGGTCTGGCTGATGACTCCAGCCAGTGAACTTTCCAACAGTCCAGCATGAAACTAGCCCAAATTATTAGGTTATTAAACGAGGAAGTATTTAATCCCTGAGCAAATCGTGAAGTCATTCACAACAAAATGTGCCTGGGCTGCGGTTCCCCAGGCAGTGTGTCTGTGGCTGCTGAGCTCTTTTCCTGCACTCGCTCCATCTTGGAGAGCTCTGCTCCCTTTACTCCTGGACTCAGTTGCTACAGCCCACGTGAGATGCCCAGACACTAGTGCATACCAGGGAGAATGAATCCAGGCCCTGGTCTTTGACTGCTGTACTCACAAGCTGGGTACGTGAATCTTGGCACTAGTCCTCCAGGTGCGAGTGCCATGCTTCTCCCTCAGGTAAGGACAGTTGCTGCCTGTAGACCCTGAAGTTAGGGGGAGGTCAGTTTTAAAGCAGTCAGTGATGTGACCAGCTCTGAATACAGTTTGTCCCACGTGTAGCACAGCTATCGCTGGTTGGCAACACGACAAGTAGGAATGCAGCACTGGGAGGTGGTGGTCCAAGGTCATCTCCTGGCTGATGTCACATTTATCTTGATGTGCAGATGGGACTTTCTGGTAGCTGGTTTGGATTATTTGTAGTCAGACAGGCTGAAGCGATACACGCTGGCAAAAGCCAAGGATTATCCCATCTCCTTATGTCTTCAGACCCAAACCAGATGGCTCGCTGAAGGGTCTGCTCTAGCCAACACAAACTATTAGTCTGAGCACAGGAGCAACTAGGTGAGGTCTGAGAACTGGTGATGAGTAGGAGTGCAAGACAGGTGATTTGATGTTCCTTTCAGACAAATACCCTGAACCTTGGTCCTGTCAATATGCAACAGGGAAGTGTGGATACTTGATGCCAGCAGTGTGCTGTGCAGGTACAGCACAAGCCATGTGAGTTGTAATTGGGTTACATGATCCATAGTTCAGTGAGGTGGAATACTACAGGCTGGGCCTTAAAATGCTGCTTAGGCTGTGTGGGCAGGTTTGCAGTGGAAGCAAGAGTAGAAACAAAGCTGGTTATTTCCGTGGTAAAAATATCTTAAGCAGGCAAAACCTTTCTAGCATTCTTCACAGAAAATAAATAACTCCAGAGGGATAAACAGGCCCACCCATGTGCCCCAGCGATTTCTTTTTCCTTGGCTGGTTATCCCAATCTCCCCCATACTGCCCTCCATTGCACTGGCTCTCTCCATGTCTCAAGCCTGTCCAAAAATTGTCCCCCAGACATCCCCTTCCTCCTCCTCTTTTGCAAACATCTCTTCATCACTTGTGAGCAACCTCTACCACCCTACCGCATAGGCAGTATTCTGCACTTCATCCCTCACTGTCACCTTCTCCTCTGTCTGCTACAAGATGCTAGTGGCATTTTCAGCCCTAGCAGCACACACACACTCTTGTAGCTCTGCCTGCTAACAGAAGCTGTTTCTCTGTCATGCCTGTTCTTGGAAAGGCAGAGCAAACTGTCCCTTGCAGGGTATTTATACAGGCTATTGCAAAAAAGTGCCAGGAATGGTAGGGCACTTAACCATGGCTGTGAGTGATTTTGATCTGCAGGGGCCAGCGTGGGCTGGAGACACTGGCCAGTTCCACATTCACAACCTAAGCTAAATTCAGATTCTCTAATTTTTTATCTTTTGGTGGCGGAAGGAAGTGAAAAAGGACGGTGAGGCTGACATGTTCAAACTCCTGTGTGGTTTAACACCTCTTCCCCTGGCCAAGCCGAGCAGCATCGCTCCAGATGCTGGACCCTCCTGTTTGAAGCCATGCATCAGTGCACATTCACCCAAAAGATTTCCTGGTGGACGTGCAGGCAGGATGAGGGAGGCCACCCTGCATCCCACAGCGTGGCCCCATGCAGCATGCAGGAGGTCTGCTGTCACCACGTGTCTGACCCATGTGTAGGAAGATATTGCTGCCCCCCAACCATGGCACTAGCCCAGCTGGCTGACCTAACTGCTCACCTCTGAGGATTTGTATGAAGCTGAGAGCAAGGAAAGGGCTCCCAGGGAGCAGCCTTCAGTTGGCTAATTCAGCTGGGCAGTCCCTGGTCAGGGTGATGCTCAGCCTGCACAGAGCTGCCCATGCCACCCACATCCCAGCAGTGTCACGGGTCGCCTTGCTGAGCGTGCTGGCTGCAGGGTGCTCTCATGTTGCCCTCTTGTGGTCCTAGAAAATGTAGGACCATCTCAACTCCCCTTACTTTCCAGGGCAGAGTCAGAGGAGGGGGATTTCTTCTCTAGAACAGGACAGCCAGCCCAGGAGGCCACGTCACTCACCCTCGCAGGGTGCTGTGGGGTTGGCAGTGCAGCAGCAAAATTAGAGTCTCAGTCGCAAGCTTTTTCCCCTACAAGAGGGTTCCTAAGAGATACAACCTTCTGTAGGACCTCTCTGGGCTGGGATTTGTCCAGCTCATTCTCCTCCCAGCTCTGAATATTTTTGTGTTGAACAGTTTGGTAAAGCTCCACTTGGCCATGGCCGAGCTCTCCACGTGAAAACATGGTTACAGAAAGTTTCCGAGGCAGCACTCTCGTAAGCATGCCTCTCAAAGGCTTGCCATGAACTTAGCCCCCAGTGTCGCAAGAAGCGTGGGCTAAAAACGGCACTAAACCTTTGGATATAACATCTGCAGCGCAGTGGTTTCACGTTCTTTTGAGGCTTCAGTCAAGGCAAAAGCAGTTGACAGGTTTGTGTCAGAAGACACAGCGAACAGTCAATCCTCCTCATCCTCTCAGGGCCACTCATGATTTTGCACACCTCTTCCTCCACCCTATGTCCTTTTTCCAAGCTGAAGAGTCCCAGCCTACACGGTTGTTCACTGTACAGTCTGTTCCCATACCTCTGAGCATCCTTACTGCCTGCCTCCGAACCTTCTTCCATTCTCTTTTACCCTTTCTGAGATGAGGGGACCAGAACTGTATGCAGATACTGGAGAAACACGTAAACAAAGTGAASCCAGGCTCAGAAGAATGAACCAAAACTCTTACAAGAAAGACTGTGAGGATCCTGGGATGAGCAAGAACCCCAGTGGGGAGGGCGGATGGGACTCTGTGCATGTGATGCATGCTGGTTTCTGTGGCTGGCATAAAGGAGGCAGAAAAAGGGAAAATAAAAATAGCTGAACTCGAAGAGTGAGGCAGCTTTGCTGGCGATGTCAGCAGAGGTGGGTTGGTCATGGCGGTGACCTGAAAGGTTGCAGGAGGGATTGGAATGATGAAAAAAGCTCAAAACCTGTCTCGGCAGGCAAGAACAGCAGAACTTTGGGGCTCAGAGGACAACATCTAAAACCCTAAGGCAGGGGCTAGCATCCATTCTTCAGCTCCAGCAAACCGTATACAAGCAACCGTACCTACGGGAAGAGAGCACACAGCCCCCTGTGCAGCTTTGGGCCCCCTGCCAACGGCATCGTGCTGTGCCAGCAGTGTGGGTCCCTGCCTCAGGAGTCAGCGCCCAGCCTGTGCACATACTAACACGACTCTGACAGCTGTGCGTGCGACATGCTCTGCACACCCTGCTCCTGACTGGTGGCAAGCCAAGCTGGGATCTGGGTGGTTGCTATGGAGAAGTGTAGCTAAATGCACAAACAAGTGCCAAATGGTGGTAACTGCTCTGGGGGCTGAGAGACTCGGGGCTTTACAGCGTGTTGCTGAGGGACAGTATCCCTTGGGGCATGGAGGCTTTTTTTGGCCTGCCAGGAAAACCAGTGCGGGACCTACTGTACTTGGTGTGCCTGACCCCTGCGTGATGCCCTCCCTGTCACGTGGGGGTTTTTTTAATTTGTTTTTCTCCATCTTGGTGCTCTGGTGTGATCTTACGGTGTATCTAAGCAGCCAAAGCCAGATCCTAGCAGCAAAACTGAGACTGCACCAGATGGACAGTGTAGACCCACTCATCAGCCGCTGCCAAAGCTGAAGCCCACAAGGCAGCAAGAGACTCCCAAGGGAAGGGGAGCCCCGGTGCTGCTCATGTCTGCGAGGTGGCAGCGCTTTGTAGGGAAGAAGTCGAACAGGGTTTGCACAGGCAGCTGCCTGTCTTGCTCCGCACCAGACTCCTGGGTGCTCTCTCAGAGCCCTAGCACGGCTGCATGGCACGCAGGTGCTGTGCCCCAGCCTGGCGGCTACAGGGGTGGCTGGACCCCACGTCCTCACGCCTGTCACCCCCACGCCTGTCACCCCACGCGTGTCCGACTTCGGGGTGTCCCCGTGTGCCGCCGAGGGGGTTGTCTCGAAGGCTGGGGCCGAGCGGTGCTGCCAAGGGGGATGTCCCCATGTCACCCGGAGGTCCCGAGGTCCCCAGGCTGCGGACCAGGCCCCGCGGAGCAGCTCCGGCCCGTCCTGCCGGCCCCGGCCCCGGCCTCCCGGCGGCACCACGCGCGGAGGCGGGCGGGGCCCTGCG
>JAYKAV010002553.1:3799254-3814497 GCA_035582835.1 Phoebastria nigripes | reverse complement strand
CCGCCCCGCCGAGGCCGAGGCCCTGCCTGCCCCGGGGGCTGCCCTGGGCCGGGGGGCTGCCCTGGGCCACGCTGGCCGGCGTGGGGGTGGCATGTGCCCCTGGCTGGGGTGCTGCTAGCTCGGGTGGGTGCTGCTAGCTCGGGTGGGTGCTCTCGCCTCGTGCCAACAGCCGGGCTGCGGCAGCGTGTGGCCCTCCAGCTCTGCGCGCCTGGCTGGGTGCTCGCAGTGCCCCGCTGACTCCGTCCCACAGTGCTGCCCTGGGAGCACTTCGGGCACCTTGGCAGCATGGAGCAGCTGTGGGGTACAGTGGGAGCCGCCCGCCTACTCCCCACATTGCATCCGTTGGGATTTTGGTCTCTAAAGCCGTATCTGTGCAGGCAGTGGTAACTCGGGGTGGTCACCCACCAGGCAGGCATGCAGCTGGTGGTAGCTGACGTTGCCTGGACGGCTTGTTGCAGGGGAGCACCTGGCCCTGTAGAAACTGTGCAGGCATCCAGGGCCCGGAGTGGTCTGGCACCGAGAGCCTGGAGCAGTGGCATTGGTGAAGGGTGGCACAGGTGGTTGCACACAGAGAATAGAAGCTTCAGGCTGCAGCACTGTACCTTCTCAGGGTGCTCCTCTGAGAGCATCTGCTTTGCTTGCGCCAGCCTGGGAAGAGAAACTCCCGAGAGTTCCCTCCTGTTCTCACTCCGGCAAACACAAATCCCTCTGCATTGCTGCCAGCCTGACACTGTTGCCTTGTACTTTAACAGAGGTGAACTGGAGGTGCCTCCACCAGTGGCCTCGCCAGGGGATGGAGGCTTGGCTCACCCTCAACACCTCCTGAGAGGCTGCTGCTGCTGCTCCTGTGCTGACCCTTTTGCTGACCCTGAGTGGTGCCTCAGCTGATCCCATCCTCGACACAATTTGGCTTCTGAGTTCAAACGTGCTGCTGTTCCTGGCATTTGAATTATTCTCCCCACCTCCGTCCTTCCATGTCTCGTTCTCCTTGTCATAGTACTTAGGAAGCCTCTAGTTGTGTCATAAGCATTAACATCTGTTTTGAGGTTTGTCATGTTTCTATGACTTTCAGTTTCTTCTGAAAAGGCTCTCTCTCCCCTTGCCTCTGTCATTCTCTCCTTTGCTTCCATTACAATTCTGTCTTTTCCTCTACAAAAGGCCTGAAAGAGTTTGTAGATACGGAATTTGCAGTTTTGCAGATGCTTTGCCAGATACAGCCTCAGTACCGTGCTACAAGACGTCACCATCATCCCCCTCATCTTGACTCACTCCTCTGGCTGCAAGTCGTGCTGGGCATTGTGTCTAAATGTGTCCTGCTTGTTTGTGAGGCCCTCCATAGCGCCGATAATGCCCACATCTCTGAGCTGGCTTCTTCTGCTGTTCTGTTCTTGAAATCCTCTGCTCTGCCAAGGCCAAAGGTTTCAGTTCTCTCTCCAGCTGCTCCGCTTAGGATTAGCAGTGACATTAAAAACTAGTACGAACAAATAACGATTTTAGAGAAATGTTAACTTAGCAATGGGACGGGAGGAACTGAGCCATAGGGGAGAGGAAAGGAGTGACACTCGGAGCCTTGCAGAGCACTGGCTCTGCTAGCCATCGTGGGAAGCATGGCTGTGTGATGTCTCAGGGTCCGGCGTGCAGTGGGTGACTGTTCAGACTTTGTGACGGTGGTGACGTGAGCTTGGGTGGGACAGCCTCAGTTGTGCTTACCTTAGCACTTCACTACCTTAACTGATAATTTCCCCTCGACCTCCAGCAAAAGTATTTTTCTAATCACGTTCTAAGGATTGCTCAACCCCACTTCTGAGCAACACAGCTTTTACTTTGTCTTATTTTTAGAACCTTTCTGTTAGGAAATAAAATCTGTTGCTTCCTTCTCAGGAGCACCTAGGGGCTCTGAAAGCAAGAGGTCCATGTGATGCCAGGTATCAGCAGAGCCCTGCTGGGGATTTAGGTTCTTTGGAGATAATGAGCAGCACAGAACAGGAGCAAAGGCGGGCAAAAAGCAGAGCTTCCAGGTCAAACTTGAGTAATTTCCAGATTTCTGGACTCCCTGCCCAGCAACCCAAGCATCGTAATGGGCTTCTGTCCAAAAGCTGTCTTGAAAAATATTGTTCAGAGTGCAAAGTCAAGCACTCCAGTGTTGAGGAATGTCCTTGTAGCCCCAGTTCAACCTGTTTCACATATGTACTCAAGGTGTAATGACTAATTTTTTGATTGTATACTACTTACCCCGGGAGCCCAGCCACGGGTACCGCACAGCAGAAGTGGTGCTGCTCTTGGGATTTTGTCTGGTCCTTATTCTAAGTTGTATCGTTTTAGCCTCTCTGCCAAAAACGGCAAGAGAGACAACTGCATGCCTTGGGATGGGAGAAGACAGGACTCAGTAATGGGGTCTGTAAGGTGCGTGCAGCCACTCCGTAGAGAATTTGGGAAACTCTTGTCTCCTAAGCTGGTGTTCTGGCCTTTGCGTGCTTGGGTCCCCAGTGCCAGAGATTAAATATCCATCACAGTCTCCTTGCTCACATGTTGTGGCGAGGTGTTCTGCTTTGCATTAAAAATTGATGCTGTGCTCTAGTTTCCAGATGACTTTCCTTTGCTCGCCGTCTGGCCCAGCACGAGCTCCTCTTCCTTCCTCCCCAAGCTATGCTTACCCCATGCAAATGCCACCAGCCTGTCCTCAGCCACGTCCTGCAATGGAGCAGGTGAGAACGCTGTGACAGCCAGGGCCCAGCTGGAGGGAAGAAGTGGTTTGAATGACTTGTGTGGTACATGGCAGAGCTCCTGGGGCAAATACCCAAACTGTCGCACATGTGCGGTGGGAGGCCAGAGGTTGCTCAAGCAGCCCTTGTCCTTGGCAGTCCTGGTTTGGAGGGCTTGGCRATCCAACCTAAATGTACCCATTTTAATTATTTTTTTATAAAATATCATTTTCCTTCATTCACAGACGAAGGAAAAGAAGCTATTTCTTTTAAAGTGAGGAGATTCCTCTTCCGCCTGGGAGCCATATGGGGTTAGGAGATGGAGTGTGTAAGAGGAGATCTCCTGTTTCCCACCATGTGAAGCTCAGTGCGGGGGCTCTTTGGGATCTGCTGAGACAAGCAGCATGTCCTAACAAGAGGCTGCAGTGGTCAGCATTTCCCTGGTGGGAGAAGGCCCCTCTCCTCCACACCATTCGGCAGGTTTTTGCCCTGCTTGCTGCCTCGTCTGTTCTCTGGGGTTTGTAGTGTCAGCTCTGCAGTTTGCCAGAGCTGCAGTCCCTGCATTGGCACTGTCTCCAACCGGGGCCCCGGCGGCCTGGCTCAGCGGGGTATTGTTTATCCCACCCAGGAATGTGCAGGCGAGCAAGGACCTCCGGGAGCTTACAAGAGCAACATGTTCTGCTCCGAGCAGGGGGAGTGACWGCGGGTGGCGGGGCGGCTCTGAAGGCTGGCGTGAGCAGTCAGGGCATGCTGGTGTGCAGGCAATGTCCTACCCTTGAAGTGTGGATGAGGACTGTGCAGGCTGTGCAGATACAGTGGGGTAAGGAGGGGGGAAAGAGGACTGTCCAGATTTGGAGACCATGGGGAGGAACAGAGGAAAAGAGTAGGGAAGATGCCTTGGCATGTAGTTAGTAAGCTTGACACAATCGCATGAGAAGCCAAGCAGCACTCTTGATTTCCTCCCACTCCATGTTAGGTAGCGATCCTGCAGCCTAGAGTGCAGCGAGAGCTGCAGCAAATCTCTTATCAAAGCCAGACCCAGCAGCTGGAGAATGCACTGAACGGTGCCGAGGGGCATCTCCATCTCTGGGGGTGGATTGTGTTTTCAGCGAACAGGCATTAAGCTATAATGAGTGGAAGGAGGCGTGAAAAGGCATAGGTGAAATGCATGGCATTTTTCAATTTTAAGAAAAGATAACTGGTAGTATTTGTTTAATATTTTTAATATTAATTTATTTATTCGTTCTGCAACAAACTTGGCTTTTGTAGATTTCTGGGAATCTGACCCCTTCCTGGTCTACTGCTCAGGCAGGCTCTAAGATTTTAAAGAGACTGAGACAACTGCTGCACAAGAATCCACTTGTCCCTCTTGTGCAAACCAAGTGTGCCTGTGGAAGCTCGCACCGCATTTTTTGGTCTGTTTGGTGCTGTTAGTTTCTCAGTTACAGTGCTGTAGTGCTGACCATAGCCAGTTCTAACAGCGCTGCCTCTTGAGTGAAAAGCTAAAAAGTGTTATTTAGAGGGAAACAAGTGGTGATACTGCCTGTGAAGTTTGGTTTTCTTTCTGCTAAATTTGTGGCATCCACCCGTTACTGCTTTTTATCTCATGATCTGATCAGCTCTTTGGGTATAGCACCGGATTAGCTGTCTGCAAACCCTTTGGGTCTCTCCTTTTACTGGGGCTATTAATACTTTTTGTAATCAGCCTAAAATGGTCTCTTCATGTTGCTGCCTTAGCTCTTAAGTGCTTGAAATCCTTGCTTTAGTGTCTTTCAGCAAAAATAGGGAAGACAGAACTCCTGTTTCTAAGGTACAGAAATTCATCAGTGACTTGTTTGCTCACACTTACCATCAAAAAGATACAAAAAAGGCATTTATATCACCATCTTCAGTAGGTTTGCCTTCATCTAAGTGATGGCACTTTGAGCAAATGCCTGACAATAATTTGGTGCTGGTGAGTCCATTGTTTGAGACTTCTTACCCTGCCCTATTTCAGCTGCAAAAAGAGAGGAGGGATACAAGAAGTTGTCTGAGTCAGTGTGTAAATGCCTTCTCTTGGCTGCTGTGGCTTGATCCAGTCTGTGCTGAAGGTCTCAAAACAATATTGTAACAGAGTTAATAGCCGTTATTTCATTCTGGTCCCTCCTTTCATCAGCCCACGCTGGACCAGACATGCTCCAGAGCTAATGGCGAAATGGGATAGGCAGTCTTCCATGGAGGTAATGTTAATGTGTGCTGAGCATGCATGCAGGCAGGCTCAGGAGAGTGATTAATGCTCTGGGAATCCACTCTCTGCCTTGCTGCACAATGCTGTTGTGTCAGGCCTGGAGCTTGGCACCGGGCGGGCTGCAGTCGGGCGCCAGGAACACGTTACCTAGTTTGTGCAGGATCAGGCAGYGAGACAGAGACAGCGTGTTCTCAGCGGGGCGAGTTTGCTGCTGCGCTGCAGCTTCATACTTGCACAGTGAGGCTGTCTTTGGATGCGGGTCTGCTGCTAGGCGGGGGCAAGAGTCCTGCAATTCGCAGTCCTGGCCTCCGCCAGTGTGAAGTCCCAGTGTTTGCTCAGTTGTGGCGGGGCCCTCCCTCCCTCCCCCTGGCAGGCAGGGATCACCCGTCCTTGAGGTGAGAGGGGATGGTGCTTGGCCTGCCGTCAGGAGCCGTGACTCACTGGGGATCGCAGGCGGAGCCCGGCTCTCCCTGCAATCTGCTCTTCCTGCTG
Organism: Phoebastria nigripes; assembly: GCA_035582835.1. Classification (NCBI taxonomy): domain Eukaryota; kingdom Metazoa; phylum Chordata; class Aves; order Procellariiformes; family Diomedeidae; genus Phoebastria; species Phoebastria nigripes. The sequence continues at coordinate 3,809,076 of JAYKAV010002553.1, read as the reverse complement.
GAGCCTCTGCGCGAGGCACTGCTGGATGTTTGTTTTCACCAGATCTAGGGTGGATCTGGGAGAAGCTTGGGTCCACCATTAAGCCTGAAGAGTTGGACTCAGTAAGTTTCCAGTCTGGAAGATGCTGGGAGGCTTCCTTCTCTAGGTGGGGGTTTGGAGAAAACGTTGGCAGGCAGCACTCCATGGAGTAAGACAAGGCCAAGGTCCTGGAAAACATAATATTTTGTGTTCAATTCATGTTATGGAGCAAGCAAACCCCACAAGACTGATTCATTGCTTTCGAATACAGGGGCATACTGTCTAGTCTCAGATGGAGTCAGGGAGTGATCCTGCCCTTCTTGGTACTGCTGAGGGAACATGAGCTTGTTGGGATTCTTTTTTTGGCAGTTTCAGAAGTTACTTCACGCTTTCTTACCTCATGGGCTGGCTCTCAGGGAATGCTTTTCACATGAATATGTTAGTGCCTGTGTTTTATTATAACTGCAACTAATATATACATGGCGGAACAATTGCAATCCTGCCTGCCCCTCTCGATCTTCTGTCTCATTGGAAAATCTTGTACATTTTAATGAATGAGTCCCCAGAGCTGCAGGTGAGTTAAGGAAGTGACACTGCTGTTTTCATGGGCAGGATCTGAGCCCCGGGCAGTGGGAGGGCCGTATCCTCAGCCCCAGTGACTGCAGCAAAGCCAGGGTTTGGGTCTGCATCACACATGTTGTAAACCTTGCACTCCTCAGCCCATTTTTACATTACACCTTTGACAGAAGAAATGCAAGAAATCTCACTGTACCATCATGTGCTCCTGGAGAAGCTACCCCAACGCAGCAATTATGTCTGCAATATTTTTTTCCCCCTTTGTCCAGTGCAGCTGTGAAGTTTGCATATTCAGAGTATGGCAAGGATTCCTAGGACCTTGAGCTCAGTTGGCAGCCTGTCTGCGGGGTGGAGGGCAACCTGAGGTGCCTGCAAGGGGCTGCTACTGCTGCGCCTGTCGCTGCTGCTCTCCTGTGTCCGTCAGAGCATGCAGCAGCATGTCCCAGCCACCCCACCTCAAAGAGCGCAAGGCTCCTTCCTTGTCTTTAGTATTTCCAAGGTAATTGATGGCTCTTCCATCTTTTTCCCTGCTCCACATGGTCATGTTTTTAATACTGTTACTCCTTCTGCCTCAGTAGGTTCCTGCTACCCTGAACTGCAGCTCTTTGTGCTCCTGATTCACTCCAGTCCATTCATCTCTTTTTGGTGGCAAAGTGCTGTCGGCTGCTGGATATTGGGCTCTTTGTTTGCACAGCCAGCAATGCTGGTGACAAAGGGACAGCCTGTGCCCCAAGGAGCCCACGTGCTACGGGGAAGACAGTGGAGAGCAATAGGAGTGACAGAGGGGATGGCAGAGGTGAGGGTGGCGGGGGGCCGGGACGCAGCGTGCTGGCTGCAGCGGGGGCACGGCTAGGGGTGGGGAGGGACATGCTGAGGAAGCTGTTCCTGCCGAGTACAAACCCGCTTTGTTCCCTGGAGGTGAGTCGGACTGGATAAACAGAGCAGTGCCGTCAGCAGAAAGCCTTTCCCTGGCTGGATCCCCTGCTGGCACTCTTGCTGGAAGTTGGCTGCACCTCGTCAGTGGGGATGTTTTTCTCCTCCCTGTGTTAGCATCCCCTCGTCCTGACTCTCCGGGGCTCAGGTGGGCCGTGTGCATCTGTATGGAGAAATGGGGGCCCCGGGGGCCCCGTGTGTTCACTGTGGGTGGTGGTGTGTGTTGTCACTGTGCTCTTTCTGCTGTTAGCTAGGCGGGAGAGTTTGACAAGCCATGCTGAGTACGGGACGGGTATCGCCGGCTGGTCGGCACTTGGAGGGTGACTGTTCACCATGCATGTAGAGGCGCTTTGGGAGGGGAGGAGGTTGGGTCCCATTGCAGGGAAGTTGCGTCCAACCAGACGGAGCAGGGACTGTGCTTGTGATGAGGGAGGAAAGCAGCCTGTGTCGGGGGGGCTGGTGGGAAGGATGCTGACGTCCCGGCATCCCAGAGGGCAGGACTCTGAAAGCACCTTGGAGAGTAATTGCAGTGGGACAGGAAGATGAAGGGAAGCACTCACCAGTCTGAGGTGCAGATGTTGAGGCATAATCTTAGGGTTCCTGGTTGCCTTGGACAGATGCACCTTTCAGTTCCCCTTCCGAGGGATCTGGAAGGAGGGGAAGGAGCAGCTGAAGCTGCAGGACTGCTGCTGCCTTGGTGCGGTGTATTGCCTTGATGGTAAGGCTGCTTGGTACAAAGCAAAGATGATGCAGAAAAGTGTCCTGGCCCAGCAGCCACTTCCAGAGGAAGGGGGGGAATCCAGGACATAACCCTTGATGAGGACGTCATTGCCTGCCTTCAGGTCCCCTGCCGGGAGAATTTCAGCCTTGGCTCCCAGAGCCTTGGACAAGGTCTACACCCTCATCTCAGCCTGGCTTCTGCCAAGAGCATGGTGAGGCCTCCCAGGGGATGGCTGAGCCTGGTACCTAGAAGGTAGAAGGGGCATTTCCAGCCAGATCTGAGGATGCCCAGGCTGGGTCAGCCCAGGCAGGGGTGGGAAGAGTTCGCCGGTGGGGAAGAGGATGGTGGGGTGAGCTTGCCTGAGTGGACTTTGTGCCTGTTCTTTTGCTGGGTGGAAGTGTGACACTGCTCCAGCAACGCGGTTCCTGTGGCCCTGAGTGGTGGCATGGGGAGTGGGATGCCTGTGCCCATCCCGCCAGAGCATGTGTGGTGGGACCGTGCAAGTGAGCGGTGCTATCTGCCCAYCCGGCCCTGGCACGCTCAGGGCCCTGCCCTGCATGTCAGGGAAGCACTGAGCTTCCTCCCCTCCTCTTGCTTCCTTCCTGATGGGAATTCACTTCCAATTTTATTGCTGCTTCTCCCCMCATTGCAGCACAAACACGTGTCCCCACAGAGAGAGCCAGAGGGGCTGGACAAGGCAGGTTAGGCCATGGGGGCTGCATTGCTGGAGACCCTGGGTTCCTGCAGCATGCTTCACGTGGTGAGGGGTTTCAGGGAGCTCAGGACAGGACCCCCTCGCACTGTTGCTGCCTCTTGTGCTCAGGAAGGGTTTTACTTTCTGAGCATATATGTGATAATTTCAGGTGTTTCTGGCTGCTAACAAACCTCCTGCTGTGTCTCAGCCTTAGGTACTGATCTACCTTCAGACCCCGCGCAATGGAGGCTGGCTCCGTGGTACGAGCAGTCTTTGATTTCTGTCCCAGCGTCTCTGAAGAGCTGCCTCTCTTCGTGGGAGATGTCATTGAGGTACTGGCTGTGGTGGACGAGTTCTGGCTCCTTGGCAAGAAGGAAGGCGTCACAGGTAAGAGCTGGAAATGCCTGCACCTGGATCCATAGATGCCAGCTAAACATCCACTCCGTGGCCACTTCCCTTGGTCAGCCCTGTGCAGGACCAGATTTGATTTACTAAATCTTTCATGGGACTTTGCTTGGGACTGAGGGTGCAGATTGCCCACCACTAGTCTCCTGCCAGCTTTGTGTCAACTATTCAGACAGCTCGTTTGTTGTTTTTTGAGAGAGATTAGTGGAGGGTCAGTTCTTGAGGATATGAGAGCTTCACAATACTAGTTGCTCCATCCTCTGTGCTGAGACAGCCCATTTCCTGGCGAGTTTATGCACTGACCCACTGTGGCAGTGGAAGGGGAGAGAGGAAACAGATGCACTGAGAGTGGAAATGCATCCACATCCAAGTGACCTCGTCAGGTCAAGTCAGCGGGAGACACAGCGACAGAGACCATGTGTCCCTCCGAGCCCTCTGACTCAGCCCCACTTCCTCCTTTCCGCTTTAAAGCATGTTCCTGCACAAGCTGCCATCAATATCTGGGTGCCTGAAGTAGTGTCCAAGTCTCTTAAACTTTTGGAGGGGTGTGAGAAACTTCTGAAGCAGCAAAATGCTCTTAGTGAAACACTTAGAGTCTTGTAGTCCCTGTTTAAGCAGCTCTTTCTCATCCTAATACTGATGCTGAGAGGATGTGTGAGCTCTCAGGGAGATGAAAACCAGGCCACTTCAAAGCATAAGCCTGACTCTGTCTTCATCATGAGGGTCAGACTGGAATTTCAGCCCTGGCCATGGAGATGGGGCCGGTATTGCAGCAGCAGTCTGGGCTCTGCTAACAGCCGTGAGCTGTCTCCTGGCTAAAACAAAGATGGACAGGARCAAAGGTGGAGAGGAAGACTTCTCTCCTGTGCTCCATGTAGCTGATAAATGGCATTGAATGAATGCGTGCCAGATCCTGCTGCTGCTGCTGAAGTCACTGGGCACAAATTACTTCTGCAGAAATCACCAGTATCTACTTCACCACAGTTTTGTCTCCCAGCATAACTGATGCGCTTGTTCTCAAGAAGATGAAGCTATTAAGGAATAATAAACAGATGTGTGTTGTAGCTCAAAGATAAAGAAACACGCTGAAGTCAAACCAAATGGTTTTTAATGACCTTTAACTCAAAACCCACTTGCATTCCTGCTTTCCCTTGGAACAGCTGTTGTAGTTTTCTGCCCAGTTTTCTAAGCTAAAGTTGTAGGGAATTGAAAAAGCGCTTTTGAATAGAGCTGTGGAGGTGCTGCATCCTACCAATAATAATACTCTGTGGGGAATAATTAATGTAGCTCCATGACTTCCTTTCTAACAGCATTAGGTTGTTTCCATGTACAGAGCAGGAAACTAAGACATGGAAGAAGAGGTAGAGTTGGTTAAAACTGTGAAGGAAGCCACTGAGGCTAGCAGCCTGTGGGCTACTGGTTGCACCTCAGGTTAACGACAGTAGATGCCAAACTGCCTAAACCCAGTGCAAAGTTCTGGGTGTCTAGAATATGGTGTCTCCAGGTTTTATTAGAGAACATGGACGCCATATTGGGTCATAAAGAATGAATGCTGGAAGTGCTACTAGCCCATACTCCATCATATCCCCTTGCCACAAATTATAAAAGGTAGGAATGACAGTTTTAGTGGCCTTTGCAGTGGCCTCTGCCACATCCTGTGCTCCCGGGACTGAAATGAGTAGCTGAGTGGTATCTTGTGATGGCCAACAAGTGGGCGCTGCCCCAACTGGCTGTGGCCTGTTCAGAATAGCTGGGCATCCAGCAACGGGTGCCATGGTGAAATAGATGCACAGAGGTGATAAAGTGGGGAAGGTCCCTGGAGCCTCAGCAGCACTGAAGCTGTGACAGAGCCTGTGACTCACGTGGCCATCCTGAGCGTGGTGGCCTGACTTCTGTGCTGAGGCCGCGCAGTGGCCAAGCCTTACAGAGAGGAGCACCAGGTGGATGTGCCCGGTCACAAGATGCTGGTCTCATGGTCCAGCACTACTGGATCTCTCAGTCCTCCTCATGGCTCTGAGTTGGGAAGCAAGCAATGAAAGCAGAGAAAACCTAGTATGTCTGTTCCCAGAAACTCCATGCTGATGGCACAGTCCCAGTAATGAACACAGCCTGTTGGTTGCCTGGAGTGAGCCGAGGACACAAAGCTTTTTGTTCTCTGTTAGCTGTTAAGCATTTAAAACCTCAGGAATTCCTGACTCCCAAACTCGTTCCTCTTCCACCATGCTATTGAAGCACCCTGGGTAGCTGGTTATTTTCCTTTAGCAAGAGATGAATAGAACCCAAAATCTGGAAGGAGGGTGGAGGGAGTGGTGGTGGGCTACAGGAAAGACTCATTGCTGACAACTGCTTCTCGTTTTAGGGCAGTTTCCTAGCAGCTTTGTGGAACCTGTGGATATTCCCCCTTTGAAGCAGGGAGAAAAACTGTTTGTTTGTACCAGTGACTTCACATCTCAAGAGCCAGGGAGCTTGTCATTGCAGAGAGGTAATCTGCATTCCCTTCCTTTGTTTTGCATCTCATAGCCCTCGCCTGTCCTTCTAGAAGCATAAACCTAGTCACAGCATCCTGCCTAGAGTGGCAGGAGAGACAGGGAATTTCCTAATACCTCATGACATGGGTCATGTCAAATCCACCATGGCCCTTTGGGCTTCTGCCACTCTGATACTGGTTTCTCATGATCTGTCATTACTCTTAAAACTCCAAATACTGGAGTCATGTGATCATAGTAAACTTACAGCTGCCTTTTAACTGCCCTCCAATCCCCAAATCTTAGACTTGCATTTGGGGGAGAAATCAAAGCTTTGGTGCACCATCATGGCTTAGCAGCCAAAACTGTGTATCTTAGATATGTGTGTGCAAGAGGCTGCCAGTGCTTCATGCCTTACCTCCATTCTGTGCTCTTGTGCATCCCCAACACGCACTGCGCTCTGTGCAGAGTGCCAGACCTTACCCACAGCCAGRAAGGACACAGAGAGGCAGGAATAAGAGGTGGGAAGCAATCATGAAGGCAGTTTTGAACTGGTGTGTCTCATTCCCTGCAGGAGACCTAGTGATCCTGGGGGGGTCCCTGGCCTCCAGCTGGCTCCAGGGCCGAAGCAGTTGGGGTTCCAAGGGCTTTTTCCCCTCATCATGTGTGCGGGAGCTGTGCCTTTCAGTTCGGAGCCATCAGCTGTCCCAGAGTGCTCTGCTGGAGGTGCCTGCCGACTCACTGGGCCAAGCCCGGGCCCTGATGGACCTGTCTGCTCAGCTGGAGGAGGAACTGGACTTCAGGGAAGGGGATGTGATCAACATTGTTGGTGTCCCAGAGCCTGGCTGGTTCGAAGGCGAGCTCAGAGGCCGCAGAGGCATCTTCCCAGAGGGTTTTGTGGAAATGCTTACTCCTCTGCGAGCACCAGGAACCTCAGTGGATCCAGAGCCCACAGGGACTTGTGACACCAATGGGACAGCGGAGATGCCCCACAAGGAGGAGGAGGAGCCAGGGAGCACCTATGGTGTTGCCCTCTATCAGTTCCAAGCCCTGGAGTCCAAGGAACTGGATTTTGATGTGGGTGACAGGATTCGGATCATAGGCATTCTGGAGGATGGGTGGCTGGAGGGGGAGCTGAAGGGGAAACACGGCATCTTTCCACACAGATTTGTGAGGCTGGAAACTTCTGAGCCTTGCAGGGAGAAGGTGGGTGCTGGGGATCCCCGAGGTGGAGGCWGCTGTGGAGTCACCGTCCATCAAGACCCAGAAGGCACCTGCTCCGAAGCTCTTCCTTTGCCAGGGAAGGATGGCAGGGAAAAAGAGGATGCCTCAGCTGCACCCCCTGAGCCTGACACCATTTTGTCGCACACGGTGGGGAGAATAGAGGGTCATCTTGGCACAGATTTGAAACAGCGTCAGGCCTTTCCTGGCACTGGACACCAAGGGCCACGTCCCAAAGGTACAGCAGACTCCCTTCCCTTTGACCGCACAAAGACGATCAATGGCCTTGTCCCCGCTGCTCAGCTGCCTCCCCAACRGGGCAACAGGTCTGGCCAAGCAGGTGAGTTGGAGCCTGGGGGAACCGTTTCAGCCTCCCCAGGAAACTCAGAAACTCACACCCTGCCTGAGCATGATGGAGACAGTCCCACTGTGCCCCCGCAGGTTCCCTGCTCACCCCCAGATCCTTGCAGGAGCCAGGCGATTTCTTCTCCTAACAGCTGGGCATCATCTGAGCCCCAGGAGAGCCAGAGCAACACTCAGGACCTGGACTATTGGGTGGACAGTCAACAGGATAAGTCCAAACCTTGTTCCTCCAGTTTGGGAGGTGCCCAGGTGGGCCTGGACAYGTGGGCTGGGAGCTGGGGGGAATGCTGCCCGCTCACAGCGCAGGGGGATGGCTGCACGGACCTCGACTCCAAACTGACAGAGCAGCTGGCGCAGTTTGAGAAGAGTCTGGCAACTACTGGCGCTGAGCAGGACAAGGTCTCCCGACACTTCTCTATCTTGGACTACAGCTCTGAGAAGGACATTGTCCGTGGGACTCCTGAGTGTGCCCCCCACGCCAGGCAGCCAGAGAGGAGGAAGGCCCTGAGGCCACCCCCTCCTCGGCCCAGCAGCCTTGCGACAACCCCTGTGCACACGCTGGGTGGCCAGGTGCCCAAAGGCAGGTCTCTGTCCTTCTCGGTGAAGCCCTCCCGGCCTGCGCCCCGGCCTCCATCAAGCAACCAGCGGAGGAGCATGGCCCCTCCGCAGCTTCAGCCTAGCGCCCAGGAGCAGCGGGCAGAGGAGGGGCGTGAGGACTTGATGCGGGCAGGATCAGCTTCCCCCCGCTCCATTCTGCTGACGAGGATCGGAGAGGTGGAGCGAGACCTGGAGGCTTATGGCAAGACCCGCACTGAGCTAAGCCTGATGCTGGAGGAGCAGCAGGATGAGCTAGTGAGAGTGGAGACCCTGGAAAACCTTGATTTCTGTGACTCCAACATCGAGAGCCTCAGCGTGGAGCTGCAGGAGCTGAGAGGTGAGTCTGCAGCGGCATGGGGTGCGGGTGCTTCAGGGGGACAGCTGGCCCCTGCTGCGTACAGGCACTGTTGGAGCCAGTCTTTTATTTCCTTCTTTAATTCCTGATTTTGGTCATTTTTTAAGCGTTTTTGCCGTACAAATCATCGTGATTTTGCCTTGGAGAACCACAGTGCCATTCTCTGGACATCCCTCAGCCCTGGCCTTCCCACCGCCTTTTCCTTCCAACTCTCCCATCTCCTCTTCCAGCCCCACCATACATCCAGAGCCCTCATCTGATCCATTCCCAGTGTGTCCTTGCTCTCCAGCAAAAACACAGCTGCTGCAGGTTCAACCTCCCTGCCTCATGCCCTCTTAGCTGTAGGGGAGTGAGCAGCAGCTTCAGAGTGGCTTTGCTGGTGGTCCTGCAGTTGAGATCTGAGTTGATGTCTGTGATGTGACTGCCCTTAGCCTGTCAGGGCAGTGAGGTTCCTGCGGTTTCTGCTCTGGGGGGAGACTTGTCACTCAAATCAGAGGGGATGCACAGAAGGGTGCTGAACCTGGCCTGGGAGTGGGGAGGGTTAGTGGGCAAAAAGTAAAGCCTGCTCCTGTGCTCCTGCCATCCATGGGGTCCAGAATTTCAGGACAGGAAAATGACGCTGCACTGTTGGTAACAGCAACAAAGAGCTTTAAATTGCAGCATGTCTGTAGCCAAAAAGATTACTTTTGTCCCTGCAGCCCAGAAAAATTACTCGGAGAGGAGAAATTTGCCCTGTTTATGTCAGCACATTTGGGGTCTGAAACCCAAAGATGCCATGTAAAGATCAGTGCTGTTAATTACATTATACTTTATATTACAGTAGACACAATGGAAAGACGGGACCACATACATCTCCCACAGTCCCTACCCCAGCTTCTCCCAGGAGCCCTGACACTGCAGTTCTGTTATCGAAACCCACGATGTGCAGGAAATGTGGGCACTGCACGCGGGAGGTGGAGTGAAATGCCAACTCCTGCCTGGGGATTACTCACTCTGACTTCATTGCCTCCATCCTCCCACTGCTTAATCAGCGCTGGGGAGCCCAGGCGCTTTGCTGCAGGATCGCATCTGATGCAGAGCACATGGGAATGAAGGCTGATATGGGCGCACCAGGGAAACAGGGTGACAAACAGCCTCCACATCAGTGGCGTGCAAGAGGGGTGCTTGGAAGGAGGCTTAGAGGATTTGAGGCTAGATGAAATAACTTGAAGGTAGGAAGAGGAAAATCTAGGCTGGATCAAGGGAAATTTTCTTACGGGACAGATCTTGCTGGGAAATGTCTCCTACTGTTCCAGTGCTTCCTGACAGAGAACGGGTCCTGCAGATTGTTCAATATCTTTATCAACGATCTGGATGAGGGGATTGAGTGCTCCCTCAGTAAGTTTGCAGATGACACCAAGTTGGGTGGGTGTGTCGATCTGCTCGAGGGTAGGAAGGCTCTGCAGAGGGACCTGGACAGGCTGGATCGATGGGC
>JAYKAV010002553.1:3750633-3798984 GCA_035582835.1 Phoebastria nigripes | reverse complement strand
GTTCAGTTTTGGGCCCCTCACTACAAGAAGGACATTGAGGTGCTGGAGCGTGTCCAGAGGAGGGCAACGAAGCTGGTGAAGGGTCTGGAGAGCAAGTCTTACGAGGAACGGCTGAGGGAGCTGGGACTGTTTAGCCTGGAGAAGAGGAGGCTGAGGGGAGACCTTATTGTGCTCTACAACTACCTGAAAGGAGGTTGTAGCGAGGTGGTGTTGGTCTCTTCTGCCAAGCAACTAGCGATAGGACGAGAGGAAATGGCCTCAAATTGCRCCAGGGGAGGTTTAGGTTGGACCTTAGGAAAAATTTCTTTACTGAAAGAGTGGTTAAGCATTGGAACAGGCTGCCCAGGGAAGTGGTGGAGTCACCATCCCTGGAAGTATTTAAAAGACGTGTAGATGAGGCGCTTAGAGACATGGTTTAGTAGGCATGGTGGTGTTGGGTTGATGGTTGGACTCCATGATCTTAGAGGTCTTTTCCAACCTTAATGATTCTATGATTCTATGAACCTGTAACCTGTTGGTTACTGGAACTGGAAGTTTTAGGCGGGAACTAACACACTGTCTTGAGACATCCTAGCTGTCAAGTTATCCCCTTAGTAGTCTTAGGGGATTTTTTACCACTTCAAGAAACCGGAGAATTTATAAGTAGCCTCTCTGGTCCTATGATAAAGATGTGCCCTACCCAAGCTCTGTTGCATCCCTCCTGCCACATCTGAGTGTGGCCAGAGAGCATGTCTCAGGCTTGCTAGCCCAGCTTTAGCGCAGCAGGCCAGATCAGTAATGTGGTGTTGTATAGGCCCAGCAAAACGTGTTTGCACCATGCCTCAGGTGTGGCCTCTGCCTTGCCGCCATTAGGGGAACATGGAGGGATGCAGGAGGGAGAAAAGCTTTCACTAAGCATTGACCAGCAACCAAAGTGGGGCTGGCGTAGTCTTGGGGGAGCCCAGCCCCTTGCTGTGTCCTTGGGGAGCCAAAGGAAGAGCAGCAAGTATGTGGTTTTCTAAAATATGTGTTTAAAATCTGCAGGTTGCTTCTTTGGTATGTCTTGTGTGTACACTGGAGGTTTCACTGATCACCAGGCTTGGGCAGGATTAGTGCTTGCCCTCCTGCAGTTGGAGAATGAGGGTCCATTGGTTTTATTTTTGTCTTCTACCAGCTGGGAGCATTGGCTTTGCATACCTAACAAGTGTTGTAAGAAACTGAGATGTGGGTGACATGCATGGACTCTCCTGTTTCTGTTGTGGTCGTCTCTTGGTTTCTCATAGGAGCTGCTGCATTTGGTATGGAAAACTGGGAATATGTCATGCCCTGCAGCAAGAGGAGCGCGTGTTTCTATAGCATCCCAGAAACTTACATTGTGTGTTGGCAGTGGACTCCGTAACCCTCCCCCAACCCCCCCCTTCAAGCCTGTTCCTATCAGCGGGGGGACCAGCCATTCGCCCTGGAGCAGGGAACGGGGCAGCTGTGGCTGCATGGCACTGTGTAGGCACCGCTTGGGGATGCTCTGTCGCGCAGGGAGCTGCTCATCTCCAGCTCTTCCCAGGACCTGTGGGTGAGGGCTGGGAAAAGGATGGGCTCAGCATCAGGTTTGAGACCAGGACAGCCTGAATGCCTCAGTTTCCCCCGGTGAGGTGTGGAGCAGAGCCCAGCCTCTGCTAGACCACGTTGTTTAGCTTCCATGCTGGCAGGAGCCTGAAGGCAGGGGAAGGAGATCTAGTATCCCATCTCTGGTCTGTGGCTTCCCACGGTCTCACACGCCGTTTCCCTTCCCTGAGGACGTTGGTCTTGGGGCAGGGCCTCCGCATGCTTCAGTGCCTTCCTTTTCCCTGCCTCTGAGCCGACTGGGGAGAGGCTTTGGCAAAGCTGCGGAGCCGGTTTGGGCGGTGAGAGCCTGCCCAGCCCTGGCCTCCCTCCTCGGGGCTGGTTACTGATTACTTTGGGCAGCAGGTGGAGGAGGCCGGAGCTGGCCACGATTGGGCCCGTGCCTCTTCGTACCCTTGCTGGCTGGTTTCAGGAAGTGACGCCTGCATTTCACTTGGGACGGGAGCGCTGGAGCAGAGCAGAGGCACGACATCAGCCCGGGCTTGGGCTCGGGGAGCAGGTAGCAAAGGGAGTCAGCACCTGCACCGTACCCCGGCAGGRCTATGTGCACTTATCCCGGGACGAAACACAGTGTGGAGGATCCGAGGCAGGAGCCGCGGCTCCTCAGCTGGGAATATGAGGACTGTTGTGCCGTGCGGAGAGAGGACGTGGCTGGGGTGGCCGCGCTGTGTGGTGAGGCTCGCTGCAATGACAGACCTAGGGCGAGGAGGCAGTACCCGGGCTGCCAGGGAGCAGACAGCAGCTGGGACGGTAACAGGAGAGGGGAGGGCATCTCCGTGGACCGACGGAGCATGAATGGAGACTGTGGAGGTTTTTGGAAGGGAGGTATCCAGTATGTGGACTGCAGGAGAGCGGACAGTGCTTGGGATGGCAAAAGCCAGGATACAGAGGGTAGAAACTATAGGGTGTATGAGAGGGAGGGCGTTCAATACAGAGACTGCAGTTCTGAGATAAGAGAAGGGCAGTACAGAGAAGACAGAGTACCTGGGCAGTACAGGGAGGGAGGAAGGTGGTACAGAGAGGACAGAGTACCTGGGGGGTATAGAGAGGGGGGAAGGTGGTATAAGGACGACAGAGATCCTAGGGACTACAGTGAGGGTGAAAGACATTATGGGGAAAGGGAAAGGCAGTGGAGGCAGGAGAGAGGCTCTGGGGAATATAGGGAAGGGGGAAGGCAGTACAGAGAGGACGGAGACAATCAAGTATATAGGGAAGAGGAAAAGGGTTATAGAGAGGATGGAGGCTCTGGGGCATATAGAGAGCAGGAAAGGTGGTATATAGGTGTCAGGGACCAAGAAGACCAAGAAGATTTTGAGCAGCACAGGCAGACCAAAGGCCATGTCATGGACCGCAGCAGTCTGGACAGAGGTTGTGAAGCTCCTGCATTTGTGGTCTGGTCCTCAGGAGACTGTAGCATAAGCCTGGGGTCAGGCACCTGCTACACACAGTCCAAGATGCAGGACATGGACTACAACGGCCATGGGGAGCTGGAAGGAGTAGCCGCAGGGCCTGGGATGCCAGCCAGGAGCAGCGGCAGAGCAGAGCGCTCGAGGGTACGCACGGGCCGGCCAGACTGGAGCCAGATTTGGGAGCAGGAGGCCAAGGAAGCAAACAGGGTGGGCTCCGTGCTGCAGCGAAACAGCTTCTACAGACGGACAGCTCCCAGTGCCCTGCGGCACTCAGAGTTTGTGCAGACCAGGAAGGAGAAGCAAGGTACGTGGGGAAATGCTGGGCAGTTGCCTTGGGTGTGCCTTCGCCGTGCCCTGGCACCCGGGCAGCACCAGGACTCTGGCACAGGCGGGTGGCTGGCATAGCCAGGCTCTCATGGGAAACCCTGGGGCTTGCTGAAATAGGCATCATCATTGTTACCCCTCTGTACAGTCACCTACATGTCTTGCCAGGGCTCTTGCCCCCATTTTGCAGAGGCCCAGGTGGGAGGGAAGCCCAGGCAGCACAGACCCACAGCTCACTGCTGCCCTTTCGATCGCTCCTCCATCTGTGCCCCGAGTGTTTAGGGTACACCCTAAAACCTGTGCCCCTGATTTTTCTGCTCTCTCAGGGCCCTGAGGAGGTTCCTCATGGGGGAAAGGGTGAGGCGCTGGGGTTATTCCCACTGCCTGTTTTACTTTTATAACCCATCGTGAACAAATTCTGCGTGTAGGAACCAATTCCTGACCCTGCGGAGGGCGGGTGTGGCAGCTGTTCACAGGCAGCATGAGCAGGAAATAGGGGAAGTTGTTGTAGCACTCGGACAGACACAGAGGGCAACTACTTGTAGTTGTGTGATTACACATGGGCAGGACACTGAGGCACCTACGCRTTGGGGGGCTGTCGCAGATGGGAATGGTACCTCCTGCATCGCCAGCCCCTCGGTACTGCAGTAGTCCCTTGCCTGTGCTACAGCAACTGCATGCTGTGTCCTGAGTGCCTGAGCCATCCCTGGGTCTCCAGTCCCATCAACCAGCACCCTGGAGCTGGAGAGATACCAAAGCTGGAGGGCTCAGGCTGTCTTGGCATGGGCAGAATCGTCCCGTTGACACCATGGCTGGCACAGAGTCAGCTGCAGACAGCTTTGTGGGGCTTGGCTCGTTGTTGCAAGGATATCAGTCTGTGTGGAGGAAGGGGCAGCAAGGTGCTAGGGTCTGGGCAGAGGGAGTGAAAGAGCACTTCTTGGTGGACTGGCCTCCCCGTTGGGCAGCCGTGTGCCTGAAAACCTGTTTGCTTCTGCGCCCTTTCTGCCAGCTCTGTCTCGGGCACGTGTGTGAACTCTCCATGAAGGGGGATTGAAACGCAGAGGAAAACAGCACCGCAGTGCAGCGGCCGGAGGTGGCAGAGCTGGAGGCTGCAGCTGCCTGTTGGCTTAAACAGCGTGAAATCTGTCCTCTGGAGGTATTTGATGAAGCAGGCTCTGCCAGCTGCATTTCTGCGCTCTCGGGGCGCCCTGGTAGCGTGGGACTTTGCTCAGCTGCGTCCCCAGGGCGAGGGAAGGGAGAGGTATTGCAGTGCCAGGACGTGCAAAGGGCAGCAGGGGAGCTAGGAGGAGCCAGGAGCAGAGGGGGGAGGGAAGCAGCCCACAAAGCCTTAGGAGGCTGGAGCAGTGCTGGCCTGACCAGCTTTTGCAAGAGGAGGGGGGACAGACTGCGATGCTGGGCGAGAGCCTTCGTTCCTCTGATATTAAATGAGACGCTGTGTACACCCATGCTTGTGCTGGGAGGGGGTGTTGGATTTTTTTCCCCGCTGTGGCAGGCTCAGGGGCGTGGGAGTGGCTGTGGGAGGTGCAGGGCAGGATGCATGCCCATCAGGGCCCATGTCCCATAGCAGGAAAGGAGGGAGGAACGCTCCAGGTGTTTTGAAACACTGTCTGTCCGTCCTGTGGCCCGTTTCTGGCTGCAGTTCCTGTTATGTTCCTCCTCCTGCCCTGCTGGGGCACAGTGCTGCACCAGCAACAGCCCTCCTCGGCATATATGCTTTGCTGCTGTAGCTGCCTCAATGTAAGACCCCACCAGCACCTGGGAGCCTCCCCAAATGCCCTCCCATCGCGCTTGGCAGCAGGCACCCTCCTGCCCAGCTGGTAGGAAAAGGTCGGCTCTGTTTTTCCCTCTGTGTGTGCTCCACACGCCTTTTCTAATGCTGTCCACTTCTCTCCCAGGTTCCTCCTCCTGTCCACAGAGTAACAGAATTTAGGACTTGAAAAGCCTGCTAGAGATTACATGGCCTGATCTTTTTCGTAAGCGGGGTTATTACACTTCTTACAGATTTCTCTGTAGTACAGCCCGGTGACAGCTACTTGGTTAGAGCATCTCTTCTGGGATGAGACTCAGATGTGTCTGCCTGCCACATCAACAGAAGGAGAACCCACCTGTCATAGCTTTGCTGCTTAGTCACCATCACTCTTAAAGGTTTTGCATGCTAATGTGTTGCATTGCAGCTCTGAACCCCAACCTTTTTCTACTAAATTAGAGCTTTTTAGTTGATGGATTTTCTTCTCAGGCAGGTACTGTAATTATCTTCAGTTCTTTGTAGTGAATAGAGTCTTAAAATACTCATGGCAAAGACTCACAGGAAGACCTTTCACTGTTTATTCTTCCTGATGCTCACTAATTTTCAGTTCAGACTCTTTAAAAAGAGTGGACTTCAGAGCTGCATGAGGCATTCTGGGTGGAGGTCAGCACTTGCTTCCACAGAGGTTTACCTTGCTGCGCTCCTGTGCCCTTGTCCAATGGCCCCAATCTGCCTCTGCAGCGCTTGGGAAACTCCTGCTGAGTTTTGGCCAACCAAGCAGAAGCATTACTCCCCAGAATACAGTCATCTGTATGGCTACATTTCTTGTCCCCATTAATACATTAATGCATTTGTCTGCATTAAACCTGCTTGGTTTGAACAATTCCATCTTATTTAGGATACCTTGGATCACTCAGTGACTCATATGCCTCATCTTTATTTGCGATCCTGTTGAATTGATGTTCAGTTCTCTACATGACGGCAGTGATTTTCCATTTACTTTAAAAATATTATGTAGGATCAACTCTAAATACAGTCCCTGGAGAACCTGATTAGGAATGCCCTCTTTTCTGGATATTCTCCACTGGCAATGGGTTTTTGAGGTGCCAGTTAGCAAGGTCTTATTTCTGCTTTTTAGACAGAAAGAAACAGAATATTTATTGTATAATTCTGCCTTTTTGCCAAACTTACAAAAAATTTTACTATTTCTGCTTACTTGTGGGATTGCATCATTGAAAGGTTTTCTTTTGTCCTGGATGGAAATAAAAGTCTATTATAAAGTAGCATTTTATTTCCTCATTTAAAAAATGAAAACTGAATTCTTAATTCTACCATCCATGGATTTTTCTTGATATCTTTCTTTTCTCATTTTTCTGTGCTTCAGAGTTCCTGGTGGGTCTATTGTCTGTTATCTGGTTTTCTATATTCATTCATTTATTTATATTTGTTGCCTTTATTGAAGCACAGACCAGGGACAGATTTTTCATCAATATTGTTCTCTTGATCACATAACCATGTTTTTTGGATTATCTATTTAAAACATCCTTTTAAAGAACTTCCAGCTTTCATTCTTTTTTCCATCAGTGTTTTTGTTCACACTTTGTTGATGCTCTGCCTCAGCTTTAGAAGGTTAGCTCTTTGTACACCATCATACTACTACACTTTTTTTCTGCGTCACAGGTTGGGACCATCCTCTCTTCACACTGAATGCGGTGGGGCTGTGTTCGTGTCTGGACAACCACAGGCTGTTTGGGGCRATGGTTGTAATATTACCTGGCATAGAGACGTCCCCACTAAGCAGGCTCTGCATCAGACATCTTTGAGACATCAAGCCATTCCAGTGGCCCTGGAGAAGTGTCCCCAGTCTGTTCCTGTTCAGCTCATTTTTATGGTTTGTCTGAATTTAACTCCTGCTGTGTGGTCTCAGAACTCTGCCAAGGCTGAATTCACTTCTGTGGGCTGAAGTCCTTCCTCTTCTGCCATAGCACCTCTCTGCTGCACCCTCCGCTTCCTCCTAAGGAGCAATGAGGCACTGAATATATCCAGTCTGTTGCTTTTGGAGCAGTGGATATACTCTGTTACAGGCTTACTACCAATGTCCAGAGTGAGAGTTTTCACCCTGGCCAGATCCTGCTCCTGGCAGTGAGTTTAGCCTTTTGCTCAGATTAATTATTCCCTGCCCTAGTTTCATCCCCTCTCTTCTCATGGTAGGCAGTGGCTCCTCCCCTACTGGCGTCCACATACTTCAAGTATTTGCAGCTGTTTTGTTTTGTCCTGAGTCACTGCTTGACTCTGCTGAGCTGTGAGCCTGGGGCTGGGCTCACCTCGCAGGTGGGTGCAGCTCCAGTTGGAGATTTGTGCTTACCGAGCTGGTGCGAGGGGTTGTCCTCAGCGCTGATGGGCAGCACGTCCCTCTTCAGATTGCGTTAGCAGCCTGGGCGCCCTGTGAGGCTGCGCCGTGCCACGGGGGATGCTGGCAGGTGAGCCCCAACGAGGAGGAGTTGGGGGGCAATGCAGCCCTTTGGGTGAGCCCCCCAGCCCGTGCGTGATGGGTACGCATCCYGTTGGATCTGGTCTTCATGGATCAACTCTGCTTCCAGAGTAGGGCAGGGAGAAAACCTCTAATTGCGTGTGTGCTCCTGCTAGGAGGTTGGGTAATAAGAATTAGAAGTTTTCATTAACTGGAAGAAGGTCAGTGAAAGTGGTATTTCTGAGACGAGCAGGATGAGCCGTGTGATTGCAATATTAAATCATGGCCTCCACGGGAAGGGCAGAGGTGGGAGTGTGCTCCATCTTGACACTTCGCTGCCAAGGGCTGGGTTACGAGTCGGTGTTGAATCTCCCATGCGTCAGCAGGTGAGCTAGCAAAGCTCAAAAGCAGGCGCCCCTGGGAGGCTGTTGCAGACCATCAAACCAATCCAGAGAGCCAAGGACTTGTCACAAATACGCCAAAGGGGATAGAGAAAACAATGTTGTTAGAGGTTTTAATTTAGAGAGGCAGATTGCAGAGTTCATGCAAGCTATGAGAGAACAAAATTTGAGTCTCTGAAAATTGTGATTGAGAACATTGTTTTTGGAAATGTATTTCTGAATGCCCATTTGGCATCCGTGTCATGGGTAAACACGAATTTGTCACTGGATTGGAATTTGGTGGCTTCATTAGAAATACCAGTCGCATTCCTGCAGGCTAACGGAGCCTGTTCCAGCTGTGGTGTACGTCTTAGTGCCTCCAAAGTTGATGGGCATGATGACTCAGATTGAAGGGTAACATTTAAATAGAAAATCTGTGAAGTAAAATGGAGATCTGTTTAAAAAGCATTTACTAGATGACCAAAACCCACAGCTGTGAAATGGGTGGTTTTAGTTAAATGCTTAATAAGCCTCATGTAGGGAAAGCTGCTATTAGACATACAAGAATGTGTGACAAGCAGGAAAAAAGAAATTGATGGCAATCAACAGAGATGGTATGAAATACAAAAAGTGAGAGTTTTTAAATGCATCAGAGACAAATCCTAAGTATTATACATACYGGTCAGATAGAAGAGCCAAATATTAAAAACAAATGCTGTATTTGAATTTTTTGAACTGTGAGTGTTTGGAAAGAGGCAGGATGACTTTTGAGTACATTGCTGAAGGAGGATGCTGGACTAGTGATAAACAGCAAGAGTCCTAAGAGACTTGGCTGCAGCGTAGCCTTGTTTTTAAATGAATCTTGAAATATTCAGAAAGAGCAAGAAGGCCAGAGGAGAATTAATTTGTATGAGTTTTCAAAATAACGCAAATACTGATATGGTGTAAGTGGGTAGAACTGGTGGCCAGCATCRTGCCAGGTCAAGCAAGCTGAGCTGATGACTACTATGGGCTTAAAACCTGTGCAGGGGAGGTTTTAATTTCCCTTCCACAGATGGGGATTTGAGACTTGCAGAGGAAGGGTGTCATGGAGCTGGCAATCTCACAAATGTCAGTTGAATCCTTGCCACAGGGCGCGCTCTGAAAGGACCTGACCTAGATGTACATGCCTGGGGTTTGCTTGGTGGAGCATGGGGAGCTGCTGCGTTCGCTGGCAGCGCTGGGCATACCCAGCTCTGTTTTGGTGAGCTGGAGCCAGACACATAGTGTGGCTGCAATTTAGCTATGGCTAAAGCTGGGAGCACAGCAGGGTTGTTTGGCGGTACAGTAAACTCCCGAGATGTCCTGTGCAAAGCTTCATCTGGTGGTATTTTGCCTGGGGATGAATGCAAAATCCTATTCTTTGACCAAGGCAAATGTAATCTTTTTCATTTGTCTTCCCAGATGCTGCTGCATGGGTCATTTCTGACTGTTGTTCTGGCTGGTCTTCATTTTCAAGATTCTTCCCAGGCCACCCCATGCCGCAGTATCAGCTCACCCGCCCACCTTGTCTGGGTTTCACACACCTGTTTGCATTGCAAATTAACACCTTCCTGCTTCTTCCAGGTTGCCTTCCCACTTGAGCTTGCTCTCCTGCAAAACAAATGCCATTCCTTAAAAAAATATATATCCTTCTTTAAAATAACTTACTTGTTGTTACTTTCTTAACTATTTGAGCTGCAGAGACCTGCTGACTGTATTATCTTTGTGTTTCTTTGTCCCTCCTGTACATTTTTCTGTCTCATGTCCTGTTCAGGCTCCAAGCGCTGTGTCTCAGGCAGGATATCCCTTTTGGGTGTTTGTAGAGGACCTTGCACGGCAGGGCCTGGTCTGCTACTGAGGCTTTGCAGATGCTGTGGAAATGCGAACAGCAAATGTTAAACCCAGCGGCTGCTCCCAGGCCCTCCTTGTGGACTCTGGCTGCATTTGAGTTGATAAAGTTCATCATCGGGGACTTATCTGGTGGGGAGCCAAGACAGCCATTGACTTAGCTGAAAGCAACCTTTTTCCTTATGCAGGTTGGCTCTGATGGAGGTAGTTTTAAGGATACTTGCCAGTAGGAAGCAGTGAAGCCTGCTCTTCCCAATAATTGCTTACTAAATGTAGTGTTGGTTGTGCTGCTAAATCCTCCTCTGTGGAGCGGGCCCTTTTGGCTCTCCCCAGGCTCGATTTCAAGGCAGGGCAGCAGATGCCTGCTTAGAGAGACGGGTATCTTCCCTCCCACATCAAGGGCATCTTCTGAGCAGGGTTTCAGCTGGGTTTCCCATTTGCTGCGGCTGGGGGGATGTCTGGGACTGATTTTGAAGTTGCTCTTTCTGCAGGAGGCACAGTGGTTCATCCTAAGCCCAGGTAGCTGCGAGAAGTTGCTGTTTGATGCTGCTGCTGCTGGTTTCTATTTGTCACTGCTGCTCTGCAACGGGAAGGGCTGGAAGAGCTGGCATGGTTTCAGCTGGATGGGCTGAGTCGGTGTCTCATCTCAGCCGCATTTCTTTTCTTTCCTGGGTTGTTTCAGTGCAAAAACCCCAGCTTGGCAGAGCAGCAGGCAGGAAGCTTAGGCTGAGGCAGCAA
The DNA here is from genome assembly GCA_035582835.1 of Phoebastria nigripes. Lineage (NCBI taxonomy): Eukaryota > Metazoa > Chordata > Aves > Procellariiformes > Diomedeidae > Phoebastria > Phoebastria nigripes. Next base: position 3,788,427 of record JAYKAV010002553.1, on the reverse strand, counting down.
TTTCCCATCCCACATTTCATGCTGCCGCTGGTTACTGCCATCACCCGGCAGGGCAGGGCTGGGGGCTGCCTGCGGGCGAGCAGGGCCTGCCCAGCACCTGGGCAGAAGCGGCTGGGAGCACAGGGGTSTCTTGGGGCTGTGCACAGTGGGTGCCGGGGTACCAGGATAAGTCCCAAGCCCTTCTGGGTGTCCCTGGGAGTCCCCCAGGCTGAGCCTCTGTTGCCTGAGGCTGTAACCGGAGAGGTCAGGGAGATCTGGAAGTGCCTGTCCTGCAAAAATATTTTTACAAATGGCTGAGCTGGGGCATGTCCACAACTCTAATAAAATCCCATTGAGAGAGAGCAGCTGGGGATCCGTGGGAGATGGCTGGAGTGGACGGGCATTGTCAAATCAGCAATTGGCCTTAAATCAGGTACTTGAGGCAGGCCAGGGTGCTGCAAGGGGCTCGGGGCCCTGTGGGCCTCAGTTCTGCAAAGCAGGTGTRAAATGGGGGAGACCTGAGTGTTTCTGTGCCAGACTCTGCCTCAGAGGAGTGTCCCAGGGAGGTGCTGGAGAGGGGCTCTCCTGAATTTGGGGGAGGGGGGGGGGGGTGTTTACTGTTGCTGTGTTTTTGGCCAGAGGGCACATGCTTTTAAAAGCAGGCAGGTGGGGTAGAAAAGTGGCTGGGGCCCAGGAATCTGCTGGGGGATAAAATGTCTCAATGAAAACTGGAGGGGGCTGGGCCAGCCTAGGAGCTGCAGGTGGGACAGAAAACCAGGAGGAAAACCGGCTGCCGGCGGCCTGGGACAGGGAAGAGGAGGGTGGCCAGCTGCCTGCACGCCCCCAGACCCTACAGGCAGGGCAGCCATGCTGCCTGTGCCAAGCGCCCCGGCACCATGCTGGGGGTAGGGCCAGGAGGCTGCTGCGGGGGGGACAGCGGCCTGGGCACGTAGCAGGTCCCTAGGCTGTGCTGGGGGCCTGGGGGCCTCTCCACCCCGGGGCTGCCCGCCATGGCAGCATGGCTGCCCATAGGGTGCATCCAGCCACCCCAGGCCTCCACCTTGCCGGGCCTCTGGGTGCCCACCCCGGCCTCCCAACGAAGGCCACTGCTGCCCTCGCCTTYCCGGCCCTGCACGGCGCTGCTCGCCACGGTCCAGCTCCAGGCTTTGCCACCGACAGCCCCATTGTGGATGCCCGAGGCCTTTTCAGCCATTCAGATGGAAATGCCCCGGGGCTGGAGAACGGAGACCCTGTTCCTAGCCTTAGGGGAGGGGGCAGCCGCCATTACTTGGCCGTGAAGAGGGCAAGGAGGGGAGCGGGGCTCCTCTCCCGTCTGCTCAGCCCCACGGAGTTTCCTGGGGTGGCAGAGTTGGGGAGAGGGGTCTGGACCCGGCCGGCATCAGGGGGGACGGTCTGAAGCAGGTTTGTGTTGCTTGGTGCCTGCTGCCCCAATGATGGGGCATTGCCGCGTTAGTGGTGCTGCGAGGGCAGGTGTGGGAGCTCCCTGCTGCCCTGGCGCTGGGAGTGCCAGGGATGGCTTCTCTGGAGAGGTCCTTGGATGGACAGTCTTGCTCTCAAATGGTTGTGTTTAGAAGTCTTCTGGGTTGCATGTAGCACAGTTCAGGCGCTACTTGTCTCCTGTCCTTGCATCCTTGCTGGAGGATGCTGATCATGTTTGTCTGTCTTGCAGAGATGACTTTCCTGTCCTCCCAGACACCCTCCCAGACATCCTCGGCTGCCACTGAGAGCCCAGAGCAAAGGATGCTGGAGAAGAGGTCCAAGGTTATTGAGGAACTGCTCCAGACAGAGCGGGACTATATTCGAGACCTGGAGATGTGTGTGGAGAGGATCATGGTGCCCCTGCAGCAGGCACAGGTAGGAGCATGGGGGCAACCTATGGTGTGGCACTGGTGGGATGGGGTGAGGATACTGAGTCCACTTTGTTCTTGGAGACTTCCAAGCAGCAGCACAGGAACCCACAGGGGAAATTCAGCTATGCTGAGGGGAATAGGATGGTTCTCGCTGCTCCCTGCACTTACAGAAATAGCCCATCTGTTTTGGGATCCTGCTGAGCTCTCACCATTGCTGAGAGCAAGAGACCTGGCAGCAAGTATCACAGATTCATTTCCTGGGGCAGGAAGTGTTCCTTTTCATTTGGTTTGTAGGTTAAATTCATTGTCAGGGGAAAGAAAATATGTGGTCTTGGCATCGGGACAGAGTTGGTGGGAGGAGAGGGAGAATATCAGGTGAATAGAGGCAGGGATGAAATTGGTGGGAAAGAGGACAATGCGTTTGGTAGGACACATAAGGAGTGAGAGTTTCAGTGGACTGGGGGATGAGGGAGTGAGTACAGAAGTCACTGTGATGGGAGGAAGTCACACCAGGTGGCTGCTGTGGAGCTGAGGGCTGATGGGTTGCAGGAGGGCAAGGGGGAGCTGTTGGGTCTGGCTGGGACATGTTCCCCCATCCAGGACATCTCTCTTCCCATTCCCCAGATGCAGAACATAGACTTTGAGGGTCTTTTTGGAAACATCCACATGGTAATTAGCTTCTCCAAGCAGCTGCTGTCCACCTTGGAGGCATCAGATGCCATCGGTATGAATTCTGCTGTTACCTTTTCTGAGGAGGCTGGGATGGGCTTTGCTAGTGGTGGGGCAGAACAGAGTAGTTTAAATGGCAGGAGAGTGTCACTGGGGTTGGGCTTCCTCCCCCCTGGTCCCTGTCGCCGCTCATCAGACCAGCAGCAAAGCCGAGGAGATCTGTGTTGCCCCATGGATCACTATGCTGAAAAACACAGTGCTTGTGACCCTCCCTGGCCCCTTGCCCCAAAGGGAGCCCCACTCCTCTCTCCTGCGCTGCCAGCTTTTGCTGCTCAGGCCTTGGGCAGCCTGTGCCTTTGCTCTCCATGTGGCTCCAAACCCACGCTGCCACTGACCAGTGTCCCTGCTCCTCACCTCTGGGAGAACTGGATCAATTGAGGTTTCTGGGCTAGTGGCTCCTGGGGTTCCCCTGGGGGCTCTTCAGCTAGGTAAACAGTCCCTTCAAAGCATGAGTGAACATGTCCTGGTGAGTTATCATGACATGTCCTTGGCTTCAGCCTGGGGCCTCCTTGCCTTGGCAGACCTTTGATGCACAGCTTCCCATTTCTGTACCCCTGGCCTGCAGCAACAGGGAAGCAGGAAGGATGTGTGGGCATGCTGAGGGTGATGAGGAGGTGTCCTGGTTGCTCTAGTAACACTGTCCTCTCGAGCTGCATGTGGGGAAGGGGGACACTGGGCATCTCACCATGAGACATGCCAGGGTTGTTGAAGGCAGCTGGGGACCAGAAGACACTGAAGTCCTGCTTTGCTTCTGTCTGCAGGACCAGTGTTCCTGGCACAGCGTGCACAGCTGGAGAGCGTCTACAGGGTGTATTGCCAGAACCATGACGAGGCCATTGCACTGCTGGAAACCTATGAGAAGGATGAGAAGATGCAGAAACTACTCCTGGACCTGCTGGATAGCCTCAGGTTGGAGCCTCTGGCTGTGGCGGCCACCAGGCTGGGGTAGGGGGGGTCAGTCTCCAACATCCCTACCCCTCTGCCAGCAGTGCTTGGTCAGTTCAGGTGGTGACTGGAGAGGGGCCGGCTGTGTCACTGCATAGTTGACCAGACTCCGGGTTCAAATGGCTCCCTGCCCCAATGCACAAGTGCTGGGACACCTGTAGGCCCCCTTAAACTCTGAGCAGAAGCCACCAAGGTACAGAGAAGGTGGCATGTCCTGGATTGAGGGCTCCTATTCCCCAAGCCCWGCCCCAGCATGGCTGGTGAAGAAGGAGCCACTTTGCCTGGCTCAGCGACTGCCAGGGCTCCAGCTTGTGGAGGTTAATGCCCTGGGAGCCAGCAGCACTGGCTGCTGCTCTGGGGGGACAGGGCTGCCCACTGCCGTGGCAGCATCACTGCAGGAGGGGGCAAAGGCACTGGCTGTGGGATTGCACACCTGCCGCCCCATTAACCCATTGCTTTTCTTTGCTTTTTGGCACTCTGTGGGCCGGCAGGAGCCTGTACAGTGAGTGGTAAGTGCATCCTTCCTGTTAGTCCCTGCTTGTCTGTCCTGGCTGCTCCCTTGTAACTAACCTCCTGCCACCGGCTAGGTGCATGTCAGGGGGCTCTAACGGTGCCTCGTGGAGGCACGTCTGGGAGRAGCAGGGTGTCTGTGGTACGATTGCAACAGAGGCAATGGATGAGCTGCACAGGCAGGTGATGAGGTGAGGGGAGGTCTTGGGCAGGAAACAGGTTTTGGGAGCCGTCAGCCCCAAGGAGCCAGGAGAGCCCTGTGCCAGCTGCAGTCCTGAGCACAGTCAGTCTGTCCTGCAGTGGGGCTCAGATCTGGGCAGTTGAGTGGTGGGACAGAGTCTGAGGCAAGTGTCACTCTGGTAAGTTTGAGGCTGTGTCTGTGTGGGATTTTGCGGTGGGTCTGGTGATGGAGAGGATCCTGGCTGGGAAGGGTCACCTGGTGTGAATGAGGTGTGGAAACCTGGGGTTGATTTGAGATGACTGGGGGTTCAGGAGTGCAGTGAGTTTGGAGAAGAGGGTGGCGTGACTTACGGAGTACAGTGGATTTAGAGGCGTTGGTATTCTGGGTCTGGTTGGGGTTGGTTTGAGGGGGCAGAATTTGCGTGGCAGAGCTGGACTGAAACCTGGTGCATCTCCTTTGTCCCAACTTTCCAGGGGCTGCACRAACTACATTAACCTGGGCTCCTTCCTCATCAAGCCAGTGCAAAGGGTGATGCGGTACCCACTGCTGCTGATGGAGCTGCTGAGCGCCACCCCCGAGGCTCACCCTGACAAGGCACCACTCACAGCTGCTGTCCTCGCAGTCAAAGAAATCAACGTCAACATCAACGAATACAAGCGCCGGAAGGACCTGGGTGAGTAGCTGGGTAGTGCTGGGGAGAGAGAGACAGGAGTGGGTGTGTTGAGGTTGGCGTCTGTCAGCTCCTGAGCCCTAGCTGGCAACCACAGTCGTGGAGGGAACCGTCTCCCAAAGTCTGTACCCTCACAGAAGGGCAGTAGAAGAGCTGCATTTAAAAAATCTGAGCATGAGATACAATACTTAAAGTAACGCAGTATAAACCTGACTTTAGCTGTTTTTTGTGATACAGAGATATGAAATGTATGCAGTTGCTGACCACATGGCTATTAAATGAAAACAAAAATAATGATAAAACAAAAGAATATATATTTAAAGTTAAAAAATGCAATTTTAAACAACACAAGTAGGGAATTAATCTGCTAGGGCAGTCTCTGTCTTACTGAGATTTGGAGACTAAGTTTGAAGGTATATCTGTAGACAGGACAGAATCGCAGAGGCGCTGGCTGCAAAGGGCCCTCTGGGGTCTCCTGTCCAACCTCCTGCTTGGAGCAGGATTGTCCCCAACGTTGGCTCTGATCAGCCACTCTCCCTGCAGCGGATTCTCACTGACCCCCAAGGATGGAGATTTCACAGCCTCTCTGCTGTCCTGTGCCAGGGCTGCACCACCTTTGAGGTGAAGCTGTGCTCCCTGATCCACCCTGAAGCTCCCAAGCTGCCATCTGTGGCCACTGCCCCTCCTTGTATTGCCTGGCACTGCTGAGAGGAGTTGGCTCCATCACCTTTGTAGCTGCCTTTCAAGTAGCTGCCGGGCGTGAGCAGATCCCCCTCCGCCGCCTCCTCCCAGCCAGGCTGAGCCCACCCGGCTCCCCCAGCTCTCCTTGTGGGGCCTGAGCTCTCCCTGTGGGCCAGGAGCTCTGGTTCTCCGACATGTCTCTTGACCTGGGGGCACCAAAATTGGACATCGTATCCAAGTGCAGCCTCCCCGGGACTGAACAGAGGGAGAAAATGATTCCCTTTGACCTGCCGGCCACTCTCCCTGTTTTCCTTTGGAAGCCCCTGGCTCATGCAAGTCTTACACTTTACTCTTTCCACATAGCCCCACTGAAGCTGAGATGACATAGGCTGCCTGTAATGATTGCTCATATTTGCTAAAGAAGCAATATAATTACTTTCTGTATGTCCAGTGATTATTGTACACCATCTCCTATGTCATCTTATGCTAACACTATGCATAATCCTATGGAAGAGTTTGAACAGTGGGTCTACAAACTGTAGAGCATATCGAGAGCCAAATAGGGGATTACAGGTGGCATAGTGCTGGATTTCAAGATGATGTATGGTATGGTATGGTATGGTATGGTATGGTATGGTATGGTATGGTATGGTATGCGGGGTGCTTGGGACTGCAGAGGCTTAGGGAAGGGGAGAGCCAGCAAGGCAGTTGTTGATGAGGCACTGTAAGACATGGGCATTGTGCTGACAAGGGCTCTGATTTCTACATCAATCTCTTTAGTGCTAAAGTACCGGAAAGGGGATGAGGATAGCCTCATGGAGAAGATCTCCAAGCTCAACTTCCACTCTATCATCAAGAAATCCAACCGTGTGAGCAGCCACCTCAAGCATCTCACAGGCTTTGCACCCCAGGTAACATGCATCAGCTGCCAGGTGCACTTACACCCTACGGTGCTTCTGTGGTGATATCTGCTGTCCCCCCACACCCCTTCCCCGATGAGTAGCTCTGATCCAGGCCAGCAAGGCAGAGTGAGCTTAGGGTCTGAACCACCCATCTCTGCTGTCTGGCTTGTGGGCAGGAGGCCCCACATCTCGTGCTCTGGGAGGTGCTGGAGTCCTGCATTGCCTCCCTTGAGACGTTTTCTCTCACAGCTGAAGGATGAAGCCTTTGAAGAGACAGAGAAAAATTTCCGGATGCAGGAGCGGCTGATCAAGTCCTTCATCCGGGACCTTTCCCTCTACCTGCAGCACGTTCGGGTGAGTCAGTCTGGGTGTGATGCCTAAYCCATGGGGCTTGCCGTGCACTGCCCCTCCTGCCTGCATAGTGTGTACCTGCAGTGCCTCTGGCCAGTGCTCCTGCCCTCAGCCCTGCCGGGGGGGGTGGTCTCTGAGGGTCTGGGGTGGCCTGGGAGGCCTCTTCTCGTGGGCAGCAAGCATGGCTGTGCTGACTGTGTGTCCCTGGTGCAGGAGTCAGCTTGCATGAAGGCGCTGGCAGCAGTGAGCATGTGGGACCTGTGCACGGAGAAGGGCAGTGGGGACTTGGACCAGTTCCAGAAAGTGAATCGGCTCATCAGCGACCAGCTCTTCTCCAACTTCGTGAGTGAGGCTATGCTCTTGCATGCTGGGGGCATGGTACCCCTCTGGGGCCCTCCCTGGGGGCCTGCTGCAGATGGGCAGCCCCTGGGAGGCTGCAGGGAGGGTAACACAGCCTGGGAGAGGTGTCAGCACTCCTGTTCAGCTCTTCCCTCCTGAGAGCTTTGATGCCTGTTTATGATGTGTATTGAGCATGCCTATTAGATGCACATTTTTTCAGCCCTACCTGAAATGTTACAGCTCTCTATGTGAGTGGTTCAGGTACTTCCCATAGCGTTGCCCATGCTGGCACATTCATCTAAGATTATAGAATAATTCCTGTTGGAAGGGACCTGTGGAGCTCTGGTGGGTGCTGTCGGGAAGATGGACCCTATGCTGTCCTGGGGAGGTTGTGTGCTGGAGGGTGAGCTGCTGATGTTCACCGCATGGTGGGAGAGAGCATCCCGTCTTACCTGCTCTCTGCATCTCTGCCCACCAGAAAGAGCGGACGGAGCGGCTGGTGAGCTCGCCCCTGAACCAGCTGCTGAGCATGTTTGCGGGGCCCCACAAGCTGGTGCAGAAACGCTTCGACAAGCTCCTCGACTTCCACAACTGCACGGAGCGAGCGGAGAAGCTGAAGGACAAGCGAACGCTGGAGGAGCTGCAGTCAGCCCGCAACAACTACGAGGCCCTCAATGCCCAGCTGCTGGATGAGCTGCCCAAGTTCCTGCGCTTTGCCAAGGAGCTGTTTGCCGGCTGCGTGCGGGGCTATGCCGAGGCGCACTGTGACTTTGTGTGCCTGGCCCTGGAGGAGCTGAGACCCCTGTTGTCGGTGGGTTCCCGGAGCACAACCAGTGCTCTGGGCTCGGTGCAGCAGTAGTCTCTGTGCAGGGCTTGTCCCCGAGCATCTCTGGTACCCATCCTGTTGCGGGGGAAGCCACTGCTGCAGTTTCAGGCCCCGAGTGCCTTGGGGAGGGCTCCTGTGGGATGCTGTCAGGGCAGGGATTGTGGGGTCATGATGCAATTGCGCGTAGAGATGGTGAAGGCTCTGGCTGTTCCTGGAGCAGTGGCAGGAGAGCATTTGCCTGGGAGAATCTCAGGTCATGAGTTTGGGGACCACTCAGAGCTGGGTCCAGACAGGACTGCAAATCTGGGCCTGATGCAAGCCACAGGCAGGACTCAGAGCCCTGCTTGGCCCGGGAGCTGGCATGATCTCTGCTGTAGCTCTTGGCCACTTTTCCCAACAGCTGTCACCTAACCATGACCCCCAACCCTGCTCTGGTTCCAGTTGCTGAAGCTGTCCGGCAGGGAGGGGAACCTCATTGCCGTCTTCCAGGATGAGCACAGTCGAGTCCTCCAGCAGCTCCAGGCCTTCACCTTCTTCCCAGAGTCCCAGGCAGCTCCCAAGAAGCCTTTTGAAAGGAAGAGCGTGGAGCGGCAGTCTGCCCGGCGGCAGGCCCTTGTCAGCTTGGTGAGTTCCCGCTGCCCTGTGTCAGGGCTTGCAGAGCCTGGGACAACCACTCATGCCTGCTTTGTTCCTCTGCAGCCTAGCTACCTCCTGCAGTCGGATGACATCCGAGCTGCCCTCCTGGCCCGCTATCCCCCAGACAGTCTCTTCCAGGCAGACCGCAATTTCAATGCTGCCCAAGACCTGGATGTCTCACTGCTGGAAGGAGACATCGTGGGTGTCATCAAGAAGAAGGACCCCATGGGCAGCCAGAATCGCTGGCTCATAGACAACGGGGGTAGGTGGCTGCTCCCTGCCCTTGGCACCTGCTGAGTCCCCTCTTGTGGTCCCCCTGCGCCCCAGTCTGAGCTCCCTTCCTCTCCCTCTCTGCAGTGACCAAGGGCTTTGTGTACAGCTCCTTTCTGAAGCCCTACAACCCACGCCGCAGCCACTCGGACGTCTCTGTGGGCAGCCACTCTTCCAATGAGTCAGAGCACAGCAGCTCCTCTCCCCAAAGCAACACCACACTGACCTTCAGCCCCAGTGGGGCAGCCGTCACCTTCACGCAGAAACCCCTGCAGGTCTCGGCCTCCTCAGCAGACCCATGCCAGTCCCCACAGCCCCCCTTGGAGATGGACTTCCCCTCTCTGCCCCAGCTTGGCTCTGGTGACAGGACAGCCCTGCTGGAGGCTGGTACAGTGATGTCTCAGCGCTGCTACAGCCGCCCTGAGCTGGGCTGCAGCCCCAGCTCTCGCAACGGGCACCCCACCAAAGCGCATCTCAGGCCCGTGCCCTCAGTGGAGGACAGAGACTCTGGGCTGGAGAGCAGCGAGTCAGAGGGCAACCAGGTGAGCCCTCAGCCTCCCTGGGGGGGCTGGGGATGCCGAGGGCTGACCCCCTCRCTTCAGTGGGGGCTGAATCATCCTTCTCTCTGGCAATGACCAGGGAGAGGTGGAGGCTGCTTTGTCCCAAAGGGCTGAGGTGGAGGATGAGACTTTCTCCCAGTGGCAGAGGTGCAGAGGCAGAGAACTAGGCTGCAAATGGGGCTGGGCAGGTGGGGGCAGCTCTGGCAGAGCCCAGGATGGGGCTGGGGCTGTCACTGGGGAAAGGAGCAGAAGCCCACACACATCCTATGCAATGCGACAGCAAGGCTGTGTGGCATGACCATCCAACTGATGCTCTTCCTCTGTCTGGCAGGTCTATTACGCTCTCTACACCTTCAAAGGCCGAAACACCAACGAGCTGAGCGTGTCAGCTAACCAGAGACTCAGGATCCTGCAGTTTGAGGACATCACGGGCAATCGGGAGTGGTGGCTGGCCGAGGCGCATGGGAAGCAGGGCTACGTGCCCTCCAGTTACATCCGGAAGACAGAGTACACGTGAGGTGGCAGGCAGGAGCCTGCACCCCGTGCCTTGTTCCTGCGAGGACTGCCAGGGGCCTCGGGGAGGCTGGCCAGCCCTGCAGCCCCCACTGCTCGCCCTGAGGCTACGTTCCTCGCAGCCATGCAGCGCTCCTGGGCCCCACCATGTTGGCTGCCATTGGGAGGACAGGTGGGCTGGCAGGACAGGCAGGAACAGGCAGCTTGTGCAAGGGCAGGCATGAGTTCACCTGTGCTGTTTGAGCCTCCTGTGTCCAGCCAGGAGCTGGGGAGCAAAGCTTGGGGCCATGGCCCAGGAGGGTAAGGCTTGACCAAGGCTGAGGAGCTGCTGTGGGTTTAAATTGTGGAAGGCTAATGCTGAGTTTCTGGAGTCTGTCTTTAGCCAAGTAGTGTTAAAAGCAACCCGGGCTCTGTGAAGTTCTCCCTGTGCCTTCTCAGCAGCAGCAGGAGGAGCCTGGTCTCGCCTGCCTGTGCAGGACCTCAGGGTGGGACATCTACATACTGCCTGGGGAAGCAGCTCTGAACTCGCTGGGAGTAGTTGTGCTCCAGGGCTGGGATGGGTCCAGCCTCTGAAAGCCCCCACAGCAGAGCCCCCAGCAGGTGCTTCATCACCGTGCTTGGTCTCCCAGGGGCTCGGGCCTCTCCAAGCTCTGCTGCTAGCAGCAGCCATCGGGTTCTTATCTTCCAGGTGAGCCAGAGGCCCAGAATGCCATCTTCCCTTCTCAGCGCAGTATCTCCAGTACCCAAGACCCGTCTTTGTGCTGACAAGCCCACCTGGCTGCTCTGGGCTAGGGCAGGGCAGAAGGCAAGGCACAGGCTGTCCTCCAGCCTGATTTTTTGGGGGCTCTGACCAGAATTGCCTCACCTGCGCTTTCCTGCAGGGCACTGGAGATGGTGCTGATGTTCTAGGAGGGCAAGGTCCTGGGAGGGATGTGATGCCCTTTGCCAGGGTGATGTGTCTTACACAGCTGCTGCTGTGTCCTGAAGGAGGGAAGCTCCCTTCTCTTGGGACAATATTTGTATCCCCTGTACTGCTGCTCTGTAAATAAAGATTTGCCCTTGTGTAGAGGAGGTGCCTGTGCAAGTGTCAGGAGAGCTGGGAGTTGTGTCTGGCCAGTGCTGGGCTGCGGAACAAAGCCCACAGACCATGCAGACCCTGCAGGGCCAGGAAGAACATTTACCTTTTGGTGGGGTCCAGGATGCTTCTGCCTTGGTGTTTGTGCCAGCTGCAGCTCAGGCACTAGGAAACCCTCACAGGAAAGTTCTTCATTAAGATGAAGTGATGGCACTGCCCTCTCCTCCCCAATGTGTGTTACATGACTCAGCTGGGGCTGCAGGTGGCTTGTGTCCCTCCTGCCACCAGCCGGGGTGAAGCGGTTTGCTCTGCTGTAAGTGGGTAGGCAGCAGCAGCATACACATGGGCATGCCAGCAGCCGCTGTCAGTGCTCCAGCTCCTGGCTTTCATGCCCAAGAAAAAGAAGGGTCAAGAGTTTGTCACCAGTAACCACCATGTTTTGTGTGTTACATGTGTGCACGTTCAGTGTAGCATGCATGGGTGCCTGCACCTCTCCAGCTTGTCTCCACCACAATCAGGTTTGTAGTCTGGAGCCACAGCCTTAATCCGCCCCACTAGTGGTTACAATAGCGCCAGGGACCACCTCATTTATTTGCACTACAAAGGGAAGGCAGGCAGGCCCTGGCTTCTCCACCTCCACTGCCAGAGTAGTGTTCATGCCTGGATATAGCTATGCTACTCAGTTTGGACTCCCCACCCATGTGTGTCTGCATAACCTGTGTTACCAGCTTCCCCCAAACACTAGCCCAGTTTAAAGGTAAACTGAGGCTTACTTAGCATGCCTTGAAGTCAAACTTTTAGTTGGAAGGCTAGAAACAGTTACAAAAAGTAAATAAATTATAACATTCAGTCTTAGATTAAACTAAATTTCATTCCATAGTGCTACAGTATCTCTCAGCTAGGTTTCCCTGGCATGGTGAAGTACAAAAACTAAAAGAGCCCCAGGGGGCCATGGTCTCCCTGCCTGACAGATAAATGTTCCTGTCTATACTGGAATAAATTACGCAGCTCCAGACCCTCGTGTGCACAGCAGCAGGCAGGGTGTGGTAGCAAGGTTAACAGCTCACTGAAGTCCAGATCCTCTCTCCCTGACAGCCAGAGAAGTCACCCTCTCCGCTTCCCAGCTGCAGAGAGACAAATTCCGGGGCAGCCCGGCTGCAGGGAGACAGCGGTGCCTGCTTGGTGAGTGCCAGTGGGAGGGAGCCGTGCACACCCACACACACACGCTGCTCTGCTCCACCTACAGCATGGTGGTTTCTATATTCGTGATGCCGGCGTCCTTTGCCATCGCGGAGAAGACGCCCTGCTTCTTGAGCAGCTCCTCAGGGCTGTCGTATTCCACAATCCTCCCAGCCTGTAGCACCATCACCCTGGCAGCAGGGAACGAGAAGGCCTGAGCTCCCGGGATCTGAGCCGACAGCGCTGCTGGTGCCAACACTACAGCCCCACCGACCCTCACTCCTCCTACAGCCATGTTATGTGGTTCACCTCTCAGCATAGAGGTGAGGGCACAGCTCTCCTCCCTGTGCTGGCGGGGTGACACACATAAGGTGTCAACAACTCTGTGGCATGTGGCTCTAAAGAAGGATCCCCAAAAATGTTTCTCCCCACAAAGGTATAACTGCTGCATGGCCACCCTTCCCATCCCTCTGTTCTACTCTCCTAGAAGCTCTGTATATTGCTGTCCCGGGCACTGCATCCACCCCTGCCCCTCTGGCTGCATCCTTGCTTCTGCTGCTGGCCACCTCTTGCCCTGTCCTCAGAGTCCAGAGCCCCATTCCCCTTGCCCCACAGTACCTGTTGCTGTCCATGATGGTGTGGAGGCGGTGGGCGATGGTAAGGACAGTGCAGGCAGCAAACTCACTCCGGATCGTTGTCTGGATTAAATGATCAGTTTCCAGATCTACGGCTGCTGTTGCTTCATCAAGGATGAGGATCTTGGCTTTGCGGAGAAGGGCCCGGGCCAGGCACACGAGCTGCCGCTGCCCAACACTGGGATGAGGTGGGGAACATGAGTTACTAGGCAGACACCAGCATGGCTTCTGCAAGCCCACTGCCACACACTGCCCTGACCCTAACACCTGCCTGCCCAGCCCTCCTTGGCCTTGCCCCAGCTGATCATCTGCCACCCTGAGCACCACGTCCCTCAGCATCTTGCTCTCTGGGCCAGCATGGAAGGCTTGGCTCACTCTGGCTCTCTGACAGCCCTGACTCCTGGACCGTTTTCTCCCACCTTCAGTCCCAGAAGCTTATGTGCCCTCGTCCGTGGACAGCCACTCTGCTGCAGGCTGCTGTTCCCCTGGGACCAGGGGGAAGGGAGGGGAGCTGGGCATGCTCCACTCACCTCAGGTTCTCCCCTCCCTCGCTCACAAGATGCAGCAGCCCCTCGGGAAGGTCTTGCACATATGTCTTCAGGTGGGCCAGCTCAAGGGCCTTCCAGACCTCCTTGTCTGTGTACTGGTTGAGGGGGTCCAGGTTCATCCGCAGGGTGCCAGTAAAGAGCACGGGGTCCTGCCAGGGACAGCACCATGTTCAGCCACGCCACAGCCATTCAGCAGGGCTGAATGTAGCTGCTCCAGGCCCCCGAGTTTGGCCACAGCCTGCCCACCCTGCTGCCTGCAGCTGGGCAGGGGAGGTGGCAACGGCATGCTCACAGGCCCTTGGACTCTCTGCAGCACCCAGGGATGCACTAAGGGCAATGCATCGCCCAGGGAGCAGAGCCTGGGGAGGACGTGCAGCAGTGGGATGCGGGAAGGTGGGGTCAGCTCACCTGGGGGATGATGGTGAGGTTCTGGCGCAGGTCGTGGAGGCCGATCGTTGCTATATCCACCTCATCGATGATGATCGTCCCTCCAGCGGCCTCCAGCACCCGGAAGAGGCAGTTAGTGAGGGAGGATTTTCCAGCCCCGGTCCGGCCCACAACCCCAACCTGTGGAAGCAGCTATTTAGACCAGCTGACAGGGTTGAAGAAAACAGGGCAGATGCTCTCTGTCTTGGTCTGGTGGGCCTTCCTGCCCTGCATCTGCACTCACCATCTCCCAGACTGTCTCCTTTGGTCCCTGCCCCACAACTTGAGTCCCCAGGAGCCACGTCCCATCACCATCCCTCCCCAGCCCACAGACCGAAGCTAAGAGGACAGAAACAATTTAACACTGTGTCACTACAGAAAGGGTGTAGTGAGGGCAGACACAGAGGTCCTCACCTTCTCGGTGCTCCCAATATTGCAGGTGATCCCCTGAAGAACCAGCTCCAGTTCAGGTCGGTAACGAACTTTGTAGTCAATGAACTGGATCTCACCTTTGCTGGGCCAGCCATGGGGTGGACGCTTTTCTGTCACCCATGGAGCCTGGGGGCACAGGAGCGTTAGGGGGGTGCTGCAGCAGCCTGCGATGCTGGCTAGCACCAAGCTGTGCAGCAGGTGTTTGCCTGGACCCTGGTCTCCTCACCTCATTCTTCACCTTTGTGTACTCRTGTACCCGCTCCACAGCCACAATGTTCGTCTCCAGCTCCGAAGATGTCCGCACCAGCCAGTTCAGTGTCTGGGTCACCTGCATGGCAGAGCCAGAGGGTGCAGCGCTCAGTGGAACCCAGGAACAACCACCTCCCACCTCAGCTCAGGGTCTCAGCCTAGGCACGAGCATCCCTGGCCCGGCCCCTAACTCTCCACTCCCCAGCCACAGCCTCCTCTCCCCAGCACTTCAAAAGCTTTGCTGCAGCATTTCTGATCCACAGCGGGAATGTGCTCCTCCCCACAGCAGCAAGCATCCCCCTCACACTGGGATGTGTGCTCCCCTGGCTCCATATCAGCTCCCATTAGGTGATGGGACACCCCAGCTAATCCCCTCTCCACGGATCAGAGCTGGAGGCAAGGCAGCATCCTGAAGCCAGCCCACAGCCATCAGGGTGTTGCTCCTAGAAACAGCCCTGCCCTGGAATAAGAAAAAGCTTTCATTGACTCACGTTGAGGGCAGAGGAGACAGAAAGACCCACGATGCCACCCTCCAAAGTGCCCTTTGAAATCACAGCTAGAAGTGCAGAGAAGAAGACCACCAGGCTCCCAACAAACTCCAGACGGATGGCCAGCCACCTGCACCGGGAGAGCACAGCTGAGGAGCGGTGGGAGAGGCATCTGCCTGTGCCCAACACAGGGCCCACCAGTGAGACCAGCATCCCACCAGCATCCCTGCGCACCCAGCCCTGAGCCCAGCGCTGTACACACGGTACCTGCACCCACACAGCATGTGATTTGCAGCCAATTCTGCAAGCAGGTTCATTTTCTTTGTCAGCCCCTGTCTCTCACACATAACCTCCTGTGCTGGTAATGCCATGTATCTGAGGAGCCCCAACTGTAAAACCCTCGCATGCCCAAAGTAACACGTCAACGCCAGATACTGCCCCCATCGCACTCCCACCTGGCCTGGAGCATCAGCCTCTTCCCAGAACCCACCAAGAGCCTCTCAGCCCTTGACAGCGCAGCTCACCCTGCCCAGGCTCTGTACACTCCTAAGGAGCCACACTCTGGCTTTCAAAATCACCGTAGAATGTCTCCTTCCCACAGATGGTGTCCCTATCCCAAGCTCCCCTAGTTCCTACGCAGACCCTCAGTCCTGAGATCAAGAGGGAGGACTGCAGCATCTCAGGGACGTCCCTCAGGACCCAGAAGCCCCTGGGCAGAGGTGCTGCAGGCTGTGCTGTGGCATAAGGAGTAAAACTCACCTATTTGAGACTATCCAGGAGTAAACACTTTTCTGATTGATGTCCATGGTGCTCTCATTTTGCTGCAGGAACCGTTCTTGGTGTCCGTAGGCCCGGATCACGGAAAGGCCTGACACTGTCTCACCAAAGTGGGAGTAGACGGGAGACCTAGTTACAGAGTCCAGGCGCCGTAGCTGGCGTGACGTGGAGACATAGAAGCGCTGAAATGAGGGACAGAGCTTGGTTACCCACACAAAGCCCGGCAGCAACAAAGATACTGCTCTAAGCAGGGCAGAAGCTTTTCTCAAGCCCCGGTCACTCACCAACACAAAATAGTAGAAGATGCTCAAGGGAATGATAACGAGAGCGAAGAATGGGGTGGCCAGGGAGATCATGAGCAATGTGCTAATGATGGCCATGAAACAGGAGAGCCAGCTGCGGAAGGACATGGGAATGGTCTCATCTATTGTGAAGATGTCCTGGAGCATACAAAGAAGTGTGGAGACGCAGTAAGTGACCCCAGAGAGAGGGAGAAACCCAAAGGCCCCACACATACAGGGTTCCTACACACTCGTGTGGTAACACAGTGCCAGACACTTGCAAAAATATTGGATGACACTGAATTGGTGTTAGGGTCACAACCCCATTTAGGGCCACAACCCCATTTAGAGCCACAGCTCTTAGCTTGGGAACGGCTGATTTAACAGAGAAGCTTTCTATAATATTCCCCTGTTGCACAGACCAGCTTTGGGAACTGCATCTTCATCTGGACCTGGGATGCAGGAGCAGGAATTGAGGCAGAAAGAGGGACAGGGCTGACTCCAGGTCCATGCAGGTGCACCCAGGTCTCCAGCTGGCCATCATCCCTCTCATAGCTGGGCACCATATACTCCCTCATCTCAGAGTAAACCCAGCAGACGCATAGGCTTGATCTCAGGAGAGAGATTTTATTCCCAAAAATCAAGAGATGGCACCAAAGGAAGAAGTGGAGTGGCAGCACACTTGAAACTACCTCTCTGTATTCTCCCTCCTTCCTCATTTTCTCTTTGTTTTATGAGCTTCATTTACATAGCAAAGACTGTATATTTTGCTGAGAGTCCACAACCAGAAGGACAACTCATTATGGGACATGAGCTCTAGGCTCCTGCCTCTCTTGGTAACCTACTCTGGACCCTCTTCAGTTTCTCTGTATCCCTCTTGACCCCAGGTGGCCCCAAAACAGGACACAGTCTCCAGGTATGGTCTCCCTAGCACTGAGCAGAGGAGATAATAACTTCCTGTGATCTGCTGGCCACTCTCCTCCTAGTATAGCCCAGGATGTGGTTTGCCTCACTGTCAGCCTCGCATCCACCATGCCCTTCTGGTCCCTTCCAGGCCCTGATCTGCGATTATCTGTGCAGTGCTGAACAGCAACAGGGTTATGCCACCACCCAACACTCTCCAGACCTGCTGGAACAAACACCTTCTCCATGTTGGAGTCGTTCTCTTACCTTGGCAAACCTATTCACAATGCGGCCAGTCGGGGTTGTGTCAAAAAAGCTCATGGGCACACGCAGGATGTTGCTGAGCAGTTGCTGATGCATAACCCGGGAGGCTCGCATGGCTCCACGAGCAGACAGGATGGTTGCAAAGAGCAGGAAGAGAGCTGCAAGGAGAGCACAGGGCAATCATCACCAGCTCATGTGTGACACTAGCCCTAGGCACCCTTTGGCTCAAGGGACACATCAAGCAGCTCCAAGCCAGCAGCTCTGCAGCAAGCCGCTGTGATAGTCCTGCATCCCACCTTCTTGGGAGGCCCCAGTAACTGCATCCCACCACAGGGGAAGAATGCCAACCCTTTTGGAAAGCCTTGGGCCCTAGCACTATCTCCAAACTGTTTAAGGAGTTAGGCCTTCAACCTAAGGGGGCAACACAGACTTCTTGGGGCAATTTATGCTGGCTTCAGACTGATATCTGTCCCCAGTTCAGCCAGGAGCTGGAAGGCAGGCGGCAGCAGGCAAATGAACACAATGCTGGGTCCCCTGCTCCTTGCTGCACTGCTGGCTGCAGGTCTTGCAAGCCATATCCCTTCTGGACCACACAGCTGAGGTGAGCGGGATCCCCTGTGCTACCACACTCACCTTGTGACAGCCCCAACGCCCCAAAGACACCGATCCGCAGGTCTCGTTGCTCCACAGGATAGGTCTGGTTCAGGTAGCGCTGCGCATCCTCAGTCCAGGCGCTGAGCCACAGGTTGGTCCCCACGAAGGAGATGTACTGTCCAATGTAGCCCATGGCAACCCAGAAAGAATACCCCAAGCCAACAGCACGCAAGTACYGCAGGTACATGGAGAACTTCACCTGTGGACCAATTTAGCCCATCACCACTGCCCAGCAAACCGTGCCAGTGACACCCAGCTCAGTCTTGGGACTCCCGCCTTGCTGCCCACAGTGCTCCCCTCCACCACCTTGCCCACCAGTCCCAGGCAGCTCTGTCTCCCTCAGTGTCTCTTGGCTGCAATGGGGCCGCAGACAGCCAGCACCGACTTCTCTGAGCCATAGTCAGAGTCTTATAGCACTGAGCCAGGGCAGCACAGTGCTTCCCTCCATCCATCCTCCTCACCTTGCCAGTTTCCACAGCTTCTTTCTCGATCAGTTGCTGGCCCTTCTGCTTCTTGGGAGGCTCCTCCTGGGTCTTCTTCAAGGAATTGGTGCTGCTTTTACTAAGGCTGTAGGGAGGTGATGGGCACCGTTAGTCACAGGGTGCTGGATGGGTCCTACTCTCCTGGGGGTCCATCCCCATGTCGCATTGGAACTCCAGTGCTGGAGCCCTCTGGGAAATAATGTCCTAACTGGGGCAGCTTTGAATAAGACCTGTGGAAGCCCTAGACATTTGCAGCCATGAAATCATAGCCCTCATCCCCAAAAGCAGAACCAGCCAGCAGCAGGAGTTTCAGGAAAGACCACAGAGTAAGGCTGTGAGACACTAATGTGAGTAAAGGCAAGATCAGAGGCTCCTGACCCAGCCTAGCTGGTGGTAGGAGCAGGCAGGGAGTCTCCCAGCCCCTTCTCCCCAGGAATCCACCCAGGGAAGCCCCTAGATCCCATCTCCTAGGAAGCAATGCAGGGGACAGGGGAGAGAGCTGAGAGCTCAGGTCAAGTTCCCACCTGCGACTGAACCCTCTCTGATGGATGCTGGCCTCTCGCTTCAGGGTCATGGTCACCACATCATCAGGGCCCTCATCCACGCAAGGCTCAACGTCTGCATCACCCTGCTCTTCATCCCCAGCTAAAGCAACAGCTACAAGCACAGGGATGAGGGAAGGTAGGGTCAGGCACCAAGGAGAGAGCAGATCCCACGCACCACACTTCTGCTGCACTCAGTTCCACCCAGCACTCCAGGCCCAGGCTGTGTCCTGCCACCACACATCAAAGCCTCTTCCAACCCTGCTGCAAGCACAGTACAGCAGGAGGAGGAACTCAGGGAGAACTGACAGGGGAGACAGGGCTAAAGGCCTGCATGGAGGCAGTCCCTGCTGCTGACTTATCCCAGTACCACTTGTGGGACCTCATGCAGAGATTTGTGCTAGTTTAGGAGGTGCAAGATCCGATAGGTCATGTCACTCCAGTTCAGAAGCACCTCTCTGAGCAGGTGGAGATGGATCCTGCGGGGATGGACTGGGAATAGCCAGGCTCCAGCTGGACAACTGGGCTGAGCCCAGGCAGGGTGAGCAACTGCTCCTCCCCATAGCACTGAGGGACATAATAAAGATGAAACATTATCCAACAGCATGTTTAGAATAAACCAAAAGATCTTTCTCACCCCAGCATCACTAAGGTATGGAGACTGTTGCCACATAAGATTATGGGAGCCATAAACAGAAATGAACTAAATAGGGAGTAAAAAAATTAGACAGGTCCTTTGCTGGCTGTTCAACACAATGCCTGGTTGCAAATCTTAGGCAGAAAGTCCTTGTGTTACTGATTGCCAGGAGCTGGGACGGATTCACCGCTGGGGTCTGGGCTGGATAGAGCCAGGTCAGACTGAGGGATCAGGCCTTGGCATTTTCATATCCCCAAGACACACGCATGGCCCCTCTAACTGCCACAGCCCCATTGTGTTCCCAGTACCTGTGGAATTTTTCTCTGGAGCATCCTCCTCCTGGCTGCCATACAAGTTCAGGAACTGGGCAAAGGCCCCCCTGTTTGCAAGCAGGGTGCTGTAGGACCCATGCTCAGACACTGCTCCTGCCACCAGCACCACGATGTTATCGACCTGGGGCAGGAAACTGATACTGTGTGTCACCAAGATCCGTGTCTGCAACAAAGTGGTTGCAGGGTGGTGAGCATCAGAGCACCCCTCGCCCCCCAGCCATGGGCCTGCAGGCTCTCAGTCCCCTACTTGGGGACCTCTCTGCTTATCACTGCCTGGCTATGGGGACACAGAGCAACCCTCTGGGGACCCATGAGGCCTCTCCTGACTGCTGCAGCCCCACGTGAAAGCCACAGAACCCCTCTCTGTCCCAAGCAAGCAACCTCAGCTGTCCCTGGATGGTCAACACCGTGCCAGTGCCAATCCTGCATGGCTGGGTGGTGGGGAGGAGGGCACGGGTGCTCACCTTCCTTTGCAGCAGCCCTTTTGGCCCCAGCACGTGCTCGAAGAGGTACTTGCCGACGTGAGCATCCACGGCAGACAGGGGGTCGTCCAGGACGTAGATGTCTGCGTTGCTGTACACTGCCCGGGCCAGGCTGACTCGCTGCTTCTGGCCCCCACTCAGGTTAATGCCCTGGAAGGGAAGGGACCTCTCTGAGCAGTGGGCTGGCACAGGGCAACAGCTCTGTCCTCTGCTGCAGGTGCTATGGGAAACCCATAGTGCCCAGAGCTGATACCTTCTCTCCAATCTCTGTCTGGTCACCCGCAGGCAGCAGTTCCAGGTCTGGAAGGAGGGCGCAGGCCTTGATGACCTGCTGATACCTGGCTTCATCCAATTCTGACCCAAAAAGTATGTTGTCTTTCAGTGTGGCATTCTGGATCCAGGCCTGCTGGGGGACATAGGCCAGCGAGCCCTGGAAAGAGAGACGCAAGAACAGTGCCATCTCCTGCAGCTTGTCCTTGCCCTGAGCCACCACTCCAGGACCAGTCCTGCCCTGCTGCCTCCCCGCTGAGTGTCCAGACAGCCCCACAGCTCCCCGTGCCAGCCGGCTCCTCTCACCTGGATGTTGATGTGTCCCTTGATATTCTCCATCTCCCCAAGCATGGCTGACACCAGCGAAGATTTGCCTGAGCCCACAGCCCCCACCACAGCCACCAGGCTCCCTGTCGCGATGTCCAGGGTGACACTGCAAAGACATGAGGGCTGAAGAAGCAGCACTGCCAGGTCACCCGCTGGCTCCTGCATGGGACCAGCACAGAGCAGTGTCTCTGGGGCACTCACCTCTCGCAGCACTGCGAGAGGCGACTGCCATCCCCAACTAACAACATAGAAAGACTCCCTCTCCCCACCCATCTGTCCCCAACATGGCGCAGAGCACTCACTCTCTTATTGCAGCGTTGCCATCCTGCTCCCAGGCAAATGTGGCCTCCAAGAAACGCACAGCGCTGCCTGTCAGCAGAGAGCCATCCCTCAGGGCTGGGAAAGCCCAGGGTTGGGCCAGCCTACGACCCACAGGGACTAACCTGGAGGTTCACCTACCTGCAATGGGGCTGTGGTGGATAGCTGAGGTGTCCAAGTCTTCTCTGCCCAAGTAGCGCTCCAGCCTCTCAGTAGACACATTGGTCTGCCATGGCAGAAAGAGGATGGCATGTAGGCATGGGGCGCAGCTGGGCAGGCTGGCAGGGGCCCCATAAGCAGACCAGCCCATACACACAGCCCCCACATAAGCACCAGCCCCTGCCTCTGAGCCCCAAGCCTGTGTCACATATGTGAGTCCTGTCCCATCCCATTGCCAGCAGAGCCCTGTGCACTGACCCCTGGGTGTCCAAGGCCCAGGTCCCTCACACACCTGAGCCCCCTATGCTGGTTTGGGCAGAGGTATCATAAGATCCCCCTGCATCCCCTGCTCTATGTGAGCGCTGACCTGCACCAGGGAAGAGAGGACCAAGGGCAGCATGGCCATGGGGAAGCGCAGCACATTGAAAAGGGAGATGGCAGTAAAGGCCTTCTGTGCATCCAGGATGTTGTTCTCATCCACCAGTACGTAGACGGCAAAGCTGGCCAAGGAGACCTAGGACAGATAGCAGGGAAAGCCACCATCAGTGTGGTTGTGTGCAGCCCAGACCCTCATGTTCCCCTAAGACCTCAGCAGTGCCTTCCTGCTGGGGACCTGTTCCCCTCCTGCTTCCCTTCTCCTTTGGGCCCTGTCTCACCACTCTGATGGGATGCCTTTCCACCACAGCTCTCCTGTCAGCAGCCAGGACCATACTCTGCATCCCAGGCATCTGTCAGCCAGCCCCTTCCTCGCTGCAGAAGCACTCCAGCCGAGGTTCCCAATCCTTCCCATCCCCTTGGACACAGCCCAACCCCAGCTCTGAGGAAGGTGCAGCCCTCCACAGACCCGCTGGCACTCACCAGGAAGGGGGCACACGTGAACACAAAGATAGAGATTGACTGCAGGTAACTGAAGTTCACCAAGTCTTTGAGCTCACGTGCCCGGATCTCATTGACTCGCTTCTCAAATGAGGGCTCCCAGCCAAAAAGCTTCAGGATCTGTGGGATGAGTAGGATGAGTGGGTGCTGGCCTCACAGGAATGCCCACCTCCACACTCAGCTCGCTGGTGGCCAGCACCTCCATTACCAGCTCCTAGCTTGCTCACAAGCCTGCTTGGCCACTGCATGTCCCCTYTCCTGTCCTGCCCCATGGCTTATAGCACTTCCCCACAGCATTCCCACTCCCTCATCCTCGGCTTACAGGTCACTGCCAGCCCCTCTGCCACCATGGCAGCCTGCTCACCACCACAGCCATCCAGGAAACTCCCAAAAAACCCTGTCTTGGCTCCCAAGTCTTGGTCCAGGTACCCAGAGCTCCTCCCCAGCCAAACTTTCAAAAGGTGAGGAAGCCAAGGGAATTGCAAAGACTGAGGCTTGGCTACCCCAGACGCAGGGGCCCCAAGCTCAGTTATAACACTGGTGCTGTAGGGTTATACAGGTGTGCTGCCTCCATGTACAGTGAACCAAGAAGAGGGGTGCAGCAGCTGCCTGGGGGGTCTCCACTCCACTGCTCACCTTGATTCCATTGAGGATTTCACTCATTATTTTCATGCGTTCATCCTTGTTCTTCATGTTCCTCACCTCAAAGAGAAGAACCAGAGGTCACCTAAACCAGACACAGCTCACCCTTGGAAATACATCTGGGCTGCCACAGGGAAGGGAAGGGTGAGCTCTAGAGCCCAGAGAAGCCATCCCACAAAGCTGGACCTTGGCTCCCTGGGGCTCTGGACAACCTGGGAAAAAACAGCACCCTGTTGTCAAGTAGAAGCTAGAGCTTTATTTTATGGTTGGTAATATCTCGCTTTCAGTCCTCAAGGCTGCACCCAGCCCTGTTCAAGTTCAGCTGTGATGGTAGAACAGGTCTCACCTACCTCCTGCTCATCTCAGCTGATCACCACCCAGGCTAGAGACACCCCCAGCCCAAGTCAGATGAACTTCCTAGGCTGGGAAAGATCCGCAGCATAACAGGGAAGGGTAGGGGAGCGTGGAAAACGGGTGAGGGGAGCAACAGTGTGCCTCAGGAGTGGGAGACCAGCAAGGATCTTGCACCCACCACTGACCTGGATGGTTTTGGCCTTGGCAACCAAGAACCCATTTATGGGGATGAGCAGCACCATGACTGCGATGCCAGCCAGGACAGAGGGGCCCAGCTCTCCCCAGAGGAAGACGATGGACAGGACAATTTGCAGGGGGGATGACCACAGCTGATGAATGAAGTTGGCCATGTCCATGAACCTCTGGGCATCAGCGGACATCAGATTCACAGTCTCTCCCACCGTGGACTCCTTGCGGGTGGCACTGGACATGGTGAGTGCCTGGAGAGAGAAAGCACTGTCACCACAAGCCGGTCTGGGAGCAGCCTGGCTGCCAGCAGCATGGCACAGAGCAGGGAATTAGCAGGCCAGGCTGAAACTGCTCCTGGTGCCTCTCTGCTGGCCATGGGTGCTGTCATCACTGCCTGCACACCGGGAGCCACTGGATGCTGGGGGCAAAGAAACACATCCCCGTGCAGGAATCCCAGCAGCAGCTGCCCTAGGTGTTGCACTGCTCTGAAGAGAAACCTCCCTTGTCCCCTGGTAGCTGTCAAACACACGGCTGCAGCACCCAGGTCCCAGGCAGAACTAGCACCCACAGTGTCCCCAGCGCTGGGTGGGTGTCCCAAAAGCCAAGCTCTCCCTGTGTCTTCCTGGGAAGTAAAGGGCATACACCCCAGTTGCCCCAGGTTGATGGGGCAGGCAATGGATGCTGGTAGCCCTAGCCCAGCTTGAAGGAAGCCAACGGGGCGATGACAGGGCCATACCAACCTTCTTGTAGATGGCAGCGATGAGACTGGCACGCACATTTATGCCAAGCTGGAAGCACAAGCTGAAGTACTGCTGCAGGCAGAGGGACTGGATCAGCGCTGTCAGGAAGAGCAGGATGGCATACAGATAGCCTTGCCAGGCAAAGGACTCCTCATCCGACACAAAGCCGATCAGCAGCCTGGAGGATAAAGAAGCCCATGAGACCCCCACACTACTGAGACAGACCGGAGCAGGATGCTCCAAACCAATGCAGGGAGAGCATCCTCATGAGAGCAGTAACAGAGACCCTGCCCCAGACAGCTGGCTCAATGCTCAGCAAGCTGGGGACCCCTGTTCTGTTGGGTGTCCCTGTTCTGCCAGGGACACTGCACTTCACATACAGCAGTGGGTCACTAATGTCAGATCATCCACAGAGGCTGTGTGGCTCTGCAAAACAAACCGGGCAGGTCCTGTTGGGCTGAGCTGGACTGACTCATGAAGGGCCCCAAAGAAGAGCCAGGACTGTCTCCAGGGAGGGAGCAGGACTGCGTAACAAAGGATGTAGGGAGCAGGGAGCAAGATATCACCCTTAAGAGCTGGCAGCCACCTCAGATTGGTTCTTCATTAAACTGTAAGCCAACACATTCTCACACCTTTGGTGAGGGCACAAAAAGCCCAGGGTGTGGGGCTGGGAGAAGTACACATATGGAGATGGTGGGGTTGGATGCAGTGCACATAGGGAGGTGGTGGGGCTGGGTGCAAAGCCAGGACAGGGCATGGACAGGGACAGAGAGAAAGGACTCACTTCAGCAGCTGGGGGCTGACAAACACAAGTCCATCATGCACCAGCTTGAAAGCCACTGATAGCAGGAGGTTCTGCCAGAAGGTCTTGCACAGGGTTTTCACCAACCAACCCCTGGGAAAATCCTTGCGAGGGCTGGAGTCCCCTTTGTCTCCCTTCTTCTTCGTCTTCGGCTGCTTCTCTTCCTAAAGGGAAGCCCACACAGAAGTAAAGGAGCTGGTTGTGCAGGCTTCCTGCACCTGAAAGGATGCTTCCAGGGCAGTGCCACAGACCCCAGATCAGGTATCCTGAATGAAGCCTTAGCTCTACCTCCTGTTGTGTTCCCTCTCGCTGATCTCTGCTCATGTCATACACCCCCATTACTAATACCTCTCTTGTGCACCAAAGACAATTGTTGCAAACCCCAGACCAGCCTGAACCTCTCAGGCCAAAAATCAGGCACCCCAGGAAGAATCTGAGGCCAGGGGTGATCATAGAGTGATGTTCACTGTGACCTCGTTGCTGGGAGGTATCTGGGGTAGGGAAAGACAGAGATAAGGGAGCTGCTCGTACTGCAGACTTGAGGGTGGTTCCTGTCCTTCTGTAGGGCAGAAGGATGGAGACTTTCTTGGTCTCAAAACATGGGGATCTGCCGAGGACAGGGAAGACCCTGTCATGGGTTCCCCCATCCTTGCCCATGGCCCTGCAGAATCAAAGAGGGGAAAACCCAGCAAAGGGGGCTGCAGGGAGGTGAGGTGACCCTACTCCCCAAGGCGGGACCTGGATCTCTCAGTCCCATGCAAGGTCAAGAGTAGGAAGGGATTTACCAGCACCAGGATGTCTTGGCTCTGGGCCTTGCTCATGTTGCTCCCATGGTCTGGGTCACCTTCCTGGCATCTTTTTTTGCATTTCCGTTTCTCCAGTTCTGCTTGGGCCTTCCTCACTGCAGTCTTCATGTTCTTCTCCAAAACAGCATAAATAGCCTGCGTCTTGTCTTTACCTTTTAATTCCCAGAGATCCTCTATCTCCAATGGCTTGCGATAGCCCTTGAAAACCATGCTGTGGGGCAGAGAAATCTCCCCTCAGCAAGTCTCCCACACTACACCCGAGGGAGAGTCCTCACTGCAGATGCAGAGCCTTCACACCCAGCCTGGCCCTGAGCTCAGGCTGCACAGACTGCACTGAATGTAGTGCCTCTCATGACTAACTCCAAGCAGCCTGTGCTGCAGGCTCCCCGAAACAGCACTGGCCCAGCCCTAAAGCACCCCTGCATTTCACCAGCCCAACCTCTCACAGAGCCCTTCTCACCTGGTGTACCATTCAAAGGTGATGGAGCTCAGGAAGGAGGCTGTCATCTCTGGGTTCTAGGGTACAAAGCAAAGTGGGTATGAAGAGATCATTGATGCTGAGGGGTGGTGTTGACAGGAGTTCACGCAGCATCCCCAGCCATTAAGGAACCCCAGAGGTTTCAAACTGTGCCAGTTCCAGCCCCAGGAACCCCATCTTGCAGCCAGAAGCAGCCCCCCTTGGACACACATGCAGATGCCCCAGGCTGCAGACTCCAGCTCTTGCCTTGCTGAAGCCCTCAGGTCTTCCCTCCCACAGGGGCCAGGAGGAGCCTCTGCATAGAGCCCACCCTGCCCTGCACAATGCCAGCCGGGATGTGGTACCCCGAGCTCACTCCCGCATGGACCTCGCACCTTCTTCCTGATTTCCTTTGTTTCTGGGGCAACGTCTGAGAAGCCCGAGACAAGGAAGAGCAGCAGCTGGAGCCCATAGGAGGTGAAGAAAAGGACAAACCGTGGCATGTCGGAGATTGGTGCCTGCAGGAATGGAGAGCCCACGGTGACTGTTGGGGCTTGTCTCAAGGCCACCTGGTGCTCAGTGACAAGATCCATCCCCAGGACAGTGAACATGGCTGAGCCCGCCCAACAGGGCAGTGCAAAACTCGCTCTGGGTCCTGGCTCAGCTTCCCTTTGCCACCACTCCCGGCTTCTCCCTGACCTCCTCCCATAAGTCCGTAAGGAGAGAAATTGGTACTGGAGAGCTTATGCCTCGCCAAAGAGACAGGATGAATCCAAAGAGCCATTCCTTCTCAGGTCTCTTCTGGTTCTCCAAGGTCCCTAGGGCAGCTGGGACCTCAGTGATACCACTGAGACCTTGTCAAGAGATGAAGTCTGAAGAGACCTTCTTTGGGGACAGAACAAGAGCATGGGGAAGCGCAGAGCTTCCTGCCAAACCCAACCTGCAGGGCTCTCCGGAGGAGCGACTGGAATGGCAATATCCCACAGAGCAGGGACAGTGTCCAGAAGCAGAAAAGTATCCCTGAGTCTCTGCACAAGCAGAAGCGTCGCACATCATGGATCAGCAGGACCAGGAGCTGGGGGAAAGAAAATCGGTCAGAGGTTCAGGTAGGGCTGCAGGACTAGGTCTGGGCTCTAAACGTGCCTTTGGAGCATGTGTCCCCGGATGCCAGCACACGTGATCTGCTGCGATTCTCTGTCTTGAAGACACTGAGCTCCCAGTGCCTGAGGTCGTTGACAACCCTACATAAGCTTAGGAGTTAATCGCACAGGGCAAAGATTTATTTCAGGAAGACATAAGATTGGGCTTCTCATAGGAAAAGCGAGGTCTGAAGACACCCTGACATTACAGCAGGGCACTATTTCTCTTTTTAGCTGTTCTCACCCCAGATTCCCAGATACACCCAGCTGTGAGGAGTCACACCCTGTCTCCTGCATATTGCCTCCAGACCTGGAATTAAAGCCAGATCAGAGACGCAGCAGTACAGCCTCTCTGGGCAGTCCCCTTGGTTTATAATCTCACATGAATTCTGCACGTGAAACTAAATCACATGACAAAATATGAAGGACAGCAAATTGGGATGTTACTTTTGCTTTTAAGTGTAGCTCCTAAGCATTATGGCTTTGTTAAGACTGTTAGAATATCCCATGTCTCACACAAGATATCTGCAACTTCCATGCACATATTCCATCAAGCTAATAGCCTCTATGTCCTCAGCTTTCTCCTCTGCCTGGGTATCCTGTGGCACTTCTCAACCCTCCGCACAAAACTGAGCCACAACCCATGGGAAGCTGTGAGACATCAGAGCAGCAAGCCCTGGTCTGATGTTCACGCTGTGCAATCAGTCCTGTGAAACCCATACTGCTGCTACTAAGGCTTCTGCCAGAAAGCTCAGCTATGCTCACAGGCACAGTATCTATCCCAGTTTTAAGGATAAAAGGAGGGAGCACCGTACAACCAGACACCTGCCCTCAACCTGTCACCCTTGTGCATCACCCACACACGTTCAGGGCTAGTCCCTACCATCCTCCAGGCTACACTTCCCTCATGGACACGGCTTCCAGCTGATCTCTGTGCTATGGGAAGTTTTCTGCTGCTTGGCCCCACGGTCTCACACCCTGTCTCTTTGGTGACACAGGTGTGAGCATCAGCACATTTACCAGCTGATTCCTTACCCAGGTGGCGATGTACAGGCTGGGGTTTGTGTACTGGACAGCTGGCAGGGGGTCCTGCTCCGTGTCCTCTACAAATGCCAGGGCCAACTCTGCCACTGCCGTCAGCATCAGCAAGGTAGCCAGCACCTGCAGGGAGAGGGGAGCAGCCATGAGGGGAGACCCAGCCCATCATGGGCATTGGGAACCACTGGGAGACAACACAGCTGGGCATAAAAGCACTGTGTCCCATACACCATTACACCCTTTCCAACCCAAACCTGGCCTGGGAGAGCTTTCTAGGGCCCTGTGAAGCTGCAACACTTCCACAGGAGCACTGCCATCATTTTAAGCTTGGAGGATAACAGCCCACAAGATGAGAGGCCCCAGTACACACCTCTGCCCTCCCTCCCAGTGCATCCCAGCCCTGTTATCCCCTCTGTCCCAGATATGCCTCGTCCTGGGCCCCCATTTACGTTTCTGTCCAAGATGATGCCCTAGCCCATTGCTCCTTCTCTCCTACAGTTCTCAACTCTCCATCCCACACCTGACTCCAGCCCAGAAGCTTTCCACTCACCAGCCCTCCATCCCAGGCTGCTCCAGCCTGCCCTCTGTGCCCCCTCAGCCCCACTCTACCTGTTTGATGATGTAGAGTTTGGTCACAGATGATTTCTTGGCTCTGGATTTGCACATGGGCAGGAGCTGCCATGGAGCCAAAATCCAGAAGAAGCTAAGGGGGACCCAGACCAGCACAGTCTGCTGGAAGCAGAGGGGCAGGTCGGCATCCGGCCGAGCAAGGTAGGAGGCATTCTGGGGGCAGCAAGGACAGACAGCCAAGTCACTTGGGATGGCTTGACCCTCACCTGGCTCACAGCACAAGAGCCAGCACTCCTATAGCTCCTGCCCACCTGCTCCACCCCATCACACCCCCCCTCCTCAACACCCACCTTCCTGGCTGAGCATTTCAGCACTCAGCCAAGGTCCCAGGTGATGTCCCCCTACCCATCTATCTGTCTGAACCTGGGAGGGCCTCCCCCACAACCACCCCTTGCTGGAGCCAAGCCAGCTGCAGCAGCTGGACCCAAATCATTCCCCGAAAGGTCCGTGCAGGGTGTCCTGTGTTCCCAGCTGGGCTGCAGGGCCAAAACAGGACAGGGCTCACTTAGGGAACTGTCATTTGCATCATTGTCTCGTGGATATCACGCAGGCAGTGCACAGCGCTCAGTGCCATGGCACTCCTGGACGAACACCAGAATCTCTGCCGACTGCTGGCAGTTGGGTCCCACTGGCTGAACAAGCTGTGAGCCTTGGGATCTACTGCTCTCCCCTTCCACTGAGTGTCCTACCCCAAGAACGGGCGATGGGGGTGATGCAGCCACTCACCCAAAAGATGGAGCCGCAGAACTCCTCCAGGGCTGCCGACATGGCTCAGGGGAGAAGAGACGGCAGCTACTTCTCCTCGCTCTGCCTGGCTGTGAGACTGCTGGGTGGATGCTTGGGACAAAATTCACCACACACCCTCAAGTACAGTTGGGACAAAATCCCTGATGACACGCAGTTAATTGTTAACTTGGTGCTATTGCACAACACCACAGACCAAAGCAGTGACCAAAAGGGCTTTGGAAACTGCATGGGCACTGGGGAAGGGAGGAGAGGAAGACCCAAGAAAGATCAAAGGGGAGATGCAGGGAAGCCACTGTCACAGAGTCACTGCAGGACACCACAGCTGTTGCTCAGAAACCACAGCCTTCATCAGTGCACACCAACAGAGACAAGCTCATATGGACCACTAAAGACACTACTTTGGTGCAACAGACCTCTCCTGCAGAACAAGCCTGCTGAATGCTGCCAAAAAGTCCAGCAAAGGCTGCTCCCTCAGGAGCCAAAGACGACAGTACCCTTTTTCTTCTGTGCCACCCAGCACGACAGCAGCAGTGCTCCAGGCCTGGGAACTTGCAGCATCTGGCAGCTGAGCTGACCGCATGCTGCAGTGGTCTTTCTGAGTCCCCGGGATCTGGGTTGCTTTTACCAACTTCTTTTGGCCTGCAGAGCCTGGTGACTTTCCCAGCTCTTCCTTTTGCTTCTCCCTTTCCCACATCTCTGTGTTGTCTGCATGTTACGGCAGCTGG
This sequence comes from Phoebastria nigripes, assembly GCA_035582835.1. Lineage (NCBI taxonomy): Eukaryota > Metazoa > Chordata > Aves > Procellariiformes > Diomedeidae > Phoebastria > Phoebastria nigripes. The sequence continues at coordinate 3,757,859 of JAYKAV010002553.1, read as the reverse complement.
CTGACCACAAAACCCAAAAGAGACTTTGAATCTTCAATCTAGGACAACTCCCAACATCTGAGACAGCCAGAAGACCATTCCCGAGGAGGGTGACTGCCATTAAATCATCACCCCACTGCTTAGAAAGGTGGAGGTGTGGGGGCAGGTGGGGATGGTGCTACTCCATGGCTGGAACTGAATTTGCATTATCATGCATGCTCTTGGGGGGTAAGTAAAAGGGGACGGTAGGGTGGCTGCAAGGATTCTGCTGTGTCATTGTTCATGGAGTTAGTAGGTAGCTCAGAAGTCAAGGGTGATACAATGAGTAATTGCTCAGGAACAACCCCCTTACCATCAACACCAGAGAAAGGTTCAATGTCCRACTCACTGGTTAATTATTATTGGCTTGTCTGATTAAATCCACTTGTTTTTGTAAATAAAGCCACCCCTAGTGCTAGGTCCTCCAGGTCGGAACCAATACACTGCTGATGAGAGCAGCAATCTGATGCAATGGATAAGAAATAAGTGAATGGAGCAGTCACTCCCTCAGCCCTTCTCCATCCAGGGTGCTGACGTGATTTTTCTTTCTGCTCGCTGACACAGGTGTCCTCTGGACTTGCTCATACCCACCTGGAGCACTGCTGCCAAGGGGRCTACTTGCTCCTGACACCTTCCTATTTAATGCTCTGTCCCATCGCTTGTCTCGGTTTTCAGTACGTGTCACAGCCCATCCTCACCCCATCTTTAGTCAAGAGACCACTTCAGAGTTGAAGTGCTGTGCTCAGCACAGGATGCCAGCTATCTTTAATGTTCAAAGCAAGCACACCCCCACTTTCTCTACCCTCATACCTGGGACATGCTCCATGCTCCTCCTGAAAACCCACAAAGCCACCTCACTGTCCTTCAGCTCCTTCCATAGCTTCCTTCACTACAATACCCAGAAAATGTTCACTGGGACTAAGCTAATCAAAGTGGTAAGACCTCTTTGGCCAACAATTCCACATCGTTTCCCTGTGCTCCCCTGCCTTTACCCACCTGTTGTCCACCATCTTATAACTTAAGTTTTCAAAATTAGGCATTGCTTCATGCCTGTCTCACACAGGGTCTGGTCCAGGACAGAGGCTTCTGCAAGGCAATCTACAAATTAGTCCAGACCTCACTGCTCATCTCTGTTTCTGAAGGGTTTGTTTCTCTCCTTTGTTATGCTGTAACCCCACATGAGTTCAAAAGCCTTTTTTTTTTTTTTTTTTTTTAAACTTTGCACAAAAGGAAAGAACCAAACTCTGTGTTTATGATACTGGGGGGCTGTGTCAGCAGAATATTCATGTTAATTGAGCTACCGGTATCTTAATCATCACCATGACTCATGAAATCTCACAACATAAGCCATGAACTCTTAAATCAGGTATTCTGAACTATATTGACTATAACCACAAATTCTATCATTTCTTCTGAGTTTGGATCCTTCCTACTGCCTGCACATCTGTCAGAGCTGAAGCAGGCTCTGACACCAGCACTAAGCAGCCACACCGTTCCCAGCTCCTATGTTGAGAACTACCACGTATGTTCTCGAGGTGTGTTTTGGGAGACAATAATACCTCTGATGGATCCATGTGAAAAGCCGGATGTACCCTTTGAGCTGAAGATACATAGTTAGCCTTGGTTATAGGTTTTCAATGAGCTGATTCTGTTTAAGGTGACAAAAGGTGCTGCCACCTTGTCAAATATTACATTTTCCCATACATCGTCACAGGCTGTATGCTATTGCCAAGATGGGCAGACAAATCTGAACCCTGTTTTTTTGCTTCCTAAGAAGGTCCACTATGTCTGCTGTCAGGGGGATTCTCTTCAGATTTGTGGATCTTTTAGAGAAGACCAGGCAGCAAGAATAAAGTTGCTTTATCTCTGGGTCTCTACTCTTTTAACGGACCACTGTGACACCATTCAGATCTTTCATTGGGTATTTTGCAGGGTAACTGAAATGAGTCTAAGGCTTCAATTCTGACTAGGCAGCAATAACCCAACAGGCATGTTCCCCAGAGCACTGTCTGGAGAACAAGCAGTTTGTACTTCATGTTGGGAAAAGGACCTGGAAATTCCCTGAGAAAAAGCACCTTGTCCTCCCAAGGAGTCTCATCATACGCCCACCCCACCTCAAGCACTCACAGCCCACAGCCCAGGATGCCTCACAACTACCTTACCTAATCAGTCAGGTAGTTAGAAGCTCCTTCCCATTAGAACTTAATGTGTTCATCACCTCTACATATCAATGCGCTTCTCTCTACCTAGCAGCTGCTGCATTGCTAATCCCCAGCTATCCCACTGGCTGACCACAGCAGGCCTTGTTTTCCAGCTGTGGCTATAATGTTTCCCTCTCCAGCATTCTAGATGTGATTGTATTCTCCTCTGGTGCAGTAGGGGCCTGATTAATTCAGGCTATGAAACACAGACCACAGTCTTACCTGTAAAATACAGATAAATTTTAAAAAAGCACAGCAAGAGGGGGGCAGCTGCAGTGTTTATTTGACAATCACATGCAGTGCTACACAATTCAGTCCCCCTACCTGCTCAGCTCCCTTCCTCCCAAATACTGCCGAACAGCTTGTTGCCGCAACATCTGGGAATGAGTCCTTTTATTTAAAATGGCCAACATAAGTTTCCAGGCCAGGGACGGGTCATTCAGGGGAAGCCAAGGGAAGAGATGTCAGGCTTCATCACCTAGTTCACATCCTCTGCAGCCTGAGGACGGAAGCGGTACCCATCTGTCCATGTGGCAGGGAAGACCCTGGAGTCTCAGTGCTCTTGTCCCAGCATGGTGCCTTCCACTACAGAATGTTCTTTGCAATCGCATTCAGGGTCCTCACTTTGGCCACATCTGCCACCTTTATGGAGTATTCAGGGGCAGAGAAGGACGCTCCCATGGCAACGTTCGGATTCCTGTCAGGAAAACCACTGGTTACTATCTGCAGGTGATACAGATGAGTAAGACACACTAAAAAAAAACCCACTATCTCCCCTAGTCTCAGGAGTGGCCAAAGAACCCGCCGGTGCCACCCAAACCAAAGATCAGACAGTAATAGAAAGAATAATAATCCAAAGGCAAGAAACAACAGCATCAACAGAAAGCCAGTGCAGACCTGTGGACAAATGTAAGCCATTCCTCAGAGGTACATCCCACTGGCCTCCCAAATCCTACATGCTGGTGTTAAAGGTCTAAGGCAACTACACCAGAACCTGCCTTCCTGAGTGCCACACAAGTGCACTCACAAGCCCTAGAGCAGCAGTAGCCAAAGAAATGTCCCAAGGATCCAGTTCTCCATGGAGCTCGTGTCCAGATGATGAGCACTGCTGGATTCATACACTGTAGAATACAGAGCCAGGCATCATGATCCCAACCACAAGAGGACAATAAGCACCCAGGAAGCTGTTTGAAATTTATGCCTGTTCTACAAACTCATGTTCATATTAATCCAGCTTTTCCCTTGTACAGTTTTGCTAAAAAATAAAAATAAATAATCAGTTACCTAAACTTCATCCCTGAGTCCCGGGCTGAGCGAGCAGAGCAGTGAAACTCAGAAGCAGCGGAGCCTTCCAGAATCCTCTGCAGGTTGCGCTCTGTGATGCCACCCCCTGGCGGGAAGAATCCCGGTGTCACACACAGTGCAGATGGCACTGTCCCAGACCTGACATGGGGACCTGGACAAGCGCCATCTACACTGAAGGGAAAAGACAGCCCTTGGGACAACAGAGACCCAGGCAGGTGGAAAGAGACAGGAGAAGCCTTGGCTCGTGTTCTCCCACAGATCTAGAGTTGTCCCCAAATCCTCCAGTGCACAGCAGCTGCAGGGCTCTGCCATCCCCAGCTGGCTGCATGGCCTTTACTTGCACCAGGGCAGGAGCTCCTCCACCTGGGGACCTGGCTCAGAAAGCCAGATCAGACAGTGCGTGCCAGGGCAAGAGGCTAGGAACAGGGGCTAGGGACTACAGGACCGGTTACAGATGACAAAAAACCATTACCTGGCACCACCACAATTCTGCCCTTTGCCTGAAAGAAGAATAACATGTTAGTGATATTGCTCAGCACTAAATCCGCACGTGCATTTGTGGGGCAGCAAAGAAACCTTACATGCAGCACCTTCCATAAGCTCATGGATGTCACCATGGCTTATGATTCGTGCACTATCACCCATCTTTTTTGTACTATTCATGTTTTACAAGGAAAAGTGGAAAAGAATTTGCAGTTACAGCTAAGGCAACTTGTCATCATTTCCTCCTACCTCTCCATCCCACCTGGCTACCTCTCAGGTACGACTGTTGTATTTTCCTAACAGCAACGGTGAGACCCCAGCAGGGACCTCACTTTGCTGTTTACATGGGCTAATCACATCAGCTGCTGAAACCAACTCTTACCACCCTCCTCCCAGTCTGCGAGCAAGAACAACCCAACAAGTCTTTGCTGTGGGACACTTCGGGCTCCAGCCCACATGGACTTGGGAAAATAGATTAAGGCCAAGCCAGACAAGAAGGGCAAGTGCTCCTTGACAGAAGTTCCCTTACAGAAATGGGGGCTACTGTAAAGGAGCTACCTCCAGGCAATACCCAGGAAGCAGCCACGGTAACCCAGAGGAGCACAGGAAACACTTACCTGTTCCGCAAGTCTCTTAATTAAGGACAATCCTTCCAGCGCTGAGCTGTCACAGCCACTCGTCAACACCCGCTCAAACCCCAGCGAAATCAAGGTCTCCAATGCCACCAGAGGGTCGTGCACCATGTCAAAGGCTGAGAGACCAACACAACAGCTCAGAAATCACCAACACTCAGCTCATCATGCTCAAGCACTATGCCCCAGCCAGCTCAGGAGCCCAGGAGCCAACAATAGGAAGGATCCTTCTCACAGCTGGCCACCCCCATGGGGAGCCACAGCTCCTGACTATAATGTCCCCCTTGCAGCAGTGGCAGGGCCACTGTGCTCAGCTCCTCAGACACCTCCTCTCCACACAGGGCAGTGACACATCCCCCAAGCCTGGACCTCCCTGGACCTTTCCCCTCCTGGGGGTGGGGCCCAGCCACAGCCTGCTCTTGTACAGCACACAGAGCTTTCCCCCCTCCAAAGAACGACCAAAGCACATTAAGCTCAGCTCCCTCCCAGCCCCACCTTCCCCTGACAGCGGGGTCCCTGCCAGGACCACTGTCCCAGGTGACTCACCTCGGTGAAATGTGACTGGCAGGGGACGGCACACAGCTGCAATAAGAAGACATATGGTCAGTCAAGGCTGGCACAGAGAGTCCCTTGTGCTAGAACCAGAAAAGCACATGAGATCAAAGAGGGCAAAGGCTTCTCAGGCCATTCCTGGGTAGCGCAGAAGACTCCTGGTACTTGCTGGAAACACCACAGGGGCTCCTCTTTGGCCAGGCTCTTTGGTGGGGAAGAGTTCTTCTGCCCTCTAAGGAAGCAACAAACCTTTGTTTTTATGAGTAACATGAAAATCCCCCATCTCATCTGGATCATGCAGAACCCTCGTTCCCACCAGAGATGTCTTTCTCTGCAGGAAGGAAGCGGGAAAGTTGTCTCATCTACCTGGGGAAGGGACAAGACCAGTGCTCTTTGGAAGCAGGAAAGTTGATTTTTGCGATTTTCACTACCTATAATTTCTGCTCTATCTCAGACCACAGCAAACTTCACCAGTGGGGCCCTATTTACTGGGCAAAGGTAACTTATTTCTATGAAAAGAAGTCCAACTGCCTCCTGCCCTGGAAATACTGGTTCCAGCAGAGCACCTCATTGCTCTAGTGGAGACAAATCCTGGCAAGACCCCTCTGTGCTGTAGGGAGTGCAGCAAAAGATTCACCTTCATACGAGAACCTCAGCACCACATCACCAGAGAAAGGCTCAGCCCTCTTTAGCTTTGGCTGTAGCTCACAGAAAAGATGTGGAAGCAAATTCTCTTTCTCTCTATGTGTTAGGGGTCTGGACTAACAATTTCCCACTGCAGCTTCAGTAACCTTTCATACGTTTCCACCTCTCTCTCATTATCTTTTCTCACTGGATGTGTTAAAGGAAAAAATGAACATGAGTTGCCAGCTACCCACAAGGCCAAAGTCCAGGAGAGACATATCCTAGACACCTGTAGCAGGTATGTAAGGAAAAGAACAAAGGGCAAAGAAAATGAAAAAGGGGGAGAATCCAATAGTTTAATACTCTGATGTCCCCAGAACAGCTCACTTAAGCCTCTCTCCTTCTTAGACCCTGCTACTATGTCCCAGGTGCCCTCAAACTCTGTGTGAACAGCCTGGGGCAGCGGTCCTTGATCTGCAAAAGCTTCTTACCTATTTAATGCCTCACAGGTATGACAATGCATGAAACTGGAGAAGGTGGAGAGAGACGGCAAGACCATAGACAAGACACGCAGACCAAAGCACCCTGCAGTTCTTTCTACAGCATCGGACAGAGCAGCACTGAACTCTGGCCCCCAGTCACAGCACAGATATTGCACAGAGCTCAGCACAGCCTTTCTGACTGGAGACACTCTTACCCAGCAACGCTGTGCAGAGCTCTGTATCAATGCGCCCGTCCTCAGTGAGGGCCCCGAACACCAGCCCGTCGGCCCCATGCAGCTTGGCAAGGCGGATATCAGCTTTCATCACTTCCACCTCCCGGTCCGAGTAGAGGAAATCGCCGCCGCGAGGTCGGATCATCACGAACACGGGGACTCTCACGCACTGCTTCACCACCTGCAGGAGTCCTGGGCGGGGAGAGGCAGCTCAGCACCCGGCTACGGCACCTCTAGCCACCGGGGGAGGCAAGGCGAGACAGTGGGGAGGGGTACACAGGGCGGGAGGCGGGGGGGGAAGCCACGCTGGCGGGAAGGGGACGCAGGAAGAGGGGAAAGGGGAGGAAGGCGCTCAGGAGGGCGCGCTGGGCACGCTGACCCCCCCCAGGGAGGGGGAGCCGGCTCAGAGGGAGGGGCAGGACCCGGGCCGCCGCGGGGCGGGGGCGGGCGAGGCTCACCCATGCTGGGGGTGGTCCCTCCTTCCACGAGGCCCGCGCACAGCTCGATCCGGCCGGCCCCTGCGGAAAGGCACGTCAGAACCGGCCCCGCCGGGGCCCGCCGCGCTGCCGCCCCCTCCCCAAGGCCCCCCAGGCCTTACCTCCGCGCTCCGCGTTGACGGCGGACTCCACCGAGTCCACGCACACCTCCATGAGGAAGCCATCGTCCATGCCTGGGGGAGAGCGGCGCCGTCAGCCC
>JAYKAV010002553.1:3737067-3750210 GCA_035582835.1 Phoebastria nigripes | reverse complement strand
GCTTCCGGCGGCGCGCGCCACTTCCGGGGTCACGCGGGATGCTGCGTGCGGCGCGCGGCGGCGTCCGGCTCCTGCTGCCCGCGCGGGGCGGCGGCGGCGGCGCCGCCGCTGAGGGACGGGGGTGGCCGACACCGGGCCTGGGCCCCATCTCTCTCCCTCCGCAGCGGTGCCTTCAGCGGCGGCTGCTGCAACAGGCGTCCCAGCCCGCCGCGCCCCCGCCCGCCGTGGGGCGATGGCTCCTGGCCTGCAGCGGCGCCGTGGCCGGTGCCGTGGTGCTGGGCGGCGTCACCAGGTGAGCGCGGCACCTGCCGCCCCGCTGGCACCGGTTCGCGCCCCGCGGCCGTGTCCGCTCTGGGGCCGTTGGAGGGGTTCAGAGTTGAGGCCGTGTGGAGGCACCGGTCCCCGCCACCCTCCGGTCCCCGCCGCCCGTGACCCGCTTAGGCTGTCCCTGCGGCCCGCAGCTGTCTCCCGCGCCTGAGACCCGCCCCAAGTACACCTGTGAGAGCCCCTCTCATGTCTTCCCTCCCTGGTTGCGAGGGGACATCGTGGGGTAGGGCTGGGAGTACCAGAGAGACACTGTCCGCAGTGTGTTGATGCCAACTGGGAATAACTTTCTCTCATACGTTTTTGGTAATTTTAGGTCTGTTGATCACTCACAGACTCCCTGATCTCCATTCTATTTCTAACTGTGAGTTTAAGGGTTGTCTAGTGCAGCCAAGAGCTCTCATTTTGGCTCAGTAGAGCTGCATACTGTCAGGGAGTGAGTTGTGCCCGCTGGTGTCTCTGCTCCCAGGCTGACAGAATCGGGCCTTTCTATGGTTGACTGGCACCTGGTGAAAGAGATGAAACCCCCGAGAACGCAGCAGGAGTGGGAAGCCGAGTTCCAGAAGTACCAGCAGTTCCCAGAGTTTAAAATGTGAGTGTGCAAAAGTGGAAGGAGGGTGGGCTGGGAGCCCTAAGCAACACAAGGAAGGGAAATGTTTTCTGACATCACTGGGAAAGCACACGAAGCGTGTCTGATGATGGCTCCTTCACTGTCACTTCCTTTCTCTGAGGAAGGTGATCCCTTGTCATGGGAACTAGGACACATCACATTCAGCAGTTCTTTGTTTTACTGTCTTCAACAGCCTGAATCGGGACATGACGCTGACAGAGTTCAAGTTCATTTGGTACATGGAGTATTCGCACCGTATGTGGGGCCGTGTTGTGGGTTTGGCCTACATTCTGCCTGCCGCCTACTTCTGGCAAAAGGGCTGGCTCAGCCGCCCCATGAAGGGCTGTGTTCTTGCACTCTGCGGGCTGGTGTGCTTCCAGGTGAGCAAGCTCTGTAGCCGCAGGGATTAGCGGCAGCATCTCCTGTGAATATCTTCTGATTGAGTGTGGCTGAGACAGTGGGATTTGTGAAAGCTTGGCGGGGTGTCAGTGCTGATAGCTGGTTGAAGGTGGAGGAAACAAGTTGCTTTGCCCCTCGTGTTTATCTGGTCTTAGCAGTTGCTACTGCCCTGTCTGTGCTGAGACAGACATGTAGGGTTATTCACTGACCACTCTTTCTGATGAAGGGCAGTATAGCAGCATAGGGGAGCTTACTCTGACCCCTCTCTGTTTTTTGCCAGGGACTGCTGGGATGGTACATGGTGAAGAGCGGGCTGGAAGAGAAGCCAGACTCTTACGACATTCCCCGGGTCAGTCAGTACCGTCTCGCAGCACATCTCGGCTCCGCACTGGTTCTGTACTCTGCTAGCCTGTGGACAGGGCTGTCTTTGCTGCTTCCACGACACAAGGTACGGAGTGGTGTGTCAGGAGTCAAAAGCGCGGGGTCATGTCAATTCAGAGGGTTGGGGGTGTGATGTGAAGGGCAAGGAAAGGGCGTGAAGGGTGATGGTGCTTCCGTTTTAGTCTCTGTTCCTGACTCTGATCTAATACTGCATTACAAAATACCCCTTCTGTAAACTTCTGTTATGGGACACTTCCTTTGACTCGTGCTGTTCCGCTCAAAAGTAATTAGCCTCAGATTTGTGCAAGCTTAGGCAGGGGTGTGCCTGGCCAGGCTAAATGATTTGTGCCAGTAACTGTCCAGCAGCCACTTCAGTTTCTGTACAGGGTTGGACCCGATTAGTTGTGGTTTTGAGGAACCACTGAAGTGTGACTGTGCTGCCTGGTAGTCTCTAGAGAGTCCTTTTGTAAAGCACAGGCCAAGCCCTTGGCCCATATATGCAGCGAAGGCTTTTCTTCCCTGCTGCAAACAGCACCAGAAATGCTTTGCCTTGATTATTTTCTTTTTTTTTTTGTATTTTACAGTTACCTGAGACCCATCAGCTCCTTCGCCTGAGACAATTTGCTCATGGCACTACAGCTCTCATTTTTCTTACCGCTCTTTCAGGTAAGAGTGTTTCTTACTGCTGTCCCATCTGTGGCTCATTCCTCTCTGCCTTGTTTTTCTTCTGGTCTAGCGGGGTCTGTGAGCAACCCCATCATGTTTTCTGGGAAAACTTTATTGCTGTCAGGGAGCTGACAGTCGAGAACCTCCCTTACTGGCCTTTCCTGAGCAGGTGGAGGTGCGCCTTCCAGCCTGCCTGTTGCTGTGTGATCTCTGTGTATATTTCTGAAAGAAATTCAGGATCAAGCTGAGCTCTTGAGTCAGAGCTGTGCAACCTAGAGTGCCACCTTTGCCTACTCTGGTAGTCTCATTTTCTGCTCTGGAATTGCAGGTGCCTTTGTGGCAGGGCTGGATGCTGGCCTTGTGTACAATTCCTTCCCCAAAATGGGGGAGCGCTGGATCCCAGATGATCTCCTTGCTTTCTCCCCCGTACTGAGAAATATCTTTGAGAATCCAACAACTGTACAGTTTGATCACAGGATCTTGGTAAGTGCTGTCTTCCTGCTATGTCTGTGCTGCTTCTCAGGTGCCTCCTGCAGCCAAGCTGTCCTCTTTGTGCTGTGGTTCTGTCAGCTTGAGTGATATCCAGGGTGTCCAAAGGTCCTGAGAGCATATTACCAATTTGGTTCTGCAGAAGGAGGAAGTTTAGCACTCTTATTTTCAGTGTGGTCTCCTTCCTTAAGGACATCTTCCTCCTGCGGAAGTTACAAACTTTGTTTCTTTGTGTCTCCTTTTCCGTAATGTGAGCTACGGACCAGGGTAGCCCTTGCTACTGAAATGTCTGGGAAAGTTGTGTGAAATAAAACTTGGAAATCACGATGCTGAATACTTCCTTCGGAATTTCTGAACTTGCTTTACCCCAGTAGCACCCTGTGAAAATAGCTAGTTAGAGCAAGCCGGATATTAAATACCACTGCCTGCACTGCTGTGGACTAAGCCTTAACTAAGACTAAAAAGAAAGTGACTTAGAAGAGGAATCACCTGGAGTGACCTGCACAGCAAGGTTATGCTGGTGAACTACAGCTGAGTGGTGAAAATGAGATTAATTCTCCAGATGACAGCTTCCACCTCTAGTTGTCAAGGTGACAGATGGGGAGAGGGCAGAAACAATCCCTAATGACTTGAAGAAATGAGGAAAAGCTATTGGAAAATAAAGCATTAATTTGGAGAAAAATGGAACGCTCTATAACTTTAGTTAAATTTCAGGGTTGTTAACCTGGTGAGGATGGGAGCTCTGGGATTTGGTCATGGCCATTAACACATTTCTACAGTTAAATATTGCTCACAGGATTTCTTTTACTGCTTGGAAGGCGCAGCCAAAGGCCACTGCACCCATTTCCTTTGAACTTTTCTTGAAGGGTGGTGGTTTCTCTTCCCTTTTGTAGGGAATCGCCTCAGTCACGGCTGTCACAGCACTGTACCTCTTCTCACGGAAGGTCCCACTCCCTCGCAGGACCAGGATGGCAGTGACTTCCTTATTGGCTGTGGCTTGCATGCAGGTACCGTCTTTTTTTTTTTTTTTCTTCTTCTCCCCTCTTCTATTTTTTTTTCCTCCCTCTAGTGCTTTGTAGCACGTTCACAAGACAGAGCTGTCCCCAGCTTGGGTCTGTGCTGGCCCCAAGAGCCTGCAGCTGAGAGGTGGAGCTGCCTAGACCCAGGGCCTCGCCATAGTGCATGCATGGTCTAAATTTGAGGGTGGGAAGTCTGGCTGTGGCCATGGGCCTTTCTACATCATACTCTGTGCTGGGGATGTGTATCAACGCTGCATCCACTGCTGCTCTTACCCCTTCTCCCTTCTTGGCAGGTGGGCCTGGGCATCAGCACCCTGCTGCTGTATGTCCCCACGCCTCTGGCCGCCACGCACCAGTCGGGCTCCCTGGCGCTGCTCAGCATGGCACTCTGGCTCATGAGCGAGCTCCGGCGGGTCCCCAAGTAACCCGCCGGAGGGAGAGCCCTCCCAGGGGAGCTGCGCTGCTGGGCCCGGAGGTGGCAGAGACCCCCCCCACCCTGGGTGCACGGGGGTGGATGTGCACCCAGCCGGGCTGTGTGCAGGGAAGAGGTGGCGGGTGTGAGTGCGAACTTTGTAACATAAAGGAGTTTTTACGGAGCGGCTGGTGTCTGGCTGAGTGCCTCCTTTCCGGAGCGAGGTGAGGAGGGGTGCGGGGAGCCTCGGAGGGAGCGGCTGCAGCGGACGTGGGGGCCGAGCCGCGGCGGGGAGGGGAGGGGAGAGCGGGCGGGCTCCCTTTGGCGCCCCCTGGTGTCACCCCGCCGTACGCCCGGACTCGTGTCTCCGCCAATGGGAGGCGGCGGTGGCTTCAGCGCGCCGCGCTGCGTCCGCGGATTGGCCGCCGGGAGCGGCAGTGGGCAGAGCGGCATCCGGTGCGGCGGCGATCCGTCTGTCTGTGCGGAGCGGCCATGACGGCGCACAGCTTCGCGCTGCCGCTCGTCCTCTTCTCCGCCTTCTGGGGCCTCGTGGGCATCGCCGCCCCCTGGTTCGTGCCCAAGGGGCCGAACCGCGGGTGAGTGAGGGCCTCGGAGGGATACCGGGGGTGGGGGGGTCGGGGACCGGGCCTCCCCGTCCTAACGCCGGTGTCTCCGCAGGGTGATCATCACGATGCTGGTCACCACCGCCGTGTGCTGCTACCTATTGTGAGTACTGCGGACCGGGCCCCGATACCACCCACCCCCCACACCTCCCCCATCCTCCGTGTGGCTTCACCGGGCCCGGTGGCTGCTGCTCAGCCTCCTGCCTGTGGATGAACGGGACAGCCCCCGGGCTGCGGCCTGCCTCCCTCCCGGGTACTTCACCCCCCGGGGCAGCAGTCCCTCTGCCAGCCCCTTGAGGCAGCAGCGTCCCGGGACCCTGGTCCCAGCCCCCGTGCTACTGGGGCTGATGGCAGGTTGGGTCCTTTTGCAGCTGGCTCATCGCCATCCTGGCCCAGGCCAACCCCCTGTTTGGGCCGCAGCTGAAGAACGAGACCATCTGGTACGTGCGCTTCCTCTGGGAGTGAGCAGTCCCTGGTAGCCGGTGCCTGAACAGAGACCCCCCCACCAAAATCATCACCGTGAGTGGGCAGAGGGCTGGGTGGCAGAGATGTCCCCGCTTGCCTGACTGTGTCTGGCTGGGGAGGGAGCTGCAGCCTGGTCCTTGCTGGGTGGGAGACACTTTGGCGTCTGTGCATTGTGGCTGTGGTGAGCTGGTCTCAGTGTGGGGCAGCTGGGGCTGCACTGGGCCCGAGCAAACCAAGCACTTCCCCCTGAGCCTGTGGTTCTCTAGATTTGTGGGGGCTCCCTCGTGGGTGCAGTTTGGTGCTAACTTCTCCTTTCTCCCTCCCCCAGCTCTTGCTGCTGTTCCAGCCTCTATCCTCCTGTACCAGGCAGCCCCCAGAGGTGCTGGGACAGAGGCTGGATCCGCTGCCCTAGTGCACCCTGAGCACTGCAACCTGGACCAATGGTGGCTGGGCCCCTGAGCATGGCAGGCAGCACCCCTGCGTGGGATGAGGGCCTAGTAAGCCTGGCCCTGGGAGCAGCCACGCTACCAGGGAGAGATCCCCTCAGCTGGCCGAGTGCTGCAGTCACTGCCACTGAGCACCGTCCTAAGAGAGAGATGTGTGTCGTGCCAGCGGATCCTGTCCCTGCAGTGTTCGTCCTGCTCCCTCCAGTGCGCTCAGCCCTAGCCCCCGAGTGAAACCCCTGCTCATAGCCCAAGCTGCCCACCTGGTTACCATATCCCTGGTCATTCCAGGCACCGGCTGGCCCTCTGCATGAGAAGGCAGGAGCCCGTAGCATCCTCTGTTGTATGGTCAGTCCCCTGTGGTGAGGGTGGTCCTTGCTAAGACAGATTCTGGCTGTGGTTGTGAGAAGGGAGGGCTGACCCTGGAGGAGCATGCGGACCCCCTTGGGTGTGATAAGGGAGATGCTGGGGTGCAGGGCAGGGCGTTCTGCTGCTTGGCAGCCTGCTGGAGGGGATCAAAGGGGTGCTGTGTCTCCTCCCGCCTCAGCAGTCAGGGTGCTGCAGTCATGTCTAGGTACCACCACCACCCCAACCTGCGTCCAGGTTCTGAGAAGAACAGAGTAGGCCATTGTGTTTTAGGTTTTCCCTTATTTATCAGATAATTTATCTGTATTTATTTATTTGTCTGTGTGTGTTAAATTTGTGTTGTGGAAATAAATCCTTTTTCTAGTAAGTGATGCTGGAGGCACAGTCACTTGCTGCTTTGAGGCTGAGGAACAGTCTTGGCTTTATTCAGACTTCTTCCCTTCCCCCTAACTGTGCTCTTGCACCATGAGCACAAGGCTGGGATCCTCAGCTGTTGAGCAGGAGGTTGGCAGCATACTGGTGCATGGAAAGTTTTATCCTTGATGCCACCTGTGCACTCATCCTGTGGGACCAGGGTCACAGGTAGGCAACAGCATGTGCTAGAGGGAGAATTGGGCACCTGCCCAGCCTCTGGTGGTAGGCAGCTGTGCTGGAGCCATCCCCATGGCTGTGCAGCAGCTGGAGAAGCTTAGTGGCCTCTTTCCTAGGCTGTGGTGGGGAATAAGGTAAAAAGCAGGGAGCAATATCTTCCAGGGGCCGAGTGGGCAGGTTCAACTTCCTTGTCTTAGGAGGAGAGAGGGGGGTAGCAAAGGATGCTGTCTCCAAGGATCACAACAGTTCAGTTTGGATCAGAGCTTCCCCTGCTGCTACCAGCTCAGGAGTTGAGCTCAGCTGTCCTTCTGCTGGAATTGCAGACATCTGCTGGCAAGAAAGCAACTCCATCATCCCACCGCGGTGGCACAAAGCAACAGTGTGCAGACGTGCACTGGCCCCCCATCATGCCACCAGCCAGGAGCTGTCACTGCTGGGGAGGTGCTCACTAGAAAACAAGACCAATGCTGGATGGCTCAAGGGGTTTGTTTATTGCTACAGGAATGGGAACAGCTGAGTTCAAGTAGAAAGTGACGAACTTCATTGGGTCATCGGGGGGGCTCCAGCCCCAGGGGAGGAAGGCTTGTGCCTGTGTGCACAGCCACAGCTCAGACCTGCCCTGGGGCAGTGAGCTGGGCTGGAGTGAGGTGGTTCACCCATGGGCAGGCCCAGCCTGCATTCACAGGGGAGAGAACCACTGGTCCTGGTGCTAGTGCCTGATTAACGTGCGGGACACCATAAGGCAGATGTGCCCAGGAGGGAATGTATGAAAGGCAACACAGTCTACTTTGGGTGGTGCCTTAGGAACTAGTCCCTGAGCCCTCAGTGCTGAGCCTGGGGCGCTGGCTAGGACTGTGGGAGGATTGTCCTGGGAGGGGAAGACATGGCAAAGAGCAGGACACCTCTTAACGCTCCGAGAGGGGCTGGGCTGCGCAGAGCAGCTTGGTGGAGCTCGTGGCTCACTTGGTTCCTGTAGTGACTTTGCTGGCGACTGCTGCTCTCCAGCCCATGGGCTTGTAAAGGACTGCAGAAAGGCCACCCCAGGTGATGAGCTGCAGCACCTCACCAGGTTGCTCTGCAAACTGGTGGCTGAGTCATGGGGTGGCCTGGTGCTTCAGGCCACAGCCCTGGGTTGGCCGCCTTGGTGACAGTGTACTGCCTATCTGAGGGACCTGCCAGGGCTGCAGCCTTGAGCCTGCTGGCTGCAGAGGACTTTGCTCTACACTGCGTAGGGAGACAAAGGCCGAAGGCCAAGGAATGCAAAGATTAGGACGGGGGTGAGGTAGAGAGGAAAGCTCCGGTGTCTGTAGCTGCCTCAGCCCACAGGCTCTGGTTCTGATGTGGAGATGACGGAGTGCAGAGTTGAGATGGTCTTTAAGAAAGAGTCCAAGCCCTTGGAGCCCAGGCTGTCAGCCAGTCCTGGTTCTGCTGGTGCAACTGGACAGTGGTTACCACCAGTGTCATGGCCCGTTTCCCTGGCCCGGCGGCACCACCACCTTGTCCAGCCAGAGCAGGGTGAGCTGGGCCGAGCGCAGCTGCCGGCGGTGGATGCGGCGCAGCCGCAGGAGGTAGAGGACTATGGCCAGCGCTACGACCAGGATGCAGGCAAAGAAGAGATAGTGGTTGTAGACAAAAGAGAGGCGCAGCCAGGAGGCATGTGCTTGCCGGATGCTCTCCTGCCGGAGATCCCTGCGGAGAGGAGTAAGGACTGGCTGTGAGATGCCATGGGGTACTACCAGACTTTGCTGCTGCTCCCCTTACCGGGGCGGCAGAGCCCTCGCCCAGTGCGGCAACTCCTGCTCCTCCCCAACCACCCTTCCCTGAGTGATGCCATCAGCAAGCCAATGGTACCTGAGTGGCAGAAACCGCGTCTTGTAGAGGATGGCTCCCAGCGTCCACTGCACCTCCCGGTCGTACACCAGCTGGGCTGTGCGCAGGCTGGGGTAGTCCAGGGGGAAGTGGAAGCCCTGGTGAAGGACTTGGTACATCCAGGCTGATTTGAAGCACTGATACCTGCAGGCATGGCATGTGAGAGCATCAGCCCGATGCTACCCCCCGCACCACGGTCCCTCACCCCGGCAAAAGCCCCCTGAGGAGGTGCAGCCATAGCACCCCCCCAGCAAAGCTGCTTACTTCAGCCGGTGCTGGTCTGCATGTGCCGAGTAGAGGCCACCGCGGAAGCGCTGGGTCAGCACCTCCCATCGCTGGCTGCAGTACTCCTGGGGGACAGAGAAGTCAGGGCTCAGAGCAGAGAAATGGCCCCCACTCCCTCCCAGCCCTGCAAACGGCCGGGGCAGCACCCACCTGGGCGGCAGAGGTGAAGGTGGGGGCACTGTAGCGGCCCCCCAGGCGCAGCACGTCCTCAGTACAGTAGAAGAACTCGGAGAAGCCGTAAAACTCGCTGTTGCCAAAGTCAATGGGTGCTTTGTAGGCCCCCGCCAGGGAGGCCTGGCTGCTGTTGGGCCCAGCCAGGAGGGGCTGCAGCAGCTCCGCACAGGCTGGCCAGTCCCCTCGCCCCCGAACGTACAGGGTTTGGCCGCCCCTGGCCACTGTGTCCTCCAGCCCCACAGGCAGGCAGGGGTCCAGGAAGGGCGTCTCGGCGTTCAGCCCTGTCTGCTGGCTGTGCAGGCTGGAAAACAGGCCAGGAAGGAAAGGCAGTTGTACAGGGGGTCCTGTACCACCCCCAAAAGCCTGGTCTAGTGCTGCCCCGCATCTGGATACCCCCTGTACCAGACCAGGCTGTGTCGCCTTGTACCCGGCAGTGCTGGTGCCCACCCTGCCACCTCCTGCCGAAGCCAAACCCGCCAGATCTGTCACGCTGACCTGTGGCCACGTGCCCCAAGTGCCTGCGGGGTGCAACAAGGCATGGCCACCCCACCCAGCTCGCGGGGATCCGCACCCCTGCACAGCCCCCCGGGATCTGGAGGCAGGGTTTGCTCCTGGCACAGGAGTACCTGGGCACCAAGCCTCTCCGCCTCTGGCGACAGCTTCACGTAGCGCTCTAGGAAGGGAAGGAGAGACAGGAGACAGAGAGCTCGAGGTGGGGATGTGATGGAAAGATGTGCTGAGTGCATCGGTGCTGGAGAAGGAGGGAAAGTCAGAGCAAGAAAAGCTGAAAGCTACCAGAGGGGCCTCCCCGCAGCCTGCCATGAAGGGAGGAGGAAGGCAGGGAGCTGCGGCACTGATAAGGCCTGCCAGGCTCAGAGAAGGGCAGTGCCTGTGCACTCTGTGCCAGCCCAGGCATCTGCTGCTGCCAGCGTGGCTGTGGGAGCTGTTACCACCATGGGTGGCTCTTGAGGCAAATCCAATGGGGAGAGGGTGGCATGAAGGAACCAGCACCCCATTTCGTAATGCCCCAGCGGGGGCACCGCTAGGCAAGACAGCAATACCGGTTGTGCACAGAGGTCTGGTTCAGCACAAGCTCCTCATAGCGCTGCCGGGCAAAATTGCCCCCAAAGCCCAGGAAGGTGTTGACGTAGACACGGTACACGTGGCCAGTGTGCTGCACGTCGCAGCCCAGGTTGAATTCTGCCAGTAAGCTCTTAGCAGCCTCCTCCTGGGGACACAGAGAGGTCCGTGATCAGCAGCAACCCAGGGAAGGCAGGGGCTGCTCAAGGCCAGCCAGCCAGATACACACCTGCTGCGGGGAGGAGAAGGTTCCGGAGTCGGGCACTTCATAGGCGATCTGCAGGGAGGCGCCCCCCATGTCTAGGATCCCAACTGTTCGTTTCCGAACCAGGGACTCTCCCTGGTCCCCCAGCGCTACAGTGACCACCGCATCCTCCTCTGAAACCCACAGTGGCGTGTCAGCGAGGGGCAGGGCCTGGGGCAGCATCTCCTCCCTTCCACCATTACCCCCCAGAGCAGTCTCATGGGGCTTCTCCACCCCTGCCAGCAGTGCCCGAGGATCACTTGCAGGGCAGTGGGTCCTGACACTTGGGGCTGGCCGCCCCCCGGCCTTGCAGGTTCCCCCAAAGTATCCACTGCTGGAAGCCACTACAGGAACACTACTACAAACCCTCTCTCCCTGGTTCTTCTCCCAAAATGCTGCAGTTGTCCCCCTCACACAGGGACTTGTTCCTGT
Source organism: Phoebastria nigripes (assembly GCA_035582835.1). Taxonomy (NCBI): domain Eukaryota; kingdom Metazoa; phylum Chordata; class Aves; order Procellariiformes; family Diomedeidae; genus Phoebastria; species Phoebastria nigripes. The sequence continues at coordinate 3,739,338 of JAYKAV010002553.1, read as the reverse complement.
GACTGGGGCAAGTGCCCCTCTAGGTCCCAGGTCCAGGAGAGTTTCACACGCATGGCTGGGGTCAGGCATTGCCAGGCCAGAGGGGCAGACGCTGCCTGCTCCAGAGCTTGCTCTTAGCTCCAGTGCTGGGGCGAGCTCCAGCAGGGCTCTGCTCAGACCCTCCCAGCTGCTCTACAAGCAGCCAGACTCACCGTCCTCGTGATCAAACCGGCCCAGGACAAAGTTGATGCCGATCCAAGCATAGACACCTGCACGAGACAGAAAGGGTCATTACGGCAATATACTAAAGGGAACTAAGCAGTGCTTCGCAGCAGCTCCTACCTTCCTGTTTCCCTGAAATCACTTCTGCGTGTGATTTGGAGAAGAGAAAATCAAACTCCAGGGGCACGTTTCTCACCAAGTCCTCCAGGATTGCAGCTTGCTGCCTGCAAGGACGCAGGAGAGGGACAGGTGCTAAGGGACCTTCACCAGCGACGCTCCTTTGCGGGAGCGCAAGAGACAGCAGGAATCCTGCTGCAATACACTCCGCGTCCAGCCCCACGAGCCCTGCTGCTGCACCCAGCGCGCTTTGGAGATAAGAAGCTAGATCTATTCGTTTGAGACTGCAAAGTGTCCCCTGTCACCTCCCTCCCAGCGTGCTCAAACCCTCCTTCTGCAGCCCTCGCTGCTTGCTCCTTTCTCAAATCCCCCCCAGAATTCCTAATTCCCCCATGAGGCTCAAGACAAGGTAGTTCTCTTCCCCCTCCTTGCGGCTGAGGGATCCCAGCGGGTCCCTGGCTCCCCCCGACAAGGGCCGATGAACTCACCTCTCGGGCAGCAGCCGCATGCCTGCCGTGCACAGGATGTAAAGCGGCGTTTCCTTGTGCTTCTGAGCTGGGACGTGGGCTGCCGCGAACTGAAGCAGAGGGCGCAGGTAGGGCGTAGCTTGCTCCGGGGCTGCCGCCGCCACGGAGATGCCTGCCCGCGGAAGGGAGGCTGTGAACCACCCAGCCCCGCTACGGGCAGCAGCCGTACCCGCCCCGTGTGCGGGGGCCTCGGGGCCGGAGGCGGAGAGGGGCGGCACCGACCTGGTTTAATTTTCTTGACGACTGGGCGGCTGCTCCGGTCCCTCATCTGCTTGATGTCCAGCAGGTCGTGGGGGTTCCCGTTGTGCGGGGGCCAGAAGTAGACGAAGACCCGGGACCCGCTGCTCCCGCAGTCGACGACCACCCCGTAATTGAGGGCCGAGTCCTCGGTGTCGGTGGCCGTCAGCTCCTCCACCCGCGCCAGGTACCTGGGGCCCGGGGACAGGGGGACGGGCGCCTCAGCACCGGCGGGCAACGGTGAGCCCCGGTCCCCCGGCAGCCCCCCCGTCCCCGCTCACCTCTCGTCGCGCCGGGCGGCGCGGGGCCGCGCGGCCCAGCGGCGGGGGGCAGCGGCCGCCAGCAGCAGCAGCAGCCCCACGGCGAGGGCCAGCCCCAGCGCCGCCGAGCGCTGCCGCGGCCCCGGGCACGGGCAGGGTCCCGCCGAGCGCCACGACGGGCAGGAAACGCCGATCCTGCGAGCAGAGGCCATAGCTCAGCACCGGGCCCGGCCCGGCCCCGGCCCCCCGGCCCGGCCCCGCTCACCTGGCCATGTGCGCCCGCCGCCGCCCGCCCGCGCATCGCCCCGCTGCCGGCACCCGCCGCCGGCACCGGCGGCCACGTCACCAGGCGCCCCCAGCGCGGCCAATAGGGGCCCCCGTAGCCGAGCCCCGCCGGGCGGCGCTCCGCCCCCCGCGGCCGCGGAGCCCAATCGGCCCCGCCGCCCCCTGAGGAGCCACGCCCACGCAGCCCGGAGACCAATCGGATCGGGGCGGGGCGGTGCCCCCAGGCGGCCGAGGGCCGCGCCTGGTTTCGCCCTTGCTCCTGCGTCCGACCTTCGCCGGGCGACGTCACCCGGAGTCTTCCTCCTGCGCGCCCTATCGCAGCGCGGGCTCGGGGCGCGGCCCGCCCGCCGCGGGCCGTCGCCGCCAGTAACCAGCCAATCCGAGGCGCCCAAATAAACAACACGCGCCGAGAGCCGGAGTGGCGGGCGAGGCGGCCAATGGTGGCTCTCTGTCCCCGCGGAGAGGAACAGCGGGCGGGCCAAAGGTCGCAAGCTCGCCGCCCAATGGGCTGCGCGGTGGGGCGGGGCGCGAAGTTGAGACACCCAATGGGCTGCGCGGGACGGCGGGGCGGGGAGTCCCGGCGGCCAACGGGCAGCGCGCCCGAGCGCGCCGGAGGGAGCGGCCGGCCAGTGGCGGCGTCCGAG
>JAYKAV010002553.1:3723684-3736739 GCA_035582835.1 Phoebastria nigripes | reverse complement strand
GGCGGCGCGGGGCCCCGAGCCGCGCTCCCCGCCCGCCCCCGACTACGAGGCGCTGCCGCAGGGTGCCGCCGTCTCCACGCACATGCTGGCGGGCGCTGTGGCGGGCGTCATGGAGCACTGCGTGATGTACCCCGTCGACTGCGTCAAGGTGCCGGCACCGGCGGCGGGGCGGGGGCGCGGTGGGGAGGGCGGGGGGGCAAACCGGGGCCTACCGGGGATTGAGGCAGGGGGGTGCCCCGCCGGCGGCGGGGGCTGCCCCGGCCAGGCCCCGCCGGGCCCGCGGGGGTGACGGGCCGCCCGCCCGGGCCTTGTGTTCCAGACGCGGATGCAGAGCCTGCGGCCGGAGCCCGCCGCCCGCTACCGGAACGTGCTGGAGGCCCTGTGGCGCATCGCCCGCACCGAGGGCCTCTGGCGGCCCATGCGGGGCATGAACATCACCGCCACCGGCGCCGGCCCGGCCCACGCCCTCTACTTCGCCTGCTACGAAAAGTTAAAAAAGACGCTGAGCGACGTTATCCACGCGGGGGGCAATAGCCATGTGGCCAACGGTACTGCTCCCGACCCCCCCACGGGGGGCCACGGGGGCCGGGGGCTACCGGGGGCCGCCCCCCCGCCACGCCGGGGTGGGGAGTGGGGTGGGGAGAGGCTGAGCGCGGCCGTAGGGAGGTCTGGTCCCATCCCGCTCGGCCGTAGGGCGTTAGCCGCTGCGGGGTCGGGGCACCACGGGTGTCCTAAAGCCCTGTGCTCTCTCCAGCCGCGAGCCAGCTGCGCGGTGCCGCGGTGCTGCGCCGGCGTGGTGCTGGGCAGGGGGAAGCGCCGCTCCTGCGCCTGCTGGAGCCGCTCCCAGGTACCTGGCTTGAAGCAGGTTGGTGGCCAGCACCAGCCCTGGCTCAGGAGGATGCCGGTGGACGGGAGCTGCCCGCAGACGAGCCAGGGCCGGCTGCGACCCCATGGGTCGGTGCTGGAGCTCGCTCCAGGAGCGTCGCGTGGTTTTGGAGCCCATCTCGCCACGGTGCCTGTTACTCATCTCAACGAGCCGCCACGGTGGGGAAAGCTTGGGGCCGAGGGGAGAGCAGGGCATGTCCTGCCCTCGGCAGGGGCACACGTTGGGTTTCTCCTTCTCCATGGGGCGCAGGGACGCTCGCCGTCCACTGGGCCCCCTGTCACCTGGTGGCATTGGCCTGTCCCTGAGTGAGTCCCAGTCAGCCCATGGGACTTGAGAGCCTGTCGCAATCCTCTCCCTCTTTCTTGAGCTCTCTCCGGGTGGGAACCGCTGAGGACCGGCCCGTCTTGGAGGGGAGATGGAGGCCGCCTTAGGATCTCACCCTCTTCCAGGGGCCTCCTCCCGTGCCTTGGCGGGGGACTCGGGGCGGTGGTGGAGCCCCGGGGTCCCTCGCCTCCCCCCCCTCACATGTGGCAGTTCTTGTTTTGCAGGTGCAGCCGGGTGTGTAGCAACCTTGCTCCACGATGCAGCCATGAACCCTGCCGAAGGTAACGATGGTCCTGGCCTGCCGGGGAGGGGAGGATCAGGGGCTGCCCGGGCCGCTCGGGTCCCCTCTGGGGCACAGAGGGTGCTCTCCTCGTTGCTCGCCTGACCGCAAGGATCCTTTGGGGGCCAGTGGCTGCCCGTTACAGAGGGGGTAGGTAGAAGAGATTAATTCTGGGGAGCGCAGCAAACCCCAGCTTAGGAGGAGCCGGGAGGGCAGCAGCCTTTTGTCCAGGGGTTTGGCTTGTGACAGTTACTTGGAGCAGGAGAGAAGGCAGGAGAGGTGCGATCCATACTGCTGAAGTCATTCCAAGTGTGTGGAAATTGGCATTGCTGTGGTGACATCTTGGGAAGATGCGGTACGGTTCTGGGCCTGTGTTCAGGAAGAAAATTAAAAGAATGGGGTACAAAAGGCATGCTAGAGAAGTCAGGAGAAGGGAGAGCTTGTGTTGTGAAACGCCTGGAAGATACTGATTTTGTGGAGCCTGGTATGTATGAAAAAGGCAGAGGGAGTTTGTAATTAAAGTCTGTGAACGTGGTGGGAGGAGGAGGAATAATGAGGAAGGGCTAGTCACAAACGTCTTTTTTCCTTTTAAAACTGGAGGGCTCGTGACAGTGCAGGCTCCAGCTGGTCCGGGCCCAGCAAGGCTCCTGCCTGCCCGCTGCCTGCCCGGGACCCCGAGGAGCAGGCAGCTGCATGGCCTGGCCGTTGCCATTCCTTCCCTTGAGCTCGTCTTCTTACCACGACTGTAGTAGTTTGTATTCACATCGTTTTTAGCTTCTTGTGGTCATGTTGAGATAGGGGGAGGCAGGACAGCAACAGGCTGCGCTCAGCTCTCCTGCCCCGCTCTTGGATGTGTTGGGGGGGATTGGCGTTTGGTTCTTGCCCTGGAGTGGCTGCATTTCGGCAGTGGCCGCTAACAGTTCCTGGCTGGTGGGCTCTGTGACGTGCTGTGGTTATTCTGGGCTGCAGCGGGGGTGGCTGGGGAGGGACAGGCTCATCCAGATCGAGAGCTGTCTGGAAAATAAGAGAATAGATGCAGAGGGGGTTCTCCTGATTGCGTGGTAGCTCTGCGGCGGTGGATGGGAAGACGTCGGTCGCTTGGGAGCGAGGGTGGGTCTGGAGTATAAATGCCTGGGTATCGGGATGTTCCCTGGGGCTGCGGCAACTGTGGGGTTTGCCGGTGGTGATGTGTGTGTGACAGTGATGCCTTGGCAGATCTAAATGGCTGCAGTCCTGCCTGGGGACACGCAGGGCACTGCTGGTCCAAGTTGTCCGTCATTAGCTCTTAAGCCAGCGTGACTAAACTCTGGGCACTCGCAGGAAGCCTGGCTTCGCACTTACCCTTTCTCTCTCCTCTTCCTCTCCATGCTGGGTCCTGGCTGCTGCTGCTGGCTGCCGCCGTCCGTCCCAAGTGGTCAAACAGAGGATGCAGATGTACAACTCGCCTTACCAGCGTGTGACGGACTGTGTGCGGGCTGTGTGGCGCAATGAAGGGGCCGGAGCTTTCTACCGCAGCTACACCACCCAGCTCACCATGAACATCCCCTTCCAAGCCATTCACTTCATGACCTACGAGTTCTTGCAAGAGCAGCTCAACCCCCACAGACAGTACAACCCAGGCTCCCATGTGGTCTCCGGAGCCTGCGCGGGGGCTGTTGCTGCCGCTGCCACTACGCCTTTGGACGTTTGCAAAACGCTGCTCAACACCCAGGAGTCCCTGGCCTTGAGCTCCAACATCAGCGGACACATCACAGGCATGGCCAATGCCTTCAGGACGGTGTACCAAGTGGGTGGCGTGACTGCCTACTTCAGAGGGGTCCAGGCGAGAGTCATTTATCAGATGCCCTCAACGGCAATTGCCTGGTCTGTGTAYGAGTTCTTCAAATACATCCTCACCAAGCGCCAGGAGGAGCGGCGGGCTGGGAAGTGAGCCAGAGCCAAACGCCGTTCCAGACCTGCTTCACCTCCCCTCCTGGTTTGTCTTCTGACCCCTCTCCCTTTCAGTTTGGTTTGTGTTGAAGAGAGGGGGCAGCAAAGCCCTTTGGGGCTTAGCGATGCCATTTCTTGCCTGTGGCTGCTGCAGCTCTGCTCAGGCTGCACGGCTTGCTCTCTCCCAGGGTCCTCTGAGATGTCCTGCTGGGAGCTGCAGCCCAGGTCATGTCCCCTGGCACTTCGGTGGAGCTGTGCTCCTGTCCTTCCCTTAACAAAAAGCTCCTCACGCAAAGCTTGCCCCTTCTCGGAGGGGAAGGGGAATGTCCTGCCCTGCCTCTGGCAGGGCCAAGCTGAGCTCCCAGTCACCAAGGAGGGGGCGGCGGCACTGCCCGGGATGCTGGGGGCTTTGTCTGGCTTTTGGCTGAAGCAAAGTGTAAGCCTTGCCGTTGTCTCGTAGCACGCACACGTGATGCTGACTGCCCTGGTGGTGGGGGGGGGAGGATGGCACTTGAGGAGGGGAGCCTGTAGGTTTGTTATTGTTCCTGCTCTTGACACCTCCAATAAAAACAGTTCTGCTCTATCCTCATGTCCCCTTCTTACTCCCGCATGGCCCAGCTCCCAGCACCGCGCCTTTCTGACTGTGCCTGGTGCTGAGCTCTTTTGATGGGTGCCAGAGAGGAAGGGAAAAGGGGTCTGGGGGTAGTGGTAGGAGGGGGGGGCCTGCCTGGCCCAGCCACCCTGGCAATGTGCAGGGAGGAGGGTGGTCCCCATCCCCTTTGGCTCGTGGCCCAGCCCATCGCCTCCTGCTGGCATGGGCTTTGACCCGGATGGAGAAGCTGAGGTTTATGCTCCTCAGCCAGGCAGTCCCACACCCCCAGTCTGACCTGGGGTCCTCAGGATGCCTCCAGACCACTCCAAATGGAGGTGATGGCAGGAGGGCCCTGGGTTGTGTGTGCTGAGAAAAGCACAGGAATTTCGGCGTTGGGTGAGGCTGGAGGGCTTTGTGCACCTCGCACAGGAGATTTGGGGCTCAGCAGGGCTTTTGCCTCTTCATTTTGAGTAATTAAACTAGTTTGTGCCTTGCTGGGCATCTTGAAACTCTATCAACACACTTGCTCAAAATGCTAATATTTTGTCTAATGATAATTAATAGAATAGCTTATTTTTTTACCATTTTGTTAGCTGTCTTGATACCGATTTCTTTTAGGGTCCCACCCAGCTCTGGACCTGCAAGCCAGCCTCCGTGGGTCGTGTGCTGAGCACCGAAGTTTCGCCTAGTTGCGCTGACCTTCCCAGAGCAGAGCGCTGGGTTCCTCAAGCCGGGTGCCCGTGGGTGACGCCTGGCTCTCGCAGGATGCTCCCATAGCACCTGCAGGAGTGGCATCCGTCCCATGGTGCCATGCCCAAAATAACTCCCTGGAGGAAGTGCATTCACAGCTGTGGTGTGTGCTGCCAGCGAGCATCTGGGTCGGCTCGGGGCTGCCCCAGAGGATCTGCCAGCCTGGCCTGGCCTGCACAGAGGGCTACTGGGGTGGGCTGCGGTGAGGGGAAAGAGGGGCTTTCCTGTGGCTGGAAAGGCTGCTGGCCAAGTGCACTCCTCAGAGGCATYGGGCACCAGCACTGCCAAGGGGCTGGAGGGCAGGGACCCCCACAGTGCAGGGCTGGGTGCTTGACACCCTGCCCAAGCGCCATCCCAGCCCCAACTCCACCTTTCCCTTAAGCATCTCTCTTGTCCCTGGTTCCTGAGGGCGGGTGACAGATGCCAAGCAACCCCCAGTGGGATTTTTGATGGCTGCCCAGCAGGTCTGGGTGTCCCTGGGCACAGGGTGGCCATGACCACTGCTCTGCAGCCCAGGTCCACCTGGGTTGTGTGCCCATCCTGTGCTTCCTGGCATGGGCTGCAGGCTCTTGGTCCCTGCTTTTTCTGCACAAGCAGGAGGACAAGAAATTCCTTAAAGAAACAAAAGCCACTGGAAGGCAGGGGCCTCCAGTTTTCCCACCATTTCAGGAGCTGGGGCTTTAAGAAATAGCCTGAGTATTGCAAGATTTGGCAGCCCTGCGGCTCCTCCACCCAAGAGGGAGAAATCTGAGAAGCAGAAATGGCTGGGAGAGACCAGGGGAGGATTAGCTTGGTGGGCAGGGCATTAGACGGAAGACGGGTACAACTGGGCTCTGCCAGGACGGGTCTCCCTGCCCAGAAGCCAAAAGCTGTTGACAGCGGAGCTGCAGCTTTACCTGTAGCCCTCACCACACACTGGGGCAATGAGAGACCCCGTGGAGGGAAAAGCATAAACACGGGCTGGGGCTGGGGAGAGATTCACACTATTAAATCCATCAGCCGCTGGAAGAAGTTCTATAAATGTCAGGGGGCAAAGGCATGATTGAAGGTGACTCCAGGATGTTTCCAGGAATAACTGCCCACAGAAGTGCTGGGGGAGGGAGTGAGACCCCCGGGAATGGGGAGATGATAAGTCAACACTGCACAGAGATGCTGCCATGTGAGCAATTGGCCTGAGCGCTCCCCTGGCAGGGGCACGGCCTTTCTGGTCTCCCGGCGCTCTGCCAGCTTACCCAGCAGCAGCTGGGTGTTGCCCAGCGCAGGCAGCAGCAGCCATGCAGAGGACGGCATTGCCTGTGAGGGGTCTGGCGCCGCAGGGACAGCAGAGCCGCCCAGGGGGTTTCCAGATATCCCTTGGGCCAGGCCACGAAAGACTGGAAAAATCCCCTGTCCTGCTGCCATCTCCATCCCCTGAGCTGAACCTCTGCCACAGACCAAGGGCAGCCATGGCAGCGCACGGCTGCTCCCCAGCTCTGCCGGGGTGGGGTGTCCCCTTGCCAGCTGGCCTGGTTCCTCTGGCACCTTTGGCGTGATGAGCTGCCCAGAGGTAATGGCGTTATTGGCTGGTTCAGCTAAAGCTGCTGCCTTTCCAAGGCCTGATAACGCCTCAGCAAAGCCACACTGCTCTGGGTCTGTCCTGTGGCCTTCTAAGTATTTGGCTGCGCTTTGGGTGAGATCCCTCCTACAGCCTCTTCTGAGTAAAGAGACTATTTTTGGCTTTCCAGCAAGGAAGCCACGCTCAGCCCAGCAGAGTTTTGGAGACAACCCCTTTTCTTTTCGGCTCCCTGCAGGATCCCTGGCCACATCCAGCGTGGGCAGGGATTTGCTGCCTTGCCTTCCTATGCCCAGCTGCTCCTCGAGCCCTGTCCTGCTGCTGGTACCCAGTGTGGCGGGGTCTCGGGTGGGTGAGCCCCGCAGCCCCCTGAGCAGCAGAGCCGGGCAGCGCTGCCAGCCTTGCCCTGCTCCGGGTGATAGAGCCGGGGCTGCCACAGTTCTGCCATGGCAGGAGCCCAAGCTATTCCAGGCAGCCCGAGTTTGCCATGCCAGGAGCAGCTCAGGAGCCCCTGGCCGCCTTCCTGGGGTAACTGGAGACACCTGCACTCCCGCAGGTTAAGGGCAGGGCTGGGGGCCGAGTTGCTTATTCCTGCTGGAGGGGAGCTGGGGGGGYCATCTCCCTCAGAGCAAGAAGGGGAGACCCCTCCAGCATGTCTGCCCCATACCTTTGGCCAGGGGCTGGTGGGCTCCTGAGCTGCTCCTGCCTCAGGGACCCCATGCAGGGCACTGGGTCCCAGCCCGCAGGGCCTCTGCCAGCCCAGCTTGGGGGCAGGCAAGAGGGGCAAGGGCACTGCCCTGCCAAACCACATCCCTGCCCCTCCTCTGCTGGTGCCCTGGGCTACCCTGAGCTTTCCTGTCCCCCAGCTCCTCTGCAGCGGGTGCCTGACAGCCCTGCTCGGTGGGAGGAGGTGGCCGGAGCCTGCGGGGAGCGCAGAGGTGGGCTCCCAGCCTCCCTCCATCCCCGACTCACCCCGGCTCTGGGATTCCTCAGGGCTCTGTCAGACCCCAATAAAGTCGTACAAGTTCTCATGACCCCATGGCCTTACAGCGGTGGTAAACATGGGCGCCGGGGCTGCCTGGACACAGAGCAGACGTTGCCTCTGGTGAGCCCTGGGAAACCCTCTTCTGACCCACGTTGCTGCCTGCGTTAAACTCCTGAGAGACAACCCCCAACTGGGCTGGTCCCAGCCTGCCTGGCTCTGGCCGAGCATCGTGGCAGTGCAGGGAGGCAGGGAATATAGCCTGAAAGGTAAAGCCGAGGCTGAAAACCTGCTTTCTTGGCTGTAAAGAGCCACCAGAGGAATCAATCCCCAGGGCTAGGCTGGGACTGCTCTCAGCACGTCTGGTTTAGTGGGGAGATACTGGTAATACCCATACTTAGCGCAGGGTTATGGGTCGAAGTCCCCCAACAAGGGGCTGCAAAGCGGCCCTGGGAACATGCTGCCTGGCTGGAGGTGGGGTGCGGGCAGCTGGTGTGTCGCACTGGGGAGGTGGCAGAGGTGGGAGTAGAGCCGCTCCTGGGCTGGGTGGGGGTGGCACAGAGGTGGCACCAGGGGTCACTCTCCCATGGACACACAGGTGAGGACAGTGGGGACAGCTCAAGTGCACCATGACACTAGAGTTTGCCCTGGGATCAGTCTCAAAAGCAGCTGAAGCAAGGGCTGTTCCAGGAGATGGGGGGCTCCAGCCCTAATCTCCCTGGCCCAGCAAGCCTGCAGGTAGGCACTGCTGGTGGTGCTAGCCCTGGAGAAACCCTGCAATCCCCCCAGGGCACTTACAGCACAGGGGCTGACGTAAGAGCCTCCTGGCAGGGCACAGACTGTGTCTGGCACAGCTAGGTGGGTGCCAGGAGAAATACAAACACAAGCAGCCTTCTCCTCTGTCCCCGGCACCTTTGGGTGCCCATTAGACCTGGGCAGTATGTCGCCTGGAGCATTGCCAAGGGCTATACAAAGGGGAGGGAGTAGGGAATTGGGCCAAAATTGGGCTGTGCCTTTGGCAGGGACAYGGCTCCCTCTGGTGAGGATGCAGCTGTAGTGGGCACCAGGTGCTGGACACCACAACCATCAAAAATGTCCTTGGGCAAGGACAGTACCATGAGTGCGGTAGCTGGAGGCTGCAGGCAGTGCCGGGGCATTGGGAGCTTTGGGGGTTGCTCCTGGCGTCGGGTGAATTGCACCGCTTTGGGACAGAGAAAATAATCAGAGCTAAAAACCTGCTGGGTCTCTCACAAAGACGTGCTGGATGCTTGTGCTCAGTTAAAAGAACACAGAGAGCAAAACATCGCTCACTAGAAAGGGACCTGCACAGTGGCTAGAGGCTGGGAGGGGACACTGGCCTGTCCCCAGCTCTCCCACCGCAGTGGGGGCACATGTGGGTGCTTTCCTTTCRCTGCGTGTACAAGCCCCAGCGATGCTGCCTGGCGCAGCAAAGCCCCTGCTTGTGTCGGGAGACCCCACCTCCCGCAGAGCTCAGCCGTGGGGAGACACCAGCCTGCCCGGAGCCAACACAACCAGCCCAGMCTTCCCAATGCCCAGTGTGTCCCACTGCCGTCCCCAGTGCTGGGGACACGATGCCAGCGGGGGGATGCAGCCCTGCCCACCTGCTCTGCAGCCCTCCAAGCCTTTCAGGGGCACTCGGGCACCCCCAAACCAAGCCAACACCAGACAGAGTCCCTGTGCCGTGGGGTGGCCAGGACAGAGGGGTTCCTGTCGCTCCCTGTCGCCGGGTGCTTGCCGATAGATGGCGGTGGCGTATCTCGCTTGGGGACAGKCCCTGGGAGCAGTGTCACAGCTGGCAGCCCGGGGGACCTGGGGTTCCCAGCCAGCACCCCGCCGGCAGCCAGGGACCCCCCTCGCCCCGGCAGCAGCCCCGGGCGCGGCGAAGGGTCATCCCCGGGAAAGCGACTGGGGGTTTTATTGCCCAGGCGGGGGAAGGCAGCAGGGCGCAGCCAGGAAGGGCTCTGGCAGGGCCTGGGGGCAGCTCTGGCCTTCAGCAGTGCTCTCCTCTGGAGGGGATGAAGATGCAGTCCCCTTCTCCAGACGGGTCACCTGAATCCCTCGTAGCAGCACTGTCCCCCGGTCTCACCAGTGCAGGGAGGAGAGAAGGAACAGCTAAAACATGYGAGTCCCCCCACCCTGCTTAGTCAGGTGTAGTCATCTTGTGATGCATGGGACAGGCTGGAAGACTGGGGAGGGTCTGTGGCCATCAGTGACTCACCTCCAGTGCCAGCTGCCCACCGAGCACTGATGGCTCCACAGAGCCCCAATGGCCAGGCAGCCTCAGCAGCTCCCAGCTCGTGGCACGGGGCAGCTGCAGTGGGAAGCACTGCAGAGCAGGAGCTGCTGCTCCAACCCAGCTCCAACACAGAGGGGCAAGGGCCAGGCACCACCCCAGCACGCAGCAGGGTCCCCGGGCTCCCGGCCCCGAGGCAGCAGGAGGTGGCTGTGCCTGGGTTGAAGTAGATGGGACCAGAACGCAGCGAGGTCTGCCCAGGTCCGTGGGCAGCCTGGCCAGCCTCGCTGGGAGCAGGCGTCTCGCTCCACACTCAGGTGGGCTTCTTGCTGATGGCAGCAAGTGGGTGGTGAAGAGAGAAGGATGAAGGGCGTGAGGGGGAGGGATGACTGCAGCGGGGGGGAGGGGGGAGGAATGGAAAAAGATGTCAGGAAGGAGAGGAAACCAGAGCACATCTGCAGTGCTGCAGAGGGAACAGCGCTGCTACCACACGATCCTCGGCATGTCGGAGAGGCCACAGAAAACCGGCTAGCACTGGGGTTTGGATAGAGCCTCCCTAGGAACCGCTGGACAGAGGCAAGTTCTGCCTATGGGCTCCTCGTTGGCCAGGAAACCTGAATGAAAAACAGAATTGGAGCTCGTGCACAGAGCAGGCCTGAGGCCCAGTAGTTAAAGCCTGGCTGCCCCGCCAGTCCCTCCTTTGCTTTAAGTTAGTGCGTGGTTTTAGAGAATCTCATCGCTGTCTGAAATCAATCGGCACCTTCCCTCGCTGACTCCCAAACAGCAGTAAAWCCCTGTTTGACAGGGAAGAAACAACACGCACCCTCCGCCCCTTGACCATGGCCCTCCCTCCCCGATGTCCCTCTGGCTGCGCCACTGCTGCAGCAGGACCATGCCGGAGGGATTTCCACCAGCACCCTGTGCCTCTTGCCTCTCACCCTGCCAGCAGCACCCCACTTCGCCCTGGGGTGCGGGGGACAGGGTGTGTCACGGGCAGGCGCTGCCTCCAGCATGGCCACACAGCGACTTCCCTCCATTGTGTCTCCCCTCCCTGGGCAGCGCATCCAATCTGCAGTCTCCCACCATCTCCCTCCCACCGGCCTCCGCTGGCTGTTCCTCCTCTTTGGAGCGCTTCACTTCCGCCGCCCTGCTCCGGGCCCTCCAGCACTGCTGGCTCTTTGTGCCGCTCTGTCCTCCCCATCAGCTCGGGGGCTTTGGGCGAGAGTCTGCAGAGGGGTCCCTCCCACTAACCCCCTGCCCTCCCCCCAGTCTGAGCTGCTAAGACAGCTGGGATCTGTCCCAGGAATGGAGCTCACTATGGTGGACATCTAAAAACTTCCACTGCCATGCCACATCGGCCTGCAGCCAGGCCTCTTGGCATCCCCCAGCCAGGCACTGCTCCAGCTCTGCGTGGGGAGCGCGGGGCCGGGGAGCACGCATGGGTGTCACCAGGCCTAAGTGGGGTGAGCACAATACTGACCTTGCGCCTACAGCAATGCTGGGTACTGTTGGTGCTTGATAATGCTGGTACTGCCTGGCATTGCCTCTTGCAACGCGGCCRTGGCATCCCTGTGTGCCCCTTCGCTTTACTTAACTGTCCATACTCCAGAGACTGTGCCTACGGACATGGGCAGCGTGTCCCACTCCAGGGCTCTGGTCTCAGCCGGAGCCTCTGGGTGTTGCTGGGGATGCAGTGGATTTCTAACCAGCTGCCACATACTTGGAGGGGATGTGCTAAGCTGGGAGCTCCTCTTACACACCCTGATTTCGGAGGAACTTGTATTGTGGTTATGATACCTCTGGCTTGCACACTGATGCATGAACTCGCACGGGTCTCCTATTTTTGCAGACAACAGTCTGGCAGAACATGGAGGAAAATGCAACTCTTTCCTATGGCAGAGACAAATCTCCCCAGCCTGACTGCTGCTGCGAAGAGAGAGCATTACCTATCTTTGTTCTTGGCTATCCTGTTTCTACCCACGAGACCACAGGGCCTTAACCACTCATCTCYGAAAGCCAAGAGCGGGGCCTGGGCTTCCTCTCCCGTGACACCTTGCTGCCATCCAGCAAACAATCGGCTGGGCGTGCCGCATCCTCTCCCAGCGCCGGCCCCGYGAAGCCTGCTGGCCTTGGGGTGGCTCGCGGGACAGCGGGGTGCCGTGCCGAGGCAGGGCTGGGAGCCGGGGGCTGCTGGTTGCCCGCTCTGTCCCTGCGGTGCTGCAGTGGAAAGAGTTTTCTCTGGTTCCTTTCAAACAGCAAACCCCAAGGGTTCGTGTTCAGCTTGTGTGGTGGAAATGTGCAGCGTAAAACCGGGTTTAGCAGCGTGAATGGTCGTTACCTGCTGCTTCTGTGATGGCAGGCTACAAAACCTGGTCCTCTGCTCGTGGCGGAGGGACTGTCACACAACACGCACAGGGAGGGCAGGGGGAGGACACGGTGGGCATCGCTGGGTGAGGGGGGAGGCATACCAAGCCCCTGGGCTGCATCCGTCCCGGCGGCTCTGAAAAGGCTCCACCGGAAACATCTTCGGGAGCTCCAGCGTCGCGGCTGGGGAGACGTGCGGGACGGTGCGGGAGAGCTCCCCGCGCCTCCGATCTCCGCTGCTGCCCGGGGCGAGCCAGACGGGCCTCCGCGGGTGTCTGGCCTCCCCGAGCGCGGCTCCGGCCCCGGCGGCGGCGCTCGGCGGAACCCGCACGGCAGAGGCACGGCCGCGGCGGCGGAGCCGGGACCGCCCCGAGAGCTCCGCGGTGGCGGCGGCGGGACGGGGCGGCCCGGGATGGGGCGGGCGGGGGTCGACCCCGCGGCCGGTCCCGCGGAGCTCGGGAGCCTCGGCCGCCCCCTCCCCCTGCAGCCGAGCGAAATGGCTGAACATGTAGCAATAATGCCCCGGCATTCAGGCTGCCCGGCCCGGCCGGCCCTAATCAGCGGCCCGCGGACCCCCCTCCTCTCCCCCTGCGCTCCCAGAAAGGGGAACAAAACCCAGCACGTTTCTGCAGCCCCCGCGCATAAAGCGCCGGGCCTGGGCCTCAGTGGGGGGCAAAGCGGCCCGTCAATCTCGGCGCCGGGGCCCCTTTGTCCCTCGCCTCCCTGCCACACCTTTTGTTCCCGAATCCAATAAGCGCCTATTCCCGCTACCTTCCTCGGCGGCTCCTTTCAGCGCCGGCCCGGCGGCCACAATGGGCCCGGCTCTGAGCTGCGCGGCCCCATTCAGCGCCCTTGGCACGCTCACAAGCCGGCCGGGCCGCCCTGCCCCGCGGGCACGCCGCTGCGACCGGCCCGCCGCCGGGCACCGGCCGCTGGGCGAAGGAGGAGCGGGCGGCGGATATTGCACCTGGTTTATTGACTGACTCGGCGAGCTGGCGTTGGCAGTAACCGATACAGAGTAGATAGAGGGGCCGCGGCACCCCCGGGCCCCGCCGTCGGCTTTTTACAAGCAAAGCTGCTCCGCTGGCGCGGCGCGATCGGCTCCGGCCCGCCCGGCCGTCGCGGCGGCTCCGCGGGGCGGC
>JAYKAV010002553.1:3611165-3720712 GCA_035582835.1 Phoebastria nigripes | reverse complement strand
CGGATCGGGCCCCGCGGCCCCGTGACCGCCAGGCCCGGCCGGGCCGGGCCGGGCCGGGTCGGGCGGGCAGCCCGGGGCCGCGGCTATGCGGGGCTGGGACATAGAGCGCTACCCCGCGCCCTTCGGTGTTTCCTTTCGTTTTCTTTCGTTTTCTTTCGTTTCGTTTCGATCCTCCCGCCAGTAACGGGCGGCGAGCAGCTCCACGGAGCCACCACGCCGCCGTGCCGGCGGGTAACGCACCGAGCGAGCCTGCCGAGCCCCATCCGCACCGTGAGTCCCCCGGCCCCGGGGCTGCGCCGAGCACCGGCCGAGCACCCCGGTGCGGCGCGACGGGGGGTGCGGCGGCCCCGCGGCGGTGCCCCGCGGCACCCGGACCCCTTCAAGGGCTCAACGCCGCCRCGGCGCGGGGAGCGGGCGCACCGAAGGCGGGGCGGGGGGTCCCAGGAGAGACGTTTCGTTGTGATTAAAATCCTGCCGCCCCGCAGGGCTCGGATCGGCGCCGAGGCGAGGCCACGGGGAGCCGGGCGCGCACGCCGGGCAGGTGAGTGTCCCGGGGCCGGGGCTTCGCGGGGCCTTCCCGGGCGCTTCTCTTGGGTCGTTACCGTCCGGCGGCTCCGCCGTTTACCGGCTCTGTCGGTGCCCTCGTTTCCTCGGCTCCCGCCGCTCCGCACGCCCCGAAGAAAGCCATTTACCGGCGGCGCAGCCCGGGACGGGAGCCCGAGTCCCGCGCACTTCGCCGCAGCTCGGGCGCTCCCGGTCCCGCAGCGGGGCCGGTTCCCGTTCCCCCGGCGCGCCGGATCGTTCCCACCGCGCCGCTTCAAACCGCTCGCCATAAATCGCGGCGGATCGGTCTCTCCTCGCCGCTCCCCGCCCGCTCTCAGTGCCGGCCGCCTTCCTCCCGTCCCGAGGCCGCCCKGTCCGGACGGTGGACGGGGAAAGGCGCTCGCCGTAACCAGGCCTGATCGGGGCCCGGCTCTGCGCCGTGCCGCCGGTGCGCGGAGAAGCCCGGCGCTGCCTCGCTGCCGCGGCCCCGGTAACAATTAGTAACAATTAGTAACAATTAGCGCCTTATCGGTGTTACACATCCGCCGCCGGCCCGCTCCCGCCCGCCGCAGGGCCCCGCTGCCGGGGAGGTGCAGGCGCGGAGGCCCGGCGGCAGCGCGGCGGGCGGCCGGGGCTCTGCACGGCGCCGCGCTCCCCGGGAGCCCCGCGGCGGCCGGTCTCCCTGGCGGGGAGAGCAGCGGCTGGGGCCGGTGCCCTCGGTGGCGACGGCAATGAGGGCTGCCGGGCCACAGCCCGGTGTCCGCCTGCCCGGCCGTTTGCGGGAGCAGCAGTCGCCGTGCGGAGGGCCCGGCCCCGGGCCCGGCGGGGTCTGGCTCGCCTGGCGCCATCGCGCTCCCGCCCGCAGCGGGATCCCGGACGGGCCGAGCGCCAGGCGCGGCCTGCGGGCACGGGGAGCCCGGGCCGGGCGGAACCGGCGCTTCGGGACGTCTCCCCGGCGGTGGGAGCGGTTCTCCCGCCGGGACCCGCTCAATCGTGCCGCCGCCGGCCACAGACAGTGCTCGGGGAACCCACGCCACGCGGAGGGAGCAAGCCGCGGCCGGGTCCCGACACGSGTGGGAGCACCCCTGTGTTATCCCGGCCTTTCCTGCGGCCGCCTCGTCCCCCGCCGGTGCTCCCGGTGCGCTAACCGAGCCCGCGTCTTCCCGCCCTGCCGGCATCCCCCCTTTGRTGGGGCCGGATCAGGCCCGCTTCAGCGGGACACGAGCGGCGATTTCCCGGCTGGGGAAGCCGAGGAAGCGAGGAGATGGTCGGGCCCGACCGTGCCCCTCGGCGCCCGCCGCCCCGTACCGCCGAGGAGCACGACCGGGCCGGGGCGAGCGGCGCGGGGATGCAGGAGCCAGGGGAGGGCGCAGCCCCGGTAC
Source organism: Phoebastria nigripes (assembly GCA_035582835.1). Taxonomy (NCBI): domain Eukaryota; kingdom Metazoa; phylum Chordata; class Aves; order Procellariiformes; family Diomedeidae; genus Phoebastria; species Phoebastria nigripes. The sequence continues at coordinate 3,718,787 of JAYKAV010002553.1, read as the reverse complement.
CTGCCGGCGGGTGTCAGCCCCGGGATGCGGCTCCGGGGCTTTCCCAGGCCGGCTGGGCTGGGGTCACCGGGCTATTAATGGTTATTTTATTTATATCATTAGCGGCGTCCGCAGAGCTCTGTTTACAGCGGGGCCTTGTTGTCCCGGCCGCTCCTGCGCTCTGTTTAGACAGGGGATTATTGTAATGGATGGAGCTCGCCGTATGGATGCTGCAGCGGAGCCAAGAGCCCCCCCGGGCCCGGGGAGCGGGGAGCAGCCCTGCAGCGGCCGCGCACACTGCGGCTGGCTGGCAGCCCCCCCCTTCCCCGGGGCCCCGGGCGCAGGCAGCCCGGTAGCAGGCGGCCGCGGCCGGGGGCCTCGCTCGGGGCGATGCTATCAGCCCCAGGGCTGCTAATTGCTCCATTAGTCTCGCGGGTGCCGAGTGCTGGAGCCGGCCCCGCGCTAATGGCCGTAAACAAACAAACACGCTAATCCGGCCCTGTCTCCAGCCCCGGTGCTCGGGGAGCCAACGAGGGACGGGCGGCGCGGCCCCGGCGCGGCTGCGGGAGGCCCTCGGCGGACGGCACCACCTGCCCGCCGCCCCGGGCAGCCCGGAGGCCCGCGGGCCGGGGCCGGTGCGGACCCGCGCCGCCGGGAGCTGCCCCCCGCGCCCGGCTCTATTTACACAGAGCCTGCCCTTGTGTAAACGCTGCGCGCCGTGGTTTATCTCAGGGCCCGTCTGTTTCTCGTTCTCTGTCAGCAGCGCCCGGTGAAGGATGGCCGTTTCCCAGGGGCTCGGCCCTGATTTATGTGAGAACGGCAGTGCGCCGGGGACGCCCCCGCACGGCGGGGCCGGCGACGCGCCGCGGAGAGACGGCGGGTCCCGGGGCAGCGACCCGCCGACGGGGCCGCCGATGGGGACGCGCTCGGCCCGGCCCGCACCGGCCTCGCACGCCGCGGACACCTGCCGGCAGCGGGCCCGCCCGGCGCCCGCCGCAAAGCCCGGTCCGGCACGGCACGGCGCTCCGCCGGCTCCCGCGCCGTGCTCTCCCCGCACCGAGCCTCGGCCGCGGCGCTGCCCCGCACGGTGCACAGCGGGCGCGCCCCGGGGGGGTTCCGGGGGGAGCGGGCCCCGCCTGCAGTTCCCAGCCCGGGGCGCGCATCCACGGCGCGCTCACCTGGGCACGGCCCCCGGCCCGCAGCATCTCGCAGGGTAAAGGACGGCTTTTATCCCAGCCCCGCCGCTGCCCAGGAATGACTCTTTTCCACAACTTTTTGAAACGAAATGTTATCTTTATTCCTCAGGAGGGCAGAGAGCTCCTGCGGGCGGGAGAGCCAGGTCCAGGCAAGGGATGCTGCACGCTCACCCAGCAATGTGCTATCTTCATCTCCCACTGCCCCGTCCCAGCCTTGCCCAGGCAGTGCCCAGACCGTCCTGCCCACTCGGGTCTGCCAGGTGACACCTGCCTCCACCTCTCAGGGTCCTGAGAACCCCCTGGTTTGGCTGTGCCAAGAACCACCCATCTAATGCCCATTTTCTTGAGAAATACATCACTGCAAATATTTGCTTTTCTTCAGTATTTTCTTGCTCCACTGGCATTGGCTGATTTACTTTTGCTTCACAGTTCTTGTGGGGATGTGTGGCTTGGAAATATGTCCCAAAACAAAGCCTCGATGAGAAATGTGTTTTCTGAGGGTCAGAACCAGACTCTTTAGGATCCTGAGAAATGCGTACATTTCCAAGGTGGGAGCTTGATTTGGGGGGTACCAGTAGCTGTGTGCAACATTCAGTGCTCAGCACTTTGGGGGATAGGAGCAGTGCATGCAAGGGTGCTGGTCACTGCAGCAAGGGGAGCTCGGTAGGTATGGACACCAAAGGGAAGGCTGCCCTTGATTTCAGTGCCTGATGGACCTCTGAAACTGAGGCTGACGTGTTGAGCTCAGTGAGAGCCAACTTGCAGGAGCAGGTAAAGGTCATCCTACATCTGAGGCAATGCAGGATAGGAAATATCAGTGCCAAGGACCCCCTCACGCCTGCTTTTATTTGGCGTCTCTCATGCACAAAAGACATCCAGGCTTCACAAAGCCACCCTGCTGCGCAACACAGCCCCGCGACTGTGGACGTGCAGAGGGTAGCAAAACACCTCTTCCTCTGGAGGAGAAGCTGTCATAAATCACCATTTACTGCTTGTGCGATGAGAAGGTCCCCTGTCCAGCAGAAGGAGGACACTGCTGCAGACACACGTACACCACCCCCTTGCTAGAGCAAAACCCACAGCCTTTCTGGGAGCACCTTTGCTCCATGCCTCGGAAGCCATTGTTGCATGTTTGCGTCCATGAGGTTAAGAAACCGGGCTGAAATTCATCCTTCAGCAGAGGCCCAGCACGAGGCTTGCTCACCGCTTGCATCCGCAGGCCTGCGTACCACTTGCATCCCATAGGGCTTAAGTGGAGCCTAAGTGGGCCCTGGGCCTTGCGCTGGCGGCCTGCCTGGCGCTGGATTTCAGCTCCAAGCCCAGGCCTGCAGCTCTGATTCATGCACGTAATCCTGCTGAGGTCAGCGGGTTTCATCCTGCTCCCACCGCAGCCCGCGGGACGGTTCACACAAGAGTGGCAGGGTCAGGCTCTGTGTTTGCATGCGCTGTAGAAAATGGAACAATTAAGATTAAACCAATTAAATTTTAACAGGTCTGGAAAGCGTTTTATTACATAATAAACAGGAGGGATTAGCCGTGTTGGGCTGTGCTGCATGTGTGCTGGTGGAGCGGTTCCTTGCTGTCCGCGGCACTTGGTGTTCCTCTGGGCTGGGGACCTCCCTGTGCTGCCGCTGGGGCCGGCCCGCTGACAAACACATGGGGCTGGGAGCACAGCTGCACGCTGGCTCCCGTTCCCATCCAGCACTTTCCCCCAAAGCATTCTGGGTTCAATGCTTTTCTTAGCCGGAGCAAAGCCTTTTCTAGAAGAAATTTTGCAAGTTATTCGGTGGCTATTTCTACAGGCGTCCTTTAGTGAGAGGGAAGCCCTTGTGCTTTCTGTACAGGCGTGCTGGTGAGGAGCGAGCGGCCGGGCTGGATCTGTGCGAGGTGGTGACACATGTCTCGTCTTGGAAACAGAGCTGATAAGTTCCCCTTGTTTAGGGCATCTGCCCGGCAGCCAGTCCCCACTTCTCTCCCTGCTTAATCAAGATTCCTCCAGCTGCAAGCAGGGCTTGTTCCCATGCGGATGAGGCCATCCTGGGCATGGCTACCCCCGGAGCTGGTAAATCTGCGCCAAAAATGGCACACAGCTGCGGGATAATTGGACTGAGAAAGGATGCAGAAACCAGCTTTTGGTAGAAACTATGCTGCAACCTTGGCTGAGCACATGCACAGGGCGGTGCACAGGCAGTTGCCTCTCTGTGGTGGCACCCGCTCAGCTCTGCTGGCATTCATCTACCGTGGGCTCAGAGGGGCACCTGCAGCCAGGGGCTGTTGCACGGCTTCATCTTCTCAGCCGTAACTTGCCGCCGGCCAGCTCCGCAGGGTTGTGCACAAATATCGCCTTGCGTTTCAACAACCTGCAGCTGGGGGTGAGGGAGGAAGACAGGGCTGGGGAACCTCATCCTTTCTGTCTCCGCTGGGTAAATACGGGACAAGAGCCTGGCAGGCTCAGCCGAAAGGCATTTTGCACGCTGCTCCCAGAGGCCACCGTGGGCCAGCTTCCGACACCGTGGCGGGTTTTTTCTCTGGAAGCAGAACGGTTGCTGTGGCTGGGGACTGTGGCATGTTCAGGGGCGGTGAAGGCAAACAGCTCCCTGGCTGGCTACTGCGCCTGGAAAGGTTAATGGTGGAGCGTGTGCTTGGTCTGCGCACTTCTGATAAACACCCATTCTTTCGTTTTCCTTTAAAATACTTTTCATATTTTGCCATGCCTGCTCGTGTTGCTCCCTCCTGCGACAGCTCCTCACCAACGGCCACTGTATAAATAGAGCAGCCCCTGCTGCACGCAGGCAGGCAGGTGGGAGATTTGAAAGCTTCTGTTAATAGTTTATCTCTGAGTCCACCTAATGAATTCTCCTTGTAATTACTACACAGAAATTGTTAGTGTATCCTGATGATTCAGAACTTTCTAACAACAACTCTGGACCAAATTATAAACTGTTTTTCTATCTTGGAGTGGAGACTTGAGAGAGGATTCCTAATTGTTCTTGTCCCCTCGGGGGCCAGAGCTGGATTATCCCACACAGTCTCTGCAGACTTGTTTTTAGTCTATCGGTGGGCTCTCTGCCAGACCGAAGGGATGGGGAACTCAGTTTTGCAGATTTAAATCCCCCCCCTCCACCCTTGCACTCCACTTACACCTCTAAGGAAGAGCATGGATTAGAAAGGATTTGCCCTCGTGGGGCTTTGGTTTGGGTTTGTGAAGATCTGTCCTTAAAAGCTTTGCCTTTTTTTTTTTATCCCCATGTAAACCTGACTCCCGGCTTTACACGGGGAATGGGCATAAGTGAGGCGCTGTGTTGTTCGGAGAGCAGAGATCTCCCATTTCTTTTTAAATACCTGCCTTTAAATGGCATTTCCTCTTGGAGACAACAGCTTAACGTGAAGGACAAGCAGGTGGGGGTGGGCGAGGGTGGTGTTTTGGGAGCAGGGCATGGCTGGACCCCGCCTGCTGTGGTTGCTGTGCTTTGGCCACACGTGCAAAAGGCTGGATGGGCCCAAGGCTCATCCAAAATGCAACCCTTTGCCAGCAGTGACAGGGCAGCCTGGGTGTCTTGATGCGGCTCCTGGCTTCTCCCTGTACCTCTGACGTCCCAGTGCACTGGAAGCCATGGGCAGCCGTGCTGGGTCACCATCACCAAGTAGAGCTGGGATGCTCTCCCCAGGACCCATCCTGGTGCTCTCCCCCAGGACCCATCCTCCACTGGGAATGACCCGTGCAGCGATGCCGTGTCAGGCCAACAGTCCCAGGGCGCTGGGGCTGTGGTGAAGGCGGCCAGGAGTTAGTATGAGGCTAAGGCAGCTTTTCCCTTCCTCGTCCCCCCCTTTGCTGGGGAGGCAAGAGGCCACGCCACCGGCCATGCCCTGTCCTGCTGGAAGCGCTGACGCCTGTCTGGCTGCCGGGACACCCTGCCGGCCCTGTCCCAGGCACGTCCCCAGCACCCGGCAGTGGCAAGTGGGCACCGTGCCGTGTCACGGGGCCACCCGGGCCCAGGCGCCCTTCTCCAAACATCCCTCCCGCCGCGCACCCGTGGTACCCCTGCGGCTCGCCCACGTCCGCCCCACGCACCCGCCCTTGCTGACGGCGGGGAAAGTAGGAGCCGTGTCCTTGCGCTGACCTTCGCCTGACCTTCCAGTAACGCTCGAGAAACCCTCGGAAAGGCTTTCTCATTGTGCAGCCCCAGGGTTTCCAGGGAATTAGTCAGCAGGCTGGAATTGTGCTCTGTGTATGTGACCCCCCCGCTCCCCCCGCTGCCTCTCCCATCTCTGGAGCCGGACCGGTCCAAGAGATATGTTGCCAGGGTGACAGCGAGGTGTGATGGATGGACAGAGAGTGGCTGTGGAGTGGCAGGGCCGCTGGTCAGTAACCCAGGGCTGTGTTTATAAGAAGGAAGAGGCTGTTTCCTGGAGCTAACATAATGCAGCTCTAAAAAAGGCAGGGGAAATACATCATGCAAGGAGAGCGCAGCCCTGGGAGGGGAGGGCCGCTGGGGAGCCCAGCACCAAAGCGAGCCTCCAGGTCAAGGTGCCTTTGACAGGGGCCTTTTTTATAGGCCATTTGCGTGAGAGTTCGCTGCTGTTTCTCTGCAGCCCTGACAGCGGCTCAAGGCCCAGCCGGGGTTTGGGGAGGGTCTAATCTAAACTCGCTGCTGTCCAGCCCTTTGCTGCAGGACCCACTGATTTATTTGGAAAATAAATAATCATCACTGACTATTGTTTCGTTGCTGCAGAGTGACAGTCCCCCCCCTCAGCGTGGGTCCGTGCCCTGTCCCACGGCCGACACTCGAAGCGGGGAGCTGGGGAAGGACCCCGGTGCGGAGGGAGCGAGGGGCTGAGTCGGCAGCCCCCGCCTGCCCCCGCCTGCCCCCGCCTGCCCCCACCTCGCCGGGCCCCAGGAAGCGGCGACGCTCGTAGCCATGGTCCCTGCATGGGGTGGGGACCTGGGGCATCACTCACAGCACTCGTGGTGCCTGGGCTCGGAGCTGGGACAGAGATGACCAGCTGGAAAGGCAAGGGGACATCTCACCCTCCTTCCCAAACACCAGCCGTGATGGTTTCCCTCCCTTTAGCTGCACTCCAGGTGTGCGAGGTCCTCATGCCCGGTGCCGGCACCTCTCCCCCTGCGGGGCCGGGGGCTCTGCAGCCCCGCACGCCCACTGCTGCGACAGCTGTGGGGTCGTCTCCACGCCTCGTGTCACCTCCGAGCCCTGCGGCCACGCTCCCCCGAACGCCACCCCCTCCACCAGGGGGTCCAGCCGCGGGAGAAGTGGTGGCTCCCAGTGTTGCAGACGAGGTTTTTCCCTCCCCACCCGGCAGCGCGGGAGCTGAGCCCCCAGGTGGGCTGGGGCACCGCCGCTCCCTCGCCCCTGCTGCTGCTCCCCGTGCTCTGCCCTGCCCGCGTCTCCTCCGGGCCTTAATCATCCCAGCTAATCAGAGAGCAGTGCCCCAGAAAATAGCTCCCGATTTTTCCCTACCAAAAAAAATTTCTAATTAAAGCATTTCAGAACAGAACTTCACAAAAAAAGAAGGGGTTTTTGGCTCTAAGTCCCACCATTTTCTGTGTAGGCACAAATTGCTTCTATTACAGCTGAAAAATTATTGAAACTTTGAAAATCTTTTCTTCTTTCTTCTCCTATTCGTTTTATTCTTACAGCCCTTCAATAGCTGAGCAAGTGATATTGCATTTGGGTTTTTTTGTTTTTTTCTTTTACAAGAGTGCCAAAGCTTTGAAAAGTGCCAGCGTAGGGAAGAAAAGATGAGAAAAGAGAGGAGGAAATCTAGCGCGAACGTCAGGCGTTCTTCAAGCAGCTTCGGGGCAGGGGAGAAAAAGAAGACAAGGAAAACATGAAAGCACAGTGCTTCCAAATTTTGAACAGCTTTCTGGTTTAGGAAACTGAAATAAAAAAAATTGTTTCAAAATATCCCATTGAAAAATTAAATGAAAATGGTTTCCAGAGAATAGTTTTCAAGCTAATTAATTTGGGGTAAGAAAATTTTCAGTAATTTTTATACTGAATAAGTATAAGCTTTATAATTTATTTTTCACATTGTTAATAATAATAATTCTACCTCGATATAATAATAAAAATCCTCACTTTCCACATTTCCAGCAAATATCTGGGTTCAGTCCTGTCCTCACTGGTGTGGGAGTAATTTTTTTCTTTCAAGTGGAGCCTCATTTTTGGCTGAGGTTTTTGCTTTTCCCTTTTTTCTTCGGAGGAGTGTTCTGTCTTCGGCGTTGTTCATACTTCCCCTGCTCTAATTCATGCAAATACTGCCACATGCACAAATTCCTCAATGAGTTCAATATTAATCAGCAAATAATTTTTTTTTGCAGCCCAGCCTGATCACTGTCTAAAAGCCACTTTCTAAATAAGTATTTGATGAGTATTTGTATATTTAATGTTTGCATTGTTCTAAGTGACTTTTAACATTAGGTTCTCTCACCCACTTTCAGTTCAAATTAGCATGTTCACACACACTTACATTTGAATTTGCGTTCGGCTCGGATTTTATACAGCTGTATTGAATGACTTTCAAAAAAAACAATCCATATTTTTTAGTTATTTGGTTTTGTCTGACATATCCATCACAGCTGCCAGTGCAGGGGAAGGCAATCCGTACGTCTGGAAGCCGCTGTGCTGGCAGCCCGGGGCAGTGCTGCCTGGCCGGGGGGAGTTGGACCGTGCTGGTCCCCGAGCAGTCCCAGCCCCAGCCCCAGCCCCGCTGTATGGGTGTCGTGGGACTGCCGAGCTGCAGCCCTCTGAGATCAGGTGTGAGCGTGGGCTAGTGTTTTTTCAAAACACTGTTTATTACCATTTCCATGACCAGTTCTCCCGGGATTTGTGTTGGCCCCCTGTGGCACCCCCGGACATGCGCTGCCTGGGGGGGAAGCAGGGCTGGGCCAGGGGGACGGGGGGGAGCTCATCTTTCCAGCTCTGCATATTAGGGCTGCCCAGCTCCTCTGCGTGCCTCCCCAGGTGGCCRTGATATTTCTAAAGGACTTGTCCATGTGCTGCAGTAAGCTCATTAGCTAATTCCCTTATTACGCAGCATCAACTGAAACGTGTGTTTGGGCTTCCAGGCAGCCCCCTCTTGCCTTTCTCCCCAGCTCTCCTCGCCTCCTCATTACTCCCTTCTCTTTGGTTTAGCTAAGAAGGCGGGTTTTTAAAAGTCCCCTTGGCCCAGCCATTTTGGCTGCACGCTCATCCCTCCCTTGCCGATCCCAGTCCTGGGGTACCCCCAGCAAGAGGGGCTGCTGCGGGCTGGGGCCGCAGCGGGCAGGACCCTACTTGCCCGGCGGTGCGGCACGACGCTTTCGTCTCTGCCAAAGTGGCTTTTCGGGCCCGTTCACATTTCCACGTCAATCTCGGAGCCCGGCTGGGCGAACACGCTGAGGGTTTGATTCAGACAAAGTGAGGCACGGGGAGGTTCCTAGGAAGGCGGCTGTGGCGTGAAGCCGGCGTGGTGGGATGCTGCTCTTTGCAGGGTCGCCCCAGGTTTCGAGAGGGTCGATGGGCTCTTGCATCTTGTTTGCCGAGAGACACCGAGCCCCTTGCCCCCGACCCCRAACCTGGCGGACGCTCACCCGGAGCCAGGGGGTCAGAGCCTGCGGGGCCAAGCCTTTCGCCCCCAAACATGGGGAGCCTGGGGGCCCTCTTCCCTCACTGCCTGCTCCGGGAGAAACCCGGTCACAACCCCTGCCCGGGGAAGAGGGATGGAGCCGGCATCCCACCCTCTTCCTTCTGGGGGGCCACACGCCGCAAAATCCACCTCGCGACGGCACTTTCCGGCCCTCTGTGAGAATGTACAGTTTGTGGCTCCTTCACTGACTTTGAAGAATGTCCCTTTATTCACAATGTTATTTCCTTTAATCACTGTGAGGTTGCAGGAAATCTTCTTGGAAAATTGTTTCAGATTGGCTGGAATCGCTGTGCTGTCGCAGGGATGGAAAACTCACTTGAGCTTGTTTTTATTTTACCCTAAAAAGTCACTGTCCCCAGAAGGTTCAGATGAATTTGGATAAACATGTGAGTTCCGAGGATTTAGTTGTTGTTGGGCAGTTCCCCCCCCCCGCCATTTTTTTTTTCCCAAATGAACCTCTGTGGCTTTCCAAGTTCCTGAGCTTTACTCAAGACCAGGGGTGCAGAACTGAAGGAAAAATGGGCCATTGGCATAAACAGATTGAAGACAGGCAAATACATCATTAAGGGACACAACGTGCGAGTAGAGATAACGAAGCTGTAAGTGACAGCTTTGGCCATCAGCTAAGAGCCAAACCAACTGAATTTTCTTCTACTTGAGGATATCTATGCTGGCTGACACAGGAAAAACAAGATGTGCTAAATCTTGACTTTCATGGGAGCTTAGTCCCATTTCCACATGAAATTCTTGTGAGCAATGGAGAAACGTGGTCCAGGGGAATGTGCTACATGAGAGCACAGCTGGCTGGAAAACTGTATTGAAAGGGCAGTTACCAGTGCTCAGCCCTCAGACAGGGTCTGCTCTGGGTCTAGGGCTAGTCAGTGCTTTCATCAGTGATTTTTACCTGCAGCACCAGTCTGGTAGGGCCTGCAAGAGTGCTTTTCTTGAGAAATTGGAGAAATCTGAAGTAAACCTGTCGATAAGAACAAATATAAGGCTTTTCTATGAGTTGGGAAAAATCAACATCGCAAGCACTAGCTGGGGAATGATCAAGGTTGCTCTGTGGGAAAGTAGCCGGAGGTGACAGTGGGTCCCGCAGGGAGCGTGAGCCAGCAGCAGCCCGAGTGAGAAGAGCAAAATCAGACCGGGACGTATAAACAAGGTGTTTGTAAGACACCTGATGTGATCCTGCTGCACTTAGAAAGTGTTAGCTTGGGCACTGAATCCCACTTGGGGCTCAGCGTTTCAAGTTGCGGTTCTTGGAGAAAGCCCAGGGAAGAACGAGATCAGAAATTCAGAAAACATGACATACTGGAGAAGGCTGAAGGACCAGGGTAGCTTAGTATCAAGACAAAAAGACTGCAGGGAAATAAGATAAAAGTCTTTAGATGCATAAAGCCCTGCTACAAAGCACGAGATAATGGGCTATTCCTTGTTTTCAGGGTGGGTAGAAGAAGCAGCCATAGGCTCACCCTGCAATGACTGCGGTAAAGGAGGTTAAAACTCGTTTTTCTTGGGAGCTGTCTTCACCACTAGAGGCTTATTTTAGGAAGAGTTTAGACAAAAGCTCCGCCAGGAAGGGTTTGCCTCGTTTGGGGGCAGGCAGACAGGCTAGGTGACCTTTCAAAGGCCTTCCAGGCTTATTTTTTATAATTCTGTGAATACAGATACTAAAAAGAGAGAAGATCATTTTGCCTCTAGCCAGTCTATTTGGGACTGGTCCTTGCCAGGTGTGTTTTGCTTCAGCTGTGAATGTCGTCCAGGTTTCCATCATCTCCATCAGCTTTTTTTGTTATTCACTCCTAAGCAKTTTTTTTCCATCCAACTTTTCTTCTCATTTCTGTACATACCTGTGGTCCTACTTTTCCTGCAATGGTCATATGCCTTGTGTGGTCCCCCCCAAGCCATGCACAGAGAGAACTTCCCTTCCCTACCCAATGGACTGTATGCCTATACTTGGGATCCAAGRGCATCCCGGGGCAGACCCCATCTCACTCATGAATTTGCCTGGTGACAGACTCCTGGTGTTGCAAGCTCATGTCTCGCTTGTTGTTTCACTCCCATTGCAAGGCCCCTGCGGGTCGCCCATGGGCTGGGTGTTTTTCTCTTTCTAAAACAGGACTAGCAACTGTCGTCCCCCTCCATCTGTGGGTTTGCAGATGTCGACTGTTCAATGTTTACGCTGAGGTCGTGCGATGGGAATTTTTCTATGCGTATTAGTAACACGATGTATTTTTACTCACGATGTTTAAGATCGGAGTTAGTCATTAGATCACCTATGCTGATCTTGTCTTGTTAGGCACCCGACTGCCTTGTCTTGTTACTCTTTCTAGATCCAAATAACTTGGGGTTTCACTAATGCACAAAAGCATCTGCTCTGGAGGAGCGAGGGAGTTCATGGTTTGGTCTTACTTAATCACTGATGGTTAATCTGCCGGCTAATCAGCATTGCTCAGAAAATGTATGTCGTATTTCTTATGCAGGTTTGTCTGGCTTTTAATTTCCAGCCATTGATTCTCGTTCTGCCTTTTTTGGCTGGAATAAAAACACTTTAGCACACGGTATTTTCTTACTATGAGAGTACTTGTGCATAGCAGTCAAATTTCTTAAGCTTTTTTAAGAAGAAAACAGGTTGAGCTTGATTCTGTCACTGTGGGGTGCGTTCTCCTGCCCTTCTGTCTTTTCTGTGGCTGTTTTCTGCACCCTCTCTCATTTCACAGAATAATTTTGGCCTCAGGAGCTCTGGTGGTACAGCCCGCTGGTCGGGCCTCGATCCATTGAATTTTGGAAATGTCTGAAGACGCAGATCCCACCGCCTTGCTGGGTCCCTGTGCCAGCGCTCAGTTTTTAATCCACCTTGTATGTCCCCCCTTCCAGCCCACACCTCCCCAGTCTGGCTGCAAGGATGCTATGGGAGACGRTGAAAACCGGCGGGGAATCACATCTACAGCTCTCCCTTCATCTGCATCTTTTTAAAATGGGGCACCAGGCTAGTCACAGCATCTCAGGGCTGGCATCCCATCCCCTGCTGCATAAGACACTGCCTCATAACTCCCGTTCGCTGTGCTCCCTGCTCTAATGCCCAGGATTGCATTCGCCATGTGGTCCTAGCATCAAGCTCACATCCAGCTGCTCACCCCCAGGACCCCAAACCAACCCTGCTCAGTGCCAGAGCCCTGCCTTAGCCCCTGCTGCCCAGAGGGATAGCCCACTTTCTTTGCCGACACATCCAACTTGGCATTCGGCTCAGTCAAAACCCATGACCAGGTGACTCCATCCCCTCTATCACACTCCRGCCTGCAGCCGAGGTTGGCAGCAGCGAGTTGGTGCTCACTCTCAGCTCTCCTGTGCCTGTGCTGGGTACCCGGAGTCCAGTGCTGACCTTTCTTGACACCATTTCAGCAACATCTCTCTGTTGAGAATGACTGCTGGAGACCGGTCAGGATGTAGGTAATGGGTGGGCAATCAGCATTAATTAGGACAAATACTTAACCAGGATATTGTTAAGCACCTTGCAGATACCCAAGGGTCTGACACCTGCAGTCTCACTGCTCCCTGTTTCTCTGAAGCCATTGCTTTTGGTCCTACAGGCAGTTCGAGTCCCTGCTTGAGTCTCACAGTCAAACCTCTTTTTTTCCCATTTTCAAGCAAGATTTCCTTGGAAGATCCTATGAAGACAGTTAYAGACTAATAATATCTTCACCATATATGGTGCATTTCATCCTCGGTTTGTGCACGGCTGTGAGCATGCGTTGCCCTGCATGCTGCATGCAGCCAGCTGCTCGCCAGCGAGTGCATGTTATCCAGCCCAGCACGCCCACACACTGCAGAGACCCAAGGCTTGGGTACAAAACCAGGTACATTTTGGCCAGGCCTCTGCTTTTCCTTCCATGCAACGTCAATGCTGGACGGGTTTAGCCTGTGCAGTGCAGATGACTGCTAACGCTTATGTGTGCTTTTATAGTGTAGCATTTCAAAGGGCTGGTTGCAAGGAGGTGCATGCACATTTCCTGTACGTCTGGCCAAAAATCTGATACTTGAGAGCGCCGGGGAACCCTACAGTTTTGCAGAACATGCCATTTTGATGTTCACAAAAGACAAAGCATTGCCAAAACCTGGGGAACAGCGAGGAAGGTGCCAGCATTATTTTCCTGCTCCTGGCTTYGCTCAGTTTTATTTCTCACTCTGCCCCTCCATGACGGTCCAGCTGGCTTGTTCCTGCACTGTGCGGGTCCCAGCCCTGTGAGGGATGGTTGTAGGATGTGCGCCAGCTGGGATGGGGGCTCAGGTTTAGCCTTGCTCTCTGCCAGTGACTCGGAGGTGGCCAAGACATGAGCAACTGCATCAGTGTCGGTGTGTCGGTGTGACATGTGCCAGGCTGGGGGAGTGCAGGTGTCCGGCTCCAGAGGGCAGGTACGTCCCCAGGTGCCAGCTGTGCCATTGAAGGCACCTTTTTGTGCACCCCAGCAGGTCAGCCCCCTCAAACCTGCCCAAACATGCCAGGGGCTCTCTAATGGCCAGGCGGGAGGACAGACCCGGTGCTTCCAGGTCTCCTCTCATGACATCCGCCGAGTCCCCTTCCCGCACTAATCTTGTCTTTCTATCCAAAACAATTATGGAGGCCTTGTTGGTTTTGGCACAGCCCTTTATTTACAAATCCCATCCTGCTTATAGCTCATGGCTTCATTATCCTCTAGATGTTTACAGAGCTCCTTTTCTTAATATTTGTGCCATTATTTTACTAGGGACCCGGGTGAGATTTTCCAGACAGTAATTGTCTGGCTCATCCTCTCCCCCACCAGCTCTTTCTGCAGAAGTGCACATCTCCCTGCTGTCCCTGCCTGCCCAGGGCACCCGGCGGGGCAGGAACAGGCAGGGCCGTGGGCAGTAGCAGAGGGCTGTCCTGCTCCAAGGATGTGGGGAGGGATGAGCAGAGGGGGCAGCTGCCCAGCTGCGCCCTGCTGCCCGCACCACGCGTGCACCCCACAGCCCCTTGTTGCTGCACATGGGTCACCGATGTCCTCCCGTAGCCTTGAGCTCCTGATGGGCACCTCCCTTCCCCCCTTCCCCCCATGCCCCTGTGCTCCCCCCTCCCAGGCTCAGGGCATAGGTGCACATCCCTGGCTGGGGGAAGTAGCCCCTCGGCAGGCTTTCAGCTGGCTGGGGACCGCGTGCTGGAAAGGCAGACAGCGGCAAACCCGGCACTGGGATTTTGGGGTCATTAGCATGGTGCAGACGTGGGTCGGCAGCTTATGCTGTGCATCGCTCTGATGCTGGTCCCTGCCCCTGGGCTGTCTGTCACAGGGGCTTCTTTAACCTTCTTTGCCACAATATCTCACAGCCTTTAATCTGTTTATCCTCATAACCCCGCTATGAGGTGAAGGATAGTTATCCTCATTTCAGAGGTAGGGAACCGAAGTGATTCTTTTCAAATGTAGATCAGTGTTTAATGATGCAGAGATAAAGATTTTAAAAACATGCCCGAGACAACAGGCGTACTGCGGCGTGTAACTGAGCTGGGTGTTTCCGCAAATCCCATTAAGTGCCTCTGCCTTTTTCAGCTGGTGCTGTTTTGGGGCAGACCTGGCGCAGGGACCCGTGGAGGTGCCAGGCGGGCTCCAGCCTCCCGGCCCATGAGCTGGGCACGGGCCTGCCGTTCAGTTTCCCTGGGTGCGCTGGGGATGTGCGGTGCCACAGCAGCCTCTGCTCAAAGCAGACGCTGAAACCTGAATTGCACGAGTGCATAAGATCCTTGGCTGCATTTAGGGATGAAACCTAAAATCTGTTTGTGCTGCAAGTGTATGTATAAAAGTGTAACATAGGGTGTACGAGGGGGTACTTGTGCAGCATCCCTCTGGCCATGCATCACAGGCAGTGCTGAGCACGCCGCACTGCTGAATGAAGAGGGAGCAATAACAGCAGGCTCTCTTTGCTGTCACTGCCTGAGCAATTGATATCTACAGTAGATCTGGTTAAAAACCCTGAGCTGTGGTTTCTCCACAGTGATCCTGGCAGAGGTGTCACCAGCTGCCGCGCAGGCCCTTCCCAGCGGCTGGCTGGCGGGGTTTGGTGCAGGTCTCCCTGCTGCTCCTGGGCAATTGTTGCTGTACTTGTGGGAATGCGGCGGCTCGGGCTGCACGGAGGTCAGTGCCTTTGTCTTGCTGTGGGGAGTTTATCTCTGCGGATCTTGCCTGCTTTCCTGGGTCAGGCTTCACCTCCGCTGTTATCAGCAAATGCAGGAACAGCCCGGTCCAGAGCCGGGCTGCATAGGAACCTCTCGACCCCCTTGCAGGGGGAGGCAGCGCTCTCACATCCCTCCCACGCTAATGGGCACCCGCCAGGCCCGAGCCCGAGGGCTAGGGATGGGACGTGCACGGCCCCGTGGTCGCTGTTCCCCCTGCACCACTTTGGCAGCGCCGTTCCCGTGCACCCTGGCGGTGCTGGGTGCAGGCAGCAGGCACAGCAGCGTGCCGGGAGCAAGCCCCACACTTGCAGCATGGCCGTGCATTTTGCAGTAGCAGCTGCAGGCAACGGCGAAGGAGGAGGCAGCGGAGCCGGCAGGGCCCTCCCTGGTCTCACCTCCCATTGGGTCCTCCACCCCAAACACAGAGGGGACAGATCCCCAGCAGCAGCACCGGCGGCACCGACTCCCCCTTCCCCACCAGGCTGCCCCGTCCCAGTGCACCCTCCCCTTCCCAGCAGCTCCGGTCGGACCCCTCCAGCTGTCTCCACAAACCCAAACCATTAGCATTTCCTGTTCAAGCATTTCCAATAAATAAATGGAGACATCATGCCACAAGCCCGCAAGTGACCCAGAGGCGGGTCCGAGGCCGGGATGGACACGACCACCCAGCGCCCGACCCCCTGGCTGGGCGCCAGCCCTGCCTTTGTTTGAATTCCCGGGTGAGTAAGCGTTCAGCTGACGCCAGCCAAAACGCTGTAAGAAATTATTTTTGATATTAAATAAATTGTTTTCAGTAAATCTGCTCCTACACCAAGGTCCAGAAGCTACCCATGGCACTGGACTCCCTGCAAGGGAGCTAGAGACCTCTTTCCTGGCCTCATCCTGGCCATGCTGGGGCATACGCCCTGCCCGGAGGGGTCCAGCTGGGACCGTCTRTGCTGCAGATGCCTCCGTCCCGCCGGCCCCATGGGTGCAGCTGGGCTCCCGCAGCTGCCCAGCAGCCTGAGCATGCCACAGCGGAGCAGCTCCCTGTGACACGTCGGGTGTCTCTGTCCCGAGGCATGAGCCAGGCTCACCGGTGAGGGGGTAGAGCTTGGGCAGGGGGTTCGCTGCCTCTGGGGCACCCCAGGCCCTGGGAGTGGCAGCTATCTCCCTGCATTGGACCTCTCAAAACCAGCTTCCTTGGCTGTGCAAAAGTCCATGCCTTGGTGCCTGTCCTGCTCCAGGGCTGGGGGTGCTCGGGGACCGACAACCCAGTCTTTTCTCCATTGGTCCTCTGCACCCTTGGGAAACCATCTTTAATGCACTGGGGTACCGGGTGTCAGCACCTGGGCAGGTCACGGTCCATGGGTTGGTCTCCTGACATCTGCCAACAGGTGCTGATGCAAAAGGAAAAATTAGGGGAAAGCAGGTCCCTGAAACAGGCTTTCCCGGCCCCAGTGGCTTGTCCTGTGGTGAGCACCAGGACCACCCTATTCCTTGCCCTTTTCAGGGCCAGTGCTCCTCCTGGGTGCCTGGGGGACAAGCAGATGCAGAGGAGGTAAGCATGGCCATGGGGCAGGTCCTGAGTGGTCCATGGGCCAGGCTGGGACTCCAGGGACACCAGGACTAATGTGCAACATGGGTTTAAATAGAGAAATGGTGAACCTCAGGCTGTGCCCAGGCAGCAGTAATGGCAGGAGACGTTTAAGCCTGATCAGGTTGGTGGGTATGCTCCTTCTCAGGGGTGCACAGGCTTTGTCCTCGCTGGTCTGGGTTGCTCTCTGGCTTTCAGCTGGAAGCAAAGAAGRTGGATTTGGAGCTAACCAAGCTCTGTCATGGTGGCAATTAGGAAAAATACCAGGAATATAGCTTCCACTAAATTTTTAATTTTTTTTTTTTAAATTATGTTTCACTGAAGCCAAAAATTCCTGCAGGAACATGGTGTTTAAAGGCAAAATTTTGCTGTTGAAATTTTCTGAAGCATTTAAAGAGGTTGAAATGTTCTTTGAAAGAGAAGATGTAGACGTTCTGCTCTAGAAGTCTTCATTCAGTGGGGTGTTATGCTCTGGCGTTATAAGACTTCAGAAACTGAAATGCAGTGAAACCACATTTTAAATAATTTGTTTTATGGAGAAACGATAAAGTCTTTTCTGATTTGGAATTATTTCATTTCTTTAGAGCTTCTGCCTTGCTCAGGGGAAACTCCTGATGCTCCCACCTACAGCAGGTGAGAGAGGAGGTGGGACGATGTGTCAGGGGACAGGCAGCTGCCGCAGGCAYGGTGCCCGAGTGAGCGGCTACCAAGCACCCGCGTGTTCACCTGCAGCTCAGCAGAGCAGGAACTGATTTTTTTTTGTGCCGGTGGGTGAAATCCCTGGCACTCCCTATCTGTGTGTGCAGCGGGGCTGGGGGGGCAGGGAGGCAGGAGGTGGGTGCTGCAGGGCAGCGTGGCCAGGGGCTCAGCCTCCGGGGCACCCGTGGGGCTGTGCATGGGCACTGCCCATCCCCAGCCATGCTGGGGTCCGAGTCGCTGCCGGTGCCCCGGTGCAGCAGGAAGGCAGCAGCGGGGGCCCCTTCCCAGCCCCTGATGGTGCCCCTCGGCAGGACCTGCGGCCCCGGCTGCCACCAGGGCTCGGTGCCATCAGCACTCGCAGGCGCTGACAGATGGACCCAGTGAGGGACTGGCGGGGGCCGGAAACTCCTGATCCCTCTTTATCTGCCCCTCGCCCTGCTCTCTCATCTCCCCGTCACGCTCTCCGTCTCGCCTGGTATCTCACGCTCCTATTCCCGCCCCTCCCCAGCTGCTGGGGGTCTGCCCACCCTTTGCAGCACCCCACGGCCAGGCACCGGCCCCGGGCACCCCATCCCAGCCATGGCGCAGTGTCCCAGAGCCCCCCATGACCTTCTGGGCTTGCTGCCTGCAGGGAGCACCAGCCCTGAGCAAGGGGAGGCACCTCAGGTGCCCCCGTCCCGTGTCTGCATGCTGATCATCAGCCACAGCGGCAGGCAGGTGCCTGGGAYGGGGCTCTGCAGCTGCGGTGCATTGCAGGTTGGGGTGGGAGGAAAGGATCAGGCCCAGCTCGGCAACATCATGTGCACTGAGGAGGTCAAGGAGGCTTGCTGCTGTCTTCCCCAAAAGTGCTGGCTGCTCCCGGGCCAGAGTCCAGCTGGTACCAGCTCAAAAACAATCACAAGCCTTTCACTTGGCTTTCCTGGCATCCCTGATCCCCATCACTCCATTGCAAACCCACTGCCCCAGCTGGGCAGGGTGGCGGTGGGGGGGTCAGGATCTGCAGTTAATGTAACTGCCTCTAAACGCACTGCCAGAGATCAGCTAATCTGATAATTAGAGCAACAAAAGCCATTTAGACAAACCATGACCTGACCCCGGGAGCTTGGAATGAAAACATTTTACCCTCCTCTGTCTGGATCCTGCACTGAGAAAACATCTGTATTCGGAAGGCGGCTGGGAAAACAGCCCCTGCTCAGCACCCACTGGGAACAGCCACAGCTCTGCTCCCTGCCCGCACGCTGCCTGCACCCAGCCTCAGCCCGAGATGGGCAGCGCCTCTGGGCAGGGCAACCTAAACCCTTGCTGTGATGCTGGGATCGAGGGTGCCCCAGCGCTGGGCAGGGCGCTTTGGAGGAAGAGGATGGGGCAGAGACTGGAGGGTGCGAGGGTGGACCTTGCCAGGGGAAGCAAGGGGGACGGGGTGAGTGGAGGTCATCTGTACCCTCCCAGAAAGGGCTTTTTCCAGGCCCACGTGGGGCTCAACGATGCAGGGAGGGCAGCACCTGATCCCCAGCAGTACCCACATCCCTGTGGCAGCCTGAGCTCTGCGGGAGCCAGGCTCGCCACCGAGCCCCCCTGCCTCTGGCTCCCAGGAGGGGCTGAGCGCGGGGGGCCATGCCTGCGTGCGGCATGGCGGTGCGCACCCGGGGGGCTCCTTCGCTCCGGGTAAGGTGTGCAAGCCTTCCCATTGAGTGGCAGGTCATTGCTGGCTGTCAGTCAGGAGATGAAGGGAGGGATGCCTCAGGGCCGGCTCCCATGTTTCTCCTGCTTTTACATACATTTTGGTGGCACCCTTTGTGTAGGCTGGGGAGATGAAAGCTCAGGGCCAGAGGGATCTTGCTAACACACAGCCACCCGGCTTGGGGGCCCGGCGGCCTGCTGCTTCGTGCCTGTCTGTCTCGTTCCTGCATCTGTTCTCAGCAGAGCCCCACTCTGCGCTGCCAAGGGCACGGGACACCAGCCGGGCTGGGGGCAGCCAGGCGTACCAGCAGGTAACTCCTGCTGGGTCAGTGACCCTGGCCTCACAGGCACGGGCAGTGGCACAGACGGTCTCCACTGGACTGGCACTGCTGAGCTTACGCTGCCCAGCAGCCCCTGAGGAAGGAGAGCAAGACAGTGCTGATTTGGGGAAACTGCGTTTTTTTCTTGTGACTGGCACTGCTCAGCCTGCTCTGGCAGTCCCAAGCAGCAGCTTGGTGCAGCCAGCTTGGCAGGCAGTGCCCCTGTGCCTTCGTAACTTCCCTGCTCTGCACTGGGAAAGGGCTTGGCCATGTCCCCAAATATCCCAGTGCTCTTTGGAGAGCGGTAGGATTAGAAACCAGTAAGTGTAGTGAGAGCCTGCCAGTCTGGGGACTCCCCAGCACTTCTGTCTGCTCCAGAAATAGGATGCTGTAAGCGGCCTTGGTTGGCTTTTCTCATCGCAGCATCCCACTTGTGCAGTGCTTTACTCCTCGTGAGCAGAAAACATGACTCACCCTGCGGTGGGCTACCCCCATTTACCTCTGATGCCCTTGTTCTCATCAGCTGCTTCCCTGCTTAGCACTGCAGCATCTCTCATGTAGCAGCATCCTCAGATCTCAAGAAACGCAAGCACTTTTCATCCGGTTGGGGTTAAACTTAAGCTTGGGGTTAGAGTTAAGGGTAGGGTTAGATTTAAGGTTAGGTTTAGAGTTAAGGGTAGGGTTCAGAGATGCTCTTACAACACCTTGACAAGGTCAGGCATTTGCAGGGGTTCACAGCTATTGCAGAGAGCAGACCTGAAGCCCTTTCTGGGTTTCCACGCAACATTTTCACAAGGTCTGACAGAAGTTTTGTCTGAGTTGGGCTAAAAACCCCACCAGGGCCAAGGCTTTGGTCTAGTGCTACTGTCTTGCTCCTCTGCCTTTCCCATTGCCCTGTTTTCTCCAAAGGCAGAAGCATTAGCATGCTGCTGTGCCGCCGGGCAGCTCTGCCTCTTCCCCGCTCTCATGCTAAGCAGAAAGTGCACTGGGCAGTTCTTCCAGGTGCTGCCTGGAGCTCGGGGAGGCGAGCGCTGTGCCCCTGGGCTACCTCCCAGGCAGCTGGGCTGCAGAGCCACCTTTGGCATGGGAGGGGGACGAGGCGCCAAACTGGTTTTCAGAGGGATCTTGGCTGGGTTAACAAAGGGAGTGTATGACACAGGTAGTCTGCAAAAGCATTTGGGGACAGCAGGGCCTTTCCCGTCCCGTATCCCCGTGTTTTATGTCACGAGGGGTGGGGGGTCGCGCTGCCGGGGCTGTTGTTCACGACGTCCTTCCCGTTTCCCTCGAAGCCTTTCCCAGGTGCTGCAGGATCGCGGGCGGATTCCCACAAAATTCAAAAGCCTCTTGAGACGGGCGGCGGGTTCCTAACGGAGCCGGCCACGCACCGGGCGGCAGCGAGCCCCCTCCCCGAGGATGCGCGGGGGGAGCCGCGGGTGGGATGCTCGGGCCACCCTGGGCCGCCTCCCGCCTGTCCCGCCGGGCCAGGCCGGAGCCGCTCCCGCCTTGCGGTGCCGCTCCCCGCGGGGGCTGCGCGATAAGCGACGGGGCCGCACGGGGCGGTCCTGCCGGCGGCGGCGGCCGATGCGCGGGCCGGCTCTGCCCTCTGCCGACACCCCCCTGCACAGCCGCCGCTCCCGGCGCTCCCGCCGCTCCACCGCGCCCCGCGGCGGCATCCGCCCCAACGCCCGGGGTCCCCGGAGGTCCCCGCACGGCTGGCGAGAGGCTCCCGGGCGGTGGGCGGCCCGCGAGGGCTGCAGAGGGTCGGGGCACCGTGGGAAGCGCTGTGCCTGCAGGAGGGATGCAGAGTTTGGCAGCAAGGCGCCACGAGAAATTCCCTGCGGATAAGTGCAATGCCACGCGCTCGCGGAGACGGGCGATCCCAAACGCTCCCCGTGGGCCAGAGCAGGGCTCGCCTCGGCGGTGATTGCCACCGGCCAGAGGCTCTTGCTGGGAGGGGAGACACCCCCCGGTGACCCCGCGGTTTCCCCGGGGCTGGGAGGGTCTCAGGGGGCCGCCCCAAAGCGCCTGACCTGCAGGTGGCTGGGAGTCGGGAAAGTGCCTTAAAAACCCGGGGCAGATGCACTGGAGGATCCCCGTGACCCGCCCCGGGGTGGAAACACCCACCGTCCTCACAGCCGTCCTCGTCCCGCACCCGGGTCACCGCACCCCTGGGACCACCCCGCACGCCGGGGTGCACCTGCACCCAGCCGCACCGGGGCACGGCCCTCCTGGCACCTTCCTGCACCCCCCAGGCCTTGCACCCTGGCACCATCCTGCACCCCCGGGCCCGGCCCTGCTGGGGCTGTCGCGCACCCCAGCGGTGCACTCCAGGGCTGATCAGCACCCACACATATGCTGCACCCCCGGGTCCCCTACGGGGACCGTGTCATGCCCCCCGGGCATTGCACCCCCGAGCACTGCCGCAGCACAACGCTGCCTCGGGCACGGCATCCCCAGCAGCACCCCGTACCACGGGCATTGCACCCCGGGACCATCCCGCGCCCCCATCACTGCAGCTCCGGCACCCCGCCACCACCGGCCGCTGCACCCCCGCAGCCCCGCGGCCCTGAGACGGCTCCGCACCCCTGCGCCGCGGCCCCGGGCCTGCCGGCACCCCCAGGCCAGG
The DNA here is from genome assembly GCA_035582835.1 of Phoebastria nigripes. Taxonomy (NCBI): domain Eukaryota; kingdom Metazoa; phylum Chordata; class Aves; order Procellariiformes; family Diomedeidae; genus Phoebastria; species Phoebastria nigripes. The sequence continues at coordinate 3,696,880 of JAYKAV010002553.1, read as the reverse complement.
CACCCGGCCCCGGCCACAGGCGGGCGCCACCCCGCGCCCCCGGGCGCTGCACCCCGCGGCGGCCCCGCCGCGCGCCGCCCGACCAACCCGCGCGCGCAGAGGAGGGGGTGGGGGCGGGGGTGGGGCCGGCCGCCAATGGGCAGCGGCCGGCGTCCCCGCCGCGATTGGCTGCCCGCGCTCCGCCCGAGAGGCTGCAGGGCCGCCGCTGGCTGATGGCGGGGGCGGGGCCGCCGGCGGCCCGCTGATTGGCGGCGGCGAGCGGCGGCCCCGCCCCGCCGGTGAAGGTGAGCGTCTCCTCCAGGCGCCGCGCGCTGCCTGTAACGGACCGGACCGGGCCGGGCCGGAGCGGAGCGGAGCGGAGGGGGCCGCGCCGCGCCGCGCCGCCATGGCCGCCTCCATCTTCACCGCTGTCCCCCGCGCCCCGCCTGTCGCCGTCTTCAAGCTCACGGCGGACTTCCGGGAGGACGGGGACGCGCGGAAAGTCAACCTGGGCGTGGGCGGTGAGTCCGCGGCCTCCCCCGGCCCGGCGGGGCCCCTCCCCGCAGGGTCAGGCCGGCCGGTGCTCTTGTGGCGGCCCCGGCACCTGCCGGAGCGGCTTGGCGGCAGCAGTGGGACCTGGGCTCGAAAGGTCACCGGGCCGCGGCGGGGCTGGGCGCGGGGGGGGGCGGCGGGCAGGCAGCGGGTCACCGGCGAGTGTCAAGGTCGTGAGGGCGGCCCYGTGCTGGCCTGCCCGCCGTCCTCGGGTGTCGGTGCCCCGGGCAGGCCCCTCCGGGGGCCGGGAGGCTCAGCGTCCCCCCGGGCATAGAAAGGACGGCTCTCCCTCTCCTCGCAGCCTACCGCACGGACGAGGGGCAGCCATGGGTCCTGCCGGTGGTGAAGAAGGTGGAGCAGATGATCGCCAACAACAACAGCCTGAACCACGAGTACCTGCCCATCCTGGGCCTGCCTGAGTTCCGGGCCAATGCCTCCCGGATTGCCCTGGGTGATGACAGCCCTGCCATTAAGGAGAACCGGGTAGGTGGTGGACAGGCAGCAAGACCGCTCCTTGCTGGGAGAGCCACTGGGATCCCCAGGGTGTCTCTCTAGCAGACCGAGCAGAAGAGCGCAAATGTGCAGAGTAACGGCGTTTCACCAGGATTTGGGGATTTTTTTCTGACATGGTCTTTACTGATTGTAGGTTACTTGACGAACCCATGTACGTAAAGCCGTTTGTGCAAGTAGTCGTTGTTCTTGGGAGAGACCGAACGTGGGCTGTGATTGGAGTTTGGTTTTTCCCTTATCTTTTAATCGTTGCCCCACAGGAAAGTTGGTTGCCCCACAGGAAACTGAAGTCAGATAATAGACCACCTTTTCTGAAATAAGCTACCGGCTGGGAATCTGTTCTGTGCCAAAAAGTAACAGGGATAACTGGAGTCTATAACTGTAGAAGGCATCAGGGTGGGCCTGAGCACTGAAGGAGGTTGAAGACCACTGGAGGGGGATAGTGCCCTGGCTGGGGTGACGCCAGGGAGCACGTCTGGGATCCTGTCTCGCTCTTGGAAGTGCCTCTGTTCCCTCTGCACCGATAGCAAGGTTGACGTGGGTGGACCCTGCTGGCAACTCTCTCTGTTGCAGATTGGAAGTGTTCAGTCCTTGGGCGGGACAGGCGCTCTGCGTATCGGCGCGGAGTTTCTGAGGCGGTGGTACAATGGAAACAATAACACGGCGACCCCGGTCTACATCTCCGCTCCGTCCTGGGGTGAGTGCTGTCATCAGTGCTGCCACCTCCTTGCAGGGAGCCCTGTGCGTCAGTGGGCAAGGGAGGCACAGCTGAGCTCCTTGCAGTGCAGGGGCCTGGGTAGCGAGAGAGGGGCCTTCCTCTTGTGGGTAAAGGGAGTGTAAGTGTCTCTGTCGCGTATTTTGGTGACATTTAGGGCGATACTGAGACTGGAGAAGGTGGCTTGCTGGAGGTGGGGTCTGCTTTTCTGAAGAGTGATTTCTTTTCTCAGAGAACCACAACTCTGTGTTTGTGGATGCTGGCTTTAAAGATATTAGAACCTACCACTACTGGGATGCTGCCAAGAGGGGTCTGGATCTCCAGGGGCTGCTGGATGACATGGAGGTGAGTAAAACTGGTATGGGACAGGCTGAGCTTGGTGCTGTGCTGTCAGCAGCTGGCTGGGCTCTTGCGTGCTGTGCCTGGAAGTGGATCTCTGCAAAAGAGACTGACGGTGCCCAGAGCAGCTTGGGGCCTCTCCCTCTGCTGTGGGTGCCCAGTCTCATCTGAGTGTGTGACCAAGACCTGCTCTCTCTTCAGAAAGCCCCAGAGTTCTCCATTTTCATCCTCCATGCCTGTGCACACAACCCAACGGGTACAGACCCTACTCCCGACCAGTGGAAGCAGATTGCTGCTGTTATGAAGGTATGGGCTGCTGCTGGGGCTAAAGCAGTGCTGAGGGGACAGATAGCTCTTGAGCCAGCTGGAGATGGGCTGTAGGGAATGGCATGAGATGTGGCAGGAGCTGGAAGAGTCCCGCAGGGCAGGTGTTGAAGGGAGAGGCTGACAGGATGCTGGTTGTCTGTGCTCAGAGGGTAGAAGCATCCAAGTTCTGCTCGTGCCTCCAAGTTCTTGCTTTCAAACTCTGTGGCATGAGCTGCAGTGAGGTTTCTCGTGCTGGAAAGATTCTTCATGGGCACCTGCTTTTCACAGGTGCTGGATAGTAGGATATAAGGTGGTGCATCTCTTGTGCCTGTGTCCTCAAACACAGTTTACTCCTGCATTTGAGCTTTTCTTGACCACTTTAGCCTTCCTATTCCTTCACCCCAGTAGAAAGAAAATATCCCAGTCTGGTGTTGCCAAACCATGTTTCCTTTGTATTCACCTGGAAGCTCAATGGTCATTTTTCCCTCCTACGGGGACAGCGGGGGGAAAAGTGAAGGTTGTGGGGAAGGGGTTTCCCTCTAACACTGTTCCTCCTTGCAGCGCCGGTTCCTGTTTCCGTTCTTCGACTCGGCGTACCAAGGTTTTGCCTCTGGCAGCCTGGACAAGGATGCCTGGGCTGTGCGATACTTTGTCTCCGAGGGCTTTGAGCTCTTCTGTGCACAGTCGTTTTCCAAGAACTTTGGGCTCTACAGTGAGTGTCTGGCAGTAAGCTGGCCCAGTAGTATCATGCCCAGACAGATGGGGCTGGCATGCTGGGGGGTGGGGAGAACTCTGCTTTGCCGTGATGTGTGGGACCAATGGCTCACGTCTCTTGGCTTGTCCACAGATGAACGTGTGGGGAACCTGACTGTGGTGGGGAAGGATGCAGACAATGTGCAGCGTGTGCTTTCCCAAATGGAGAAGATTGTGCGCACCACTTGGTCCAACCCTCCCTCCCAGGGAGCACGCATTGTGGCAACTACACTTTCTTCCCCACAGCTCTTTGCCGAGTGGTACGTGTCACCAGGGCCGGTGAGAGAGGGAAAGTGGGGGAAGCTGTCTCCCCAAGTGCTGGGCTTGGCCAGATGGCTCCAAATCAGACAGGTGCCTGTCCTCATGCTCTGCTTCCTGCCTGCTGCAGGAAGGACAATGTGAAGACGATGGCAGATCGGGTCTTGCTCATGCGGTCAGAGCTCCGGTCTCGCCTGGAGTCCCTTGGAACCCCAGGCACCTGGAACCACATCACAGAGCAGATCGGCATGTTTAGCTTCACAGGGTTGAACCGTAAGTACCAAGTGGCCTGGTGAAGGGAGGATTGAGTGAGGACAGTTTTGCTGGGGGTGAACTGGGCTGAAGCAGTCCAGGCAGGAATCTCTCGGGGACCTCACTGGAGTCCTGGTATCGCTGCCTCTGTGGCTAGGCAGAGATGAAGCATCAGGCAGCATTTTAGTGGCTAGTGCTGGAAATTTTCTGCTTGTGAAAGATTCAAGCAGCCCTGACTGGTTCTTTGGGCTTTTCTGAGCTGTGGGGTCACTGCTCTGACCTGATGTCCAATTGTTTCCCCAGCTAAGCAGGTGGAGTACATGATCAAGGAAAAGCACATCTACCTGATGGCTAGTGGGCGCATCAACATGTGTGGCCTGACCACCAAGAACCTGGACTATGTGGCCAAGTCCATCCATGAAGCTGTCACAAAAATCCAATGAAGCATATGAACAACCAAACTCACATGAAGTCACCAAAGCTGTAGTGCGTAGTCCATGTCTTTCCCTGCTCATGGCTTGCCTTGTCCCACACCTCTTGGGGTTTAATAAAGATGGGAGCAGTAGCTCAATCAGGGATAATCATCTTTTGACCTTTTTGAAGTACCCCTTGCAATATGGTAAGCCAGTGCCCCCAGGAGGGTGGGGGCAGCATGAGCCGCCTTGGCTCTTGTTTGACTGACAGCAGCCTGGTCTTCAGGCACTTAGAGCTGCATCTTTAGCACATCCAAATCAACTCCACGTAACTGATCAGTTTGATCTAGGCGAAGTCTGGTACCAGTGCAATGCGCTGTGGGATAACAGCCCAATCAGTTGGGATCTCGTATGGCTTGTGAACTAATGTCACTCGGTAGTATTTTGGGGAGGGGTGAAGTTGTTGCTGTCTTTCCCCCACCTGATTCTGAGCCTTATGCGAGCAAACATTCGTAATTGTGATAATTGCTTCTTTGTGTTGCTGACAGAAAATTAAACCTCCATCTGTGAACAGTACCCCTGCCTTGTGTGATGTCAAGCTGTGCGAGCCTCTTCCCAGGCTGTTAAAGCCTCAGCATCATGGTTTGTCCACTGGGTCTTAGTTTCTTTCAAGGCTTTCCCTTTCTCCCTCATGGTGTGTTGCATCTCTGATGATCACGGTTGCTACTAATGGGACACAGTCCTATCAGGAGAGTGTAGTTGAGGGCTCCCTGTGACTCTACATGAAGTTGACCAGTTCTTCCCATGTCCATCTTGTGTTCCTCTTTCTGTGTCCCTGCCCTGTGCTGTCCAGCCCATCCTGTCCATCTGTATGTGCTTGCTTTCTGGATAGTTGTCTGTTACCCATCCATCTGGCCATCCCTCCCGGGCCCAGAGCTCCTGGCCTGCCACTAATATGTCAAAAAGCACATTTTCCTGTTCCTCCTTCTCAGCAGGCCCCTGGTGAACCACCACCTACTCCCCCTGGCTTCAGCAGGGCCTGCCAGCAACAGCCTGTGTTTCTGGCACTGAAAAAGAGCTGGGACCATCTGCTGCTGCTCTCTGCAGACACTTTGCAGATCTATCTGTGAGCTGATATTACCATCTTGATAGAGCAGCCTCCTGCCAAGATCTTGGTGTGAAGAAAGGGGAACAGCCCCTTTCCTTGGGTCAGTTAGTGATAGTCACTGCTGCCCTGATGGATTTTGCTTATGCTGCAGCTTAGTGAAGGCAAAAATAGTGCCCTGTTCCCTTGCTGTGTTTGCAGAGAGACAGTGCATGGGGTCTCTTGTTTGTCCTTTTCAGATTAGTGTTCATGTCACATAAGAGAGTGAACCAGAGGCAGCCTTTCCTCTGTGCATGTGGGGAGCTTTTTCTCCTCTTGGTGTTCATCCACAGCTGCGATGTTGGGGTAGTGATTAAAGGATGACTTCTAGGGGTGATCTCAGGAGAAGGAGTTGAAGGAACCAACTGTCCTTCTGTTATTTCTGACATCTGCCTACACTTCTGTCCTTACAGACCTCCAGGTGTGGAGCCTAGCCCACCCCACATGTGATCTGTACCAGTGCTTTGCTAGCCTTACCAGCCTTGTTTTTCCTAATGAGTGACCTAAATTTCTCCCTTTCTGTAGTGTAAGCTCATTACCCATTATCCCATGTACCATGGCAACAGAGAACAGATTATTCCTTTCCTCTTTGCAACAGCTTTTTATGTATTTGAAAACTTCCTCCCTCCCCTTCACATCCTTCACCAGTTAAGATTAAGCAACCCTGTTTCCTTCAGCCTTTGGGGTAGATTGTTTTCCAGCCCTTGCTTTCCTCTGGCCTCCTTTCAATTGCTGTGTGTTTCCTTAGAAGGGCAGTGCCCAGACAGGGATGCAGTTATTCCAGCTGAAGTTTTATCAGCATTGGTGGACTATAAGATTTCTGTTGTTATCTGTCAGGCTGTACTCCAGCATGTGTATCCCATTATTATGTTTGCAACAGCAGGATATTAACTCCTGTTCTTCTCCAGTCCTTGTTTGCACTGCTATGGCATAACTCTCGGCACTGCTGAGTGCTTTCCTAGCAGCAAGAGTGACAGAGAGCCCAGGTTCACAGGGAGAAATGGGGAAGCACTCGCTGACCTGGTCCTCTACCTGCTCCCTTCAGCGATGCTGTGTCCCGTTACTCCAGCCACCTCTGGCTGCGGGTATGAGGGCAGCCTAGCGTGGTAGGAGAGGTTAGCACGTCTTTCCTTACACCCGTTGACACAGACAGGGCATCACTCAGGGAGAAATCACTTTTAATGTTAATATCCCCGTTGCGTTCAGCCTCTACAAAAACTACTGACCGGTCTGTACCGGTAAACGCAAAGGCTCGGTGCGAGCCTCCCTCGCACAGGCAGCCGTGCGCAGAGAGGAGGATGGTTCAATGCAGCGTGGAGCGGCTCTCCCCAGGCAGGGGGGCTGCACTCGGCAGTGAGCTGGGCTCCCTGCCCTGTGCCTAGCAGGGGTTTGGGAGTGCCGGGCTGTGTCGATGGTCAGTGTGTGCAAGGCGCTGTGTGTGCACGTCACTAGGCACGGCACAAATGTGTGCTGGGGCCCTGAGCTGCGTGTGGCACCCCCCAAATAGCATATTCTCCTTATGGCGGAGACCACGTCTGTGCAGCACCCAGCACCGAGGGGCTCCAGGCCTCGCTGGGATGGGGATGGTAAATGATGCTAAGGGCAGTTCTGGGTTGGGCTGCCCCTCCCTGCTCGGCCCGCAGGGAAGCCGTGCCAGGCACTTCACCTTTCCTTTCTCCACTTCTTCCTTGAGACCAGATGCTACCAGGGAGCAGCTGGGCAAGGGCCCTCGGACTCCAGCTAGCTGGTCCAGGCCACCTGGGTGGTTCAGCCCCACCGGGGGCACATCTTTTCTCGCCTGGGGATGGGGCTCTGCATAAGTCCTGCAGGGAGGGGCGGCACGAGCAGGCGGGCGGGCAGGCAGCGAGCGAGTGCAGACCTGCTGCTGTTGAACATGAGCCTCGTGGCAGGAGACCCCCATGCTGCAGACCTGGAAGACACAAGTGCAGCCTGGTGCAGATGGCCAGAGCTTGCCCTCCCTGACCTGCTGCTGCTCAAACCTGCAGCACCTTTCCTAGCCAGGCTTGGGGATGTTGGTGCAGACCAACATTTCTAGCTGTGAAAACTCCGACATCCATTCCTGCCCCAAGGATGGTTGGAGTCTGCTGCTGCATCCCTTGACCCTGCTCCAGCCCCCAGCGACATGTGTGCCTGCATGGGCTCCAAACCACATCGGTTGGCTTTGCTGCTTGAAACTTGATTTTACACTATTAAAATTGAGCAACCTCCCATTTGCTGGGGAAGGACTATTGCACCGAGAGGCAGGTTCCTACCTCCAGTCTGCATGGACCTCCAGCACTGTGCTCTGGCCACGCTGCTGCTCAGGTGATTAACGGGGCGAGATTGGAGCTCTCCTCTGGCGTCTTCTCACCCTCCAGTGACGGCCGCTGCTTGCGCCCACCTGCAGCAGCAAGGGTGCCTAGGGTTGGGTGCTGGGGGCCAAGGGTGCTTAGGGCAGGGGGTGCATGGGGTTGGGCCAGGACCAGGCGGCTGGCTCTGCCTGAGCTAGCCCTAGGTGCAGTTTTGCCTGCTGCTGGGGAACTGGCCTGCACCCCTGCTTCACGCTGGCCCCATGCAGGGTGTCCCCAGGACAGGGCTGGGGAGCAGCTGACCTGGGCAGTGGGGTGCCAGGGCAGAAGCTCTCCCCTGGGTGCTCCCTCCCCGGGTCAGTAACTCACTGAGAGATCTCAGCAGCCTCCTGCCCAGCGTCTCCTCGGAGCTGCTTGGCGATGAGCTGGCCCCGGCCTCTCTGCCCGGGGACTCTGCCTCCAGGATGGTGCTGCAGCACTCACTGTCTGCAAAAGCCCAGCCTGGCTGCAGTGCCCCGGGGCACCGCAGCCCTTGCTGCCCCCAGGGTCGTGTGTGTCCCCCGGCCAGACTCACTCTGCTGCTTGCTGTTCTCCTCGTTGTCAGCCAGCTCCTCCTGGATGAAGGGGATGCCCTCCATGCGCAGGAACACCGACTCGCTGGGACTGCGCAGCCCCTCGGAGCGGCTGCCTGTGGGGACACAGGGCAGGCATGGCGGCAGGGTGGGCAGGTGCCGTGCCCTGGGGCAGGGCACAGGGGGATGCCTGCCGCAGCAGCAGGTCCCAGCGCCAGGGACCCCCAGGGAGCACGAGTGTGTGGGGAACGGGGATTTATGTGCCTGCACACTTGCACCTGTGTGCATGTGCAGGCGCAGAACAGCGTCTGTGGGTGTGTGTGTGTGCAAATGCCCACGTGCAACTGCGTCTCAGCAGTGGCATGCCCATCATGCCAGTGGGTCCCAGCACGGCCCCCCCCAGGGGACAGCAGCATTGGCCCATGGCAGGGAAGGCATGCTGCTGGGTGACTCACACATGATGCTGTTCCTCTCATTCAGGAGGGTGGTGGCATCTTCCTTGGGTGTCTGTGGGGTTCCCCGCGTGGTTGAGGCCTTGGTTGAATCCCTGTCAAAGGCCTCCATGTCGGGGGACTGGGGCGAGCTGTCCATGCGGCTGGCCACCAGCGCATTGTGGTACTGCTGCCGGGTGACCTGGGCACACAGACACACGCAGCCAGCTCAGCGGGCACCGAGCCCCACTGGGACCCCCTGAGGACTTGGTGGCACCAAACCCCTGGGCAGCAGGAATGAGAGACCCCCCAGTGCCTGCTGGGCACCCACCAGGCTCCTGGGGCACAGCAGGGCAAGAGGGTGCCTGGGCAGTGGTGGCCAGGTTGGGACAGTCCCTGCCAGCCTGGCCGGTACCTTGACAAACTGCACGTCGCAGAGGATGTGCACGGAGTAGTCGGGAGTGTAGATGTTGTTGCTGCTGCTGTGGAGCTGCGTGGTGCTGCCCCCATAGTCGTTGTGCTCCCGGTTGGGGGACTCGGAGCGGTTGAGCCCGCTGCACCGTGACGGTGACCTATTCACTGTGGGAGGGGATGGCAGAGAGGCAAACACTCACTCTCACTTGTGGTGCCGCTTGCGTCCCCAGTGCTGGCACAGGGCCGGGGTGGACCGGTCACCTCCAGCGGCTGTGCCCCACGCACACCGGGGCTGGCAGGGGCCCTATGAGGTCCTGTGGTGGGATCCTCCTTGGTGCATGCTGCGGCGGAAGCTCTGCACCATGCCAGCCCAGCACGAACCAAAGGGACCAGGCGGGCAGGCAGGCATCCGACCTGGCACCGGCAGCAGAGGTTAGGGCTGCTGCCTGCCTGTCACACCAACTGACTGACAGCTCTCCTGCTAACGCAGGCCTTCTGCATGGCATTTGGCACAAATTCTCCTGGTTGGAGCTGGCAGCCCACACGGGTTTACTTAACCTGCCTCGAGGGCATGCTCCTGTCCACCCCGACTCTGACAGAACAGGAGCAGAGGCTGCCACAGCAAGCTGGCCTGTCGCTCACATTGACTGATGGCCTCTGACATGCTGTATGATGGATTTTGTCTGGTCAGTGATTTATTAGGGAACAAAGGCAGTTTGTTCTTTGCACAGGTGACGTCAACATCTTGCTGACTTTGCTCTGCTGCTAAAATACCCTTCTATTACCTGGATTGCCAGAAAGCAAGGGAAGCAGGGCAGCGTGCATGCAGGGCTGTGGGTAACCGTCGTCAGAAGCAGCAAGTAGCAAGAAAACCCAAGCACTGAGTGCAGAAAATTACAGGAACTGCACACCAAAGAAAGCCCAAGCTGTCTGTGGCTCCCCCTTGTCCCCATCCCATTCTTCCTGGGATTTGCATCTTACTGGGGAGGCTGTGGCAGGGACAGGGCTGCTGTCGCCCATCTGCCGCCCATGCCCCAAGCAGTGAGGGGCTGCCTGGCGAGGGGTGCCGTGGGTGCTTCTCTCCTGGGACTGCCCGGCATGCAGGGTGGAGGGGGCTTGGTGCACCATGCACAGGGAGCTGGGAAGGGCCTGGCACATGTGGAAGTCCCTGCCCAAAGCCATGCCCTGTTACCTGGAGAGCCAGCCAGGGAGTCACCTCTGCTGAAGGCGAAGGTACGGGACACTGAGATGGGCACTGCAGAAAGAGGGAGGGGGAAGGAAGGAGGGGACGGGGGAAGGCGAGGGATGGAGGTGAGGGTGGGGACAGACCAAGAGGAAGAATGAGAAAAAGAATTGTGTGCCAGCAGCCCCAGGCTGGGCTCCCACCACTGCCTCCAGCATCCCTTCCCATCCCTCTTACACTCTCCTGCTTCTGCTCTGGGGAGGCGCTCGCCAGCCCCGGGGACAGGGACACTGGCAGGGACACAGACTTGAATGCTGTATTCAACAGGCTGCTCTGTGACGAGGTAAGAGGAGGTGAGGCTGGGGGGGCCCAGCTCCTGCCAGGCCTGTCTGCACAGCCACACATCTCCCTGGAGTCACGGTGTGGGCAGAAAGCATTTTCTTCCCGCTGGCTGAGTGCTGGCACCCTGCTCCAGCCCTTCACCAGCTGCTGCCAGAAGAGGGGACTTTGTGGTCAGCTTGTGCCACCTGGGAGATGGGCTGAGGCTAAACCAAGTCACTGTGCTTGGCATCTGGGATGCTTCTGTGTGTGCAGGCAGGTGGCAGAGAGGGAATGTGCTCTGCGACAGCCCCTGCCTTCACACAGCCCCACAGCTGCAGGTAGGGGCTGGCAGGAGCCCCTCAGCATGATGCAAAGCAAAGGCATTTGCTCCCCCAAAGTGCTGGGCTGCCTGCAGCTCCCCGCAAGACCCTGGGTCTCAACAGACTTGGGGCAATGCTGAGAAGAGCCACCCACCGGGAGCTGCTTCATGTGGGAACTGCAAGAAGCCAGGACCCCGCGTCAGGGCTGCCTGACCCATTGCCACAGAGAGGGCAAATCACAGGCCATTCACCTTCCACATTTTATTGCCATGGGTTACAGCAGCAGCAACAATTTCAAGGGCAGGCGTTTCTCCTTTCTGTGACTCGCTGCCTACGGGGAGCTGCCCTGCTGCCCACCACGGCATCATCTCTGGGGCATGCCACAGGGCTCCATGGGGGAGCATGGAGAGACCAACACACACAGCGTGAGCAATGCACTTGTTAACACCTCCCAATGCCTCATCTTTGCTCTCACTGCTGGCAGCGCCCACCTCGAAAGCAGCGGGAGACATGAGCCCGCTGGCTGCCAGCCCTCTCCTCCAGCCACAGCCACACTTCCCCAGCTGCCGGCCCTTCTGCCCAGGGCACGCTGCCCTCCCTCCAGCCACTGTTCCTGCAGCATGGCTGCAACACTCTGGGAACCATCCGCTGCCTATGTGATTAATGTTTTTAAATTGCTTCAAAGGTAAAACAGCCAGGAAATTTGCCCTGCAGCCCCCTCCTTCCGATCTCCCTTCTCCTCCTCCAGTAACTCCTGATCCTTGTCCTCCCCTGGATTGAAACCTTCTGCAAATAAAAGTCCAAGCAAAGGCACCAGCACGAAGCGCTGCCCAGAACAACATTGTCCAGCCAGGAGCAAAGGACGGGTTGATAACCACTGCTCTCACCACCTGACCCTCCCGCAGCGGGGCTGGCTGTGCTGGGTCTCTGCCACTGCACCCCTGCCCTGGCTGCCAATGCCAAAGATTGCCTGACAATAAAAAAGTTGCGTAACACTGGTTAATTAATAACAAATTGTTAAATGCTCAAGGGTTAACATCTGAATTCTCTGCTGTGACATGCTACTCACATTCATTTCTGCTGGGCTTTGCTTCAAGGAGGAAGGAGGACACTAGCCCGACAAGGGGAATACCCTGCCACCTCTGCCTCCCACCCTGCCTCCTTGCTGGCCAGGAGTGTGACACCGCACACGTCCTGTGGCAGGCAGGGGTGGCTGGATGGCAGAAAACATCTCGTGACACAGCGTTACGCGTGAGCACGGGGAGCAAAGGAGCCCTGAGCAGGCTCCCACCATGGCCTGCGCCCTGCCTGCCTCATCGCCCGTGGGCAGCACTCACTGCCTGAGCCCCGGTGGGGCCCTGGGGACGGTCACTGAGGACACAGGGGCATTGGGCCATGCAGCAACATCCCAGGGGAAACTGGCCGCTTCATTGATTTCCTCTGTCCAAACCGAGTGCATTGCGGACGCATGGGGGAGCAGGAATGCGCACTGAGGGGTTAATCCAGCAGTCCACGAGCCAGCCTTTTGAATGGAAGCAAAGCAAGCAGCAAGAAATAGGTGAACCCTAGAGCTGCAGGCAGACTGGGACCCACGGGAGTGACAGTCACCTGCCCCAAGGGACTCCCCCTGTTCTCTCAATGACATCCCTCCCTACATGTCCCTAAAGGTTGAACTTAGTGGGTTCTTGTTTTGATTAGGCACCCAGAGCATCCTCAGCTTACCATCAGCGCTGCAGATCCGACTGCAACATCTGGGGTGAGGAATGAGTGATGTGCTGGACTGGGGGTGGGCAGCACCTCCACCTGCTCCCAAGCCTCCAGGGACTAAACATTCGCAGGGGTGATCAGCAAAGAAGGGGAGGGCTCAGAGTCTCCTCTAATCAGAGCTTCCTCTTAACTCCTGCAAGCAGGGGATCTGCTCGTTAACCCATCAGCTCTGCAGGCAGGGAATTTACGGGGGCCAGAGCATCTACTTTTAACTCAGCTAATTTCCCCCACCACCACGTGTGAACGGCTCACAGGTAAATCGACCCATCTCTGCAATTCTGAGCAGGCCCCCTTCCCCCAGCGTGGGACCCACGTTCAGGTCGTGCTCCGAGCCTTGGGAACACAAATGGGTCCAGAGATGTTACACTGAGACCTAGATGCACCTTGCCAGAAGTCACAGGGTTTACTGCTCCCATCCACGTGGACATGCTGCAGCCCGTGGGCAGTGCCCCTTGCAGTGCCCCTTGCAGCGCCAGCCGTGCTGGGATCCATCTGCGGGGATCCAGCGCACGGCTGAAACCTCAAAGGGACCTCAAAGTCCCCCTGCGGGGACTTTGCTGCATCAGCCCCTTGGCACGTTGTTTCTCCACTGAGTTTTTTAAAAGGAGGTGACCTTGGCACAGAGCCCAAGCTGCTCTTTGCGGGGTGCAAACCCATCCCTCCTCCAGCCGGCCGGTGCCATGGAGGAGAGGTTTTAGAGCCCCAGCCTGTCCCAAAATACTTACGTAGGAAGGAGGATCCAGCTAGGCTGCCCACTTTCCGCACATCGTTATCTGAAACAACAGTTGGAGGTGTATGAATCTCAGAGCAAGGGCTCCCGCCTGCCCCGCGCCCTGCAGCGGGACCACCCCACCCCATGGCCAGCCCATTCTCCTGGCCACCAGCTGGCTTAGCCCCTGCGGAGGCTGCCAAAGCAAAGGCAGGGCTGGAGGGAGCCCACAGAGCCCTTACCCGAGGAGATGACAGCCATGATGGCGGGGACGCCGTAGTAGGTGAATGCCCCATTCTCAAACCGCAGTCCTTCCTTGCCAACTTCCACCTCCACTTTCCCCTGGAAGGAGAAGGAAAACCCACTCAGACAGGCACCCCGTGCTCCTGGCCACCAACCAGCCCAGGGCTGCAGGGACCCTCGCCGCCCCATACGAGAAGATGGGCATCTCCGCTGGCAGAAGCAACCCAGAGCAAGGCAGTGAGGAGACACAAGCCACCCCCTACCACCCTCTGCTTGCCTCTGCCCCTGGCACCTGCAAGATGAGGACAAAGTAGTCGACAGGGCGGTTGCGCTGGTAGAGGTAATGCTCCGCTGCCTTCTTGTTCTTTCGGTCATACTTGAGCTCCTGGATGACATTGGGGTGTTTCAGGAGCCGCAGCAGGATCTTCTCAGAGAGGTAGGGGGACTTGAAAGGCTCCACTTCTAGAGGGGAGGCAACACATGCTCGCTCAGTGGGGCCAGGGCTGCTGGGAACCCCTCGTCCTCTGAGCTGCATGGCCTCAGCCTCAGCACCCCGCTGCACAGAAGGGAGCCAAATGCAGACCCATGATGGTGGAGCAGCAGGATGCCCAGGGTGGGGGTGCAGGCAGGTGGAAACTGCTCACTGTGGGGGCAGCCCGACCCAGGAACAGCTCAGGGATGCCCTGCAGGGCTGGCGCTGCTGCAGGGAGATGCAGGGCTTGCACAAGGGCAAGGGTACCTGTTGCCATGAACCGATGCGTAGCCAGGAGGAGCTGTGGGGAGATCTTCACCTTCATCTCGCTGTCTGAGAGCCTGAAGATGGAGAAGTCCTGGGGCTTGCGTCCCCGGTGGGGCACCCGCTCCTTCTTCCGATTGTCTGCTGTGGGGCAGAGAGCAGAGTGGTCGCCTGACTGCAGCAGCCACAAAGCCACTGCAGCTGCAGGGCCCCATACCTCATGCACATGTATAGAGAGAGGCATGTCTTGCTGCACCCTATGGCAGGGCTGCTGTGGAGCAGCAGCTGGAGCTGCAGGGAGCACAAAACGTGCCATGCATCACAGCCTTGGGAGCAGCTCCCTGGGGAGGGGTGAAACACACTTCTTTCTCAGGAACAGGTCCTGGGTTGCCCTGGCTGGATGCATCGCCCAGAGTTGGAAAGTAGCTTGGGAACCACCCATGGGCACTTCATGCCCAACACACGTGTCCCTGGGTCAGGCCCTGCCCAGCCACTGGCTGCTGATGCTGGTGCTTCTCTATCTTGAGCATTCAAGACTCCCTGACATCTGACTAGCATCTCTCCATCATTCTTGTCTTTCCCACCATGACTGTGAATGGCTCTGGGGAAGGACCACGATTTACTCTGGCCTGTTTCCTACCCACATGTCTGTCTGTCTGTGCAGGCTCCCACCCTGGGTCCTGCAACCGCAGTAGCTGCTCTGGGACACTAACTGTACAGATCCGTCTCATCCAGGATCTCGGACTTGATGATCTCCTCAATGACATCCTCCAGAGTGACAATGCCCATCACCTCGTAGAACGGGTCTCCTTCCCCTTCGTTGTTCACCCGCTGCACGATGGCCAGGTGGGACTTTCCTGCGGGGGGAGAGCAGAGCGGCAGTGAGCCCCCACCCCTGGCGAGAGGGGTCCCCAGCACGGCGGGCTGGCAGGCACACAGGGCTCGGTGGGAGGCACAGATCACAGCCAAACCTCAGAAGCCGCCACTATCGCCCAAACCCACCCCAACTGCACTAACCCAAGGAGAAGGGCTGGACACACAGCCCAGCCTAACAGGGCTGCCACTCTCCAGGCTGATTTCTAGGTGTCACAGGACTCTGCCTGGGTCTTTTTTGGGGCCACTTGCTTTCTTTACTCAGGCAATCTGCTGCAAGTCACTCTGTTTAGCTCTTTGACAGCCTCCTGTGTGGGACTGAAGTGTACATTATACCAGCTGCTTCTTGCTTACCCTCGGCTTCATTGGCACAAGACAACTCTAACAGAGCAATGAGACAGGGTCCTCCAACACAGAAATGTGAGCGTGTCCTTGGTCTCTACTGGTTTCTCTCATCCTCCTGGTGTTTCTTCATTCTGTTGTTAATTATCTTTCCTATCAAATTGCCAGGAACAGCTCCCCCACATCTTTCTATCCATCACTGTCTGGACCGATCCTAAAGCTTTTCTTGAAATATGGGCAAAGCCTCCAGCTCCTTGGAACAGCAGCTGGTTTTAATGCAGAAAAGCTTATGTTTGTTTGCAGCTTTCAGCCCAGCTCCTGCAGAACTCTTGGGTGAACCATCTGGATGCAGAGGCTAAACACTTTTCAGGCCATCAGCTTGCATCTGAACGTCTTCTCCAAACCCTGCTCCTGACAGCACCTCATCTCTGTTACCTTAAACAAGCAGACTGGGACCAGGACCTTCCTTCAGCGGCAATGATGGTGACCCCTTCTCAGAAGTCGCAGTGTTTCTCAATCACAACCTCAGCTTCCTCACTTGCCCCAGTAAGCTGGCAGCTCTGCTGACACATTCTCAGGCTTCTCGCTTTTGGCATACTTGAAACATCGCTATTTGCTTTCGCATGTCCAGCTCTCTGTAAGCTGTTTTGACTTGTTCAACCTCTCCCTTCCTTCACTGTCTGCTCTGATTTATGCTCCAACTCAGCAGCTTGACCAGAACCCAACTTCCAAGCCACAAACAACTTCTGGGTTTCTAGCTCAGATGTATTCTTGGACCTGCCAACGAACAGCACTGTTTTTCTTACTGGCCCTGTGGCTCCTATGCTGCTCAGTAGCACACACAGATTCTGAACCTCTAGTTTTGCTTAAAACATTAAAAATGTCCTTCATCGGCACCACAGCAAACAACTTTCCCTCTCACTGTTTGCTCTGTTTCCCTGGTCTCCCTTTGCAAAGCCTGCACAAACCCAACGTGTACCGTGGGCACTGCAGGGACCTCCGGAAAGCTGCAAACACATTATTTTCCCCATGGGCTTGGAGCTGAGGTCCTTGAACAGCAATGGTCACCCAAAGGACGGCAGGTCCCTTCTGCTATGCAGCTGCCTCCGCATCTGCTTCTCCCATAAAGCCTCCCCAACAAACTTGCCTGCTGTTCTGGGCGAGGGGACGTGAACAGTATTTATGCATAAAGATGCAATATGGGTGGGCTCCTGCCTGCTGCACAGCTCCCTCCTTGCCCGCTGGTGCCTTCTGGCTCATCCCCGCGGAGGGACAGGGACAAGCGCATCCAGGGCAGCCCGGCAGTACCACCAAACATGTCTTGCTGGGGACCATGTGACCTTCAAATAACCCTGCCCTGGATCTGAGACAAGCAAATGATATTTCTCAGCCGAAGATCAGCACTATACATTTCTCACAGCAAAGCATGGGCATTTTCCACAGTATAAATTCCCTCCTCCTCATACCAAGCTTTTATTGCAAGATTTCAGAGAGCAGCTCGCTGCCTCCCACGCTTACAGAATTAGAAACGAGAACATAACATCACAGCAAGTAGCACCGAGATGCACTTTAAAAAACCAAATCAATAGCCTCGGGGCATTGAAAATTCAGCATGTTCTTTGGACTGGGCTATTTCACTCCTTTCATACACAGGTTTGTGCATCTTGTCTGTTCAGTGGGTAATAAAGCAACACGACTTGAGACCTAAAAAGAAAAAAGCAGCAGAGTTGGCCGCAAGACAGCAGCAACAGCTACGTTTCATCTTAGCGAAGTCCAACTTTCAAAAATGTCTCCTTTGCCAAACCTCGCTCCCAAACACTGAGGCCATCTGGTCTCCTACAAGTCCTTGGGTGAGCGAGGAGAGGGGAGAAGTTATTTCTTTTGGCTGAAAGCTTGTTGTTAATGACATTTACATGCAACCCAAAACCACTGAGCCCTTACAAAAAGCTTAGGTGCTACTTAAAGGCAGTCAGAGAGTAATGGAGGCAATTCTTTTTTTGGCCAAACACCTACATCGATGCTGTAATTTACTCTAGAGCAGGCTCAGAGAAATGTGATTCCAGCTCCATGTTCACGTAGCAGCAAATGAGATTATTTAGAAATAACCCAGCACCGTTAGCCTGGGAGGAGACCTATGGTTTCACTGCGCTGGGGGCAGAGCCAGGAGGGCTGTTAGAGTGCTCAAGAGTTCTTTATTTTCACAGAAAATAAACACTTGTAGCCATGCTATAAACCCCCAGGTTTAGGTTTCCAGGCTAACACCCACATTA
The DNA here is from genome assembly GCA_035582835.1 of Phoebastria nigripes. Taxonomy (NCBI): domain Eukaryota; kingdom Metazoa; phylum Chordata; class Aves; order Procellariiformes; family Diomedeidae; genus Phoebastria; species Phoebastria nigripes. Next base: position 3,679,169 of record JAYKAV010002553.1, on the reverse strand, counting down.
GAGACGGAGCTGGTACCCAGCGATGGAAAATTGTTGCAATTCATGTGATTGCTCCTGGCCCACACTGAGTGAGCTGATCCTAGCCCCTGCCCAGCCAGCTGATACCCGTATCACAAAAACACCCCAAACCCCACTCCCACCCCTCGCAGAGCTCATGCAAATGACTGCTGCTCCCAGCTGGCCCCCACTGGGAAAGGACTGACTTGCCCTGATCTCCCACCTGAGGGACATGAGATCATTTACAAAGTCCTGTCCCCAACCTGGCTGGGTCCTGTGTCTCCTTCCATCACTTTTTTAACAGACCATATAAATTTGGCAGCAGGGGTAGTGAGGGCTTGCAGGTGCCCTGGCTGTATGGCTGTGGCTTGCTCCCTTGTGGGCTGGGGATGCTGCCAAGCTCAGCTGTATCCCCCTGCCTGGCCCTGGGAGCTGCTACATTTGCACAGAGAAAAAGCAGTGGCTTTTGGAGCAGGTATGAGGGCAGAAGTTAGGCAATTTTATGAGGTGGAAGCAATGTTCAAGGGAGGGTGGCACAGGGACAGATCTGGGGGCGTCAGAGGGGTCGCGTTCTCTTCTGCAGCCGTTACCCTGCAGGTTTGCCTCAGTGGGAGTACAATAGAGGGAGATAAATCATTTAAACAAAACCCCAAACTTGATCTAAACCAGCTTTAAGATCTGTGAAATTGATTCCAAAAACCGTGCTATTGTAACCATTGCTTGATAGCTCAAATGAAATGAATTATAAGGGCAATCTGCTTCCCCACTAGCAAGCTGTCACGTGAATTTTATAGGCCTATCACTGATGCAGGAAAGCACAGTGAAACGCTTGAGAATCAAAGCCTTGGTTTGGCAAATGCTAGAACAAATGGGCAATTAACTTTACTTGTGTGAATAGCTTCACCGGCCTCTGCAGGACTGCTCTCGCACAGGAAGTCTATAGGTGATTAAGTGTCTGCTCAGCATGGGATACAACTGTACTAAATTCTTTATGAGCTACATGAAATCTGCTCCTTTCCAACAACAGCTTCAGTAGAAAGTTAATGCTTCAAAATGCTAAATTACAGAGCTAATATAAACAGCTGAAAGCTTCTGGATAGAGCAAGCATCTGAACAGATATCTAAAACTTTTATGCCCATTTTTAGGAGCCTTGTTTTTCATAGGTACCTAAATGACCTTGGGCTCATAGATCTACCTCAAAGCGTCCTCCCCGATGGGAGAACAGGGTCTGAATACATGGAAATGCCTTTACTTGTGGGAAAGAAATTGCTGTTGGCTGCAAATACAGCCCAGACTACTTCCTTATCATTTTTTTATGTAGGTGCTCTGCCAGAGGAATGTTAAAGATGCTTTAGCCTTGTCTCTCATTCCATGGGATGAGCGTTCTGAGCATGAAATTTATTTTCATGAACTTTATGGTAAGATCTAAAGCTGCTACTAGGAGATCAAAGGTACAGGCACAAGCCATGAACCATTTACAGCTACAAAATGGAAGGCAAAAAGAAAAAAGAGTAATTGGTAAATAAGGTTGATTTGTGAAACAACTATGATGTAACTGAAATCTATTTTCTGTGTGCTTTTCATCAGAGCTCTTCTCTGGGCCAGGGGCTGCCAGCATCTCCGTGTCCCCTTGCAGACCTGCATCTGAAGTAAGTGGGGACCCTGATTTGAACTTCTTGAACTGGAAACATGTGTGTGGGTATGCTCTTGTGTTACCACGACTCTGCACTGAGGAGTTGCACCTAGAGGCAATGCACATCTACACCTAAACAGGGGGGAAATAACCAGGAGGGCTGCAGGGGCACCCAGCTCTATGGGGAATCAGAGCTATGCAAAGGGAAAACTGTAAATCCTAATCTAATCCAGACCTTCCTCAGAGATGAGAACTTCATCTGCTTACATCTGTCTCTAGCAGAATACAAAGGCCTTTCACATGCTCTGCTTTGGTGCTTTTCCTAATCCTAAGGAAAACTGGGGAGAAGATGGAATATTGTGATAGCTGATGTATTACCATTGACAAAACAGATTAGGAGGGCAAGGGGGAGATTAGAGGGGACACGGAGTCTCATCTTCCATCTGCTGTACAACACAGTTCTGACATCCTGGGTATGACCCTGCCTGCCCACAAATGGTGGGTCCCCTCGCATATAACTTCGAGCCTACAGAAGCCTACAAGGATGCTGAGGCTTCTGAAGCTAAAAAACTTCTAGAGAGTCGATGCAAAACTGTTTTCACTGGTGTCGGTAGCATAGGCCACTTTACCCCTTCCCGCAGCTCAGTCTGAAGGTGCCTTTGACAGCTCCCAAGAGGGAGATGGCCAGCTGGGTGCCCTCTCCCCCAAGGACATGGCTCTCCTCTTGCTTTGCTGAACACCTCCCTGGAGCAGGCCACTCCTGGGCTTGCTGCAGTGGGGTAAAACAGCCCAGGGTTCACACAGTAATATTTAGCACATTTTAGGGGGGAAAGCAAAGTAATGTTTCAGGCAGAGTTGCAGCATGAGTCACTGAAACCATCTTTTGTGTATCAGCACCTCACCCACTCTCAGCCTGGCAATCGCCCTTCAGGGCACATGTACAGGATGGTTCCTGGGTAACAACCGGCTCCTTAACCCAGACAACTGGCTAGGGAGGTCATTGCTTCAGCCCATCAAGGTGCCCAAGACAGTGGCTATCACACTCACAGAAATCTCTTGAAGGCTGATTTAAATTTTAAGCCATGCTTTGTGCTTGCAATGGCTGCAGGCTCAGAAGGAGGACAGTAAGAAAAGCAGCTGAAATGGTACTGACCCCAGTTCCTGGCAAGGGTAAGCACCTTTTCCAGCTACATTCAATTTGTAGGAGTCTAATAGAAGCTGTGGAGTATTTTGAAAAGCAAGACAGACCCCAGGGCAGAACTGTCCTCCACAGGACAGGCTGTTTTCCCTGTTAAGCCAGGAAGTTTGGTTTTGGAGAATTTACTTTTAGTAACTTTCAGAAGATGCCAAACCACAGAAGGCTAATTTGAGTTGTGCCTCTGCCCTGCTGCAGGAAAACGAACATAAGAGCAAATTTCCACTCTTTCTCTGACAGAGGAAGGTTATTTGCTGAAAGCTGTCATTGCTATATATGGACCCACCAAAAAATTAGTCAACAAAATCCATAAATGACTTGAGCCATGGGATAAGACTATGACTTCCCAAAGGTGCCTACAGAACAATGCAGTGGACCTCATGGAAGAGCTCCCCATGAGGAGTTATATCACAGGACTGAAGCTGCAGCATGCACTGCTTTGGTTATCTTCTAAGGATGGAGGACAGACTGCATCACCCACAGCATTTCACACTGAATGAATGCATAAACCTTTCCTCCTAGCTTTATATTCCCAAGGTGAAATTTATCCTACGGGGACCTCATCTGCCCCTCTACATTGCTTTAGCTTGCTAAATATGGTGCAGTTATTTCTCTGGTGTATTAGATAATTCCTCCTGGGAGCCTAGAATAAAGCCAGGTATTCTGAGATGCACCAATAAAAATTGCCAAGAAATTGTCTCCAAATTTTTTCACTCCTTCAGTAGTTTCAGCTTCTTTCAGGCTGCAGGTGGCAAAGTTACCATACTGGTGTGCATGACACAGATTTTGTGTACTGTCCTCCACTTAGCACTTCTATGTAAATGCTGCACAACTATGCATGCCTTCTATAACGACCTTGTCTAGCTTGCCTGAAAAGATGGCAAACTGGGTGTCCAGGCTTCATTATTTGAGTTCATTTCACTGAGTTTCGATGAGGAAATTGGGTCAAAACCATCTTTTAGCACAAGCAATTCCCACCTTCAGCTGGACCTGCCTCACACTGCTGTAATGCTGTTTTTCAATACCATTTTAGCAGCTGCCCTCCTCTTTCGGGCTGTGGGTTGAAGTCCAAGCTATCCGCTTGCAGGCCAGCCCCTGCTCTCTGCTGCTGTTTGCAGCCGTCTCTGGGTTTCTCCCCATTCCCATTAGCACCCCCAATTTAACCACCCTTTCTCCAGGAATTAGTGCCAAAGGAGACATCGAACGATGCCAGCAGCAGCAGGCTTGTGAAGAGCAGATGTGAAGGGTTTGACCAGTTCTGCTGTGATGGGGCAGGGGCCAGGTTTTGTCAGCCAGGAGCTCACACCTGCTTGTGGGTGCTGTAACCACACTGGGCCATTAGCTCCCTAGGTGCTACTGAAGTGTATGCTACTGTTTTCATATAATTTAAATGTTTTGGCAAGCTGATGCTACAGATGTGCCCTTCCCCGGGTCCGTGGCAGGTAATCCCATCTACACAAGGTCCTGCTGGGGGAGAGGGGATTTGCGACTCATCTATGGATTAAACTCAAGGCAAACATCAATGCATCTTAATGGAACTGAGCTCAAATGAGGTTAGGTGTGAGCATACCTAGAAACCAATGAAGGAAAACTTCCCTTCAAACACTGCTACAAAAGACTGGAGAGGAAAAAAAGCTGATCATCTTCATAGCTAGGATAGCACAATGAGAGAAAAGAAATGCATCAGGTAAACAACGATAATACAGTATGATACCAGTGAGTAGGAGGAGAGGCAGAAAAGGGAAAACGCTGCCAGAGGTGTGAGCAAGAGTCCCAAAGTGCTGTATTTAATCATCCCCTGACATTTTCAGTAAGAAAGAACAAATGTTTGTGTACTATGGCAAGGAGCTCTGGCATTGAAATTGTGTTACTTACACATTATGCAGAAAAATGACATTATGGGTATAGTGGATGTGGCAGAACATTAATCATTAGTGAAACAGATCAGAACTATACACTGCTATCCAGGAAAGAAAGATATAAAATGTGATGGGTATTTTCTATAAACACTGTAATAATAAAAAGAAATAAAGGATACAAAAGCTGTTTGAGTTAATCGTAGGAGAAGGAAAAGAAAGCTGGCAAGGTTTCTCTTGAGGTTTGTCAGGGACCTAAGGACCTGGAGGTGGTTATCAATGCCCATCCTTACCGGAGACTTTAATTTCCTAGAAAGAGCCTGGGCCTTATCAGCGGGAGCATTTGCTGTCCTGCAGGCACCTTGGATGTGCGAAGTGATTAATGCCTTCATTAAGCACTCACTGAACCAACAAGCAATCAGCCTACTCTCTAATTAGTAGAGGTGTCACAGAAGACCCAGCCATGGAAAGCAACCTTGATTGGATCAAACAAGATACTTCACCATAATTCAAATGGACACAGAAAAGGAGACAGTGATGAAGAGTCTTAATTACAAACAGGAAATCTTTATTTTAGAAATTAAATAGTCAAGTGAAGGGGGATGAAACGGCAGTGGATGGGACTGAAGGCAGCTGGGAGCGAACGTCTGTCGCAGGGTGGGAGCTGGCACGGGAACCTGTATTTGGAACTGGGAAAAGAGAGTTTAGGAGGGGTTCAGGGCTGGACTGGGGGGTGACCAAATGCCTACAAATAGGGAAAAGATGAATCGAAAGACAACGGCAACACGTGGGGAGAAGAACATTTGGGGGAAGAACTGGAATTGCTAAACACCAAGCTGAGTTAGATACCAAGACCAAAAGCAAGGCTTTTCAGCCATGTAATTTAACAAACACAGGGAGAAGTGAGGTGGGAACAGAAATAAGTTTTAGGGAGAGCTCTACACAGGGGCTGTAGCAAAATGCCCCAGAAGGCCACGATGGCAAACAGATGTGAGGGAGGAAGAGCCTGCAGCAAAATGCCAAGAGTTTAATGGAGCAAAGCTGAAGAAGGCTGGATAATCTTCATTTGAGATGAGGACTAGCATGTGAAAGTGCAGGGCAGGTAGCAAGGCTTGCTAATGCACCTGTTGGCTCAGGGAGCGACATACAGAAAACATCTCTTTTTAAGCAGGGCAGAGAGGAGGGCAAGCAAAGGGCAGTGAGCTAAGCAACCACAAGTCCATTTCTATAGGTCTATTGATCCATAGGGTACCAGGCTGTAGAACAAATTTGGAGGGGGAAGTAGTCAAATACATGAAAGTAAATTGGATAAAGCGCAGGGGAGGCTGACCAAGGGGGACTGTGCCAAAGCCATCTGACATCTTTGGTAACACCTGCCTCTCTGGACAAGGGAGAGGTAGCAGAGACCTCAGGTGAACTTCAGTAACATTGTGGTATCATGCGGGAAGCCACTGTTAAGAAGGAACTGCGAAGCACATAAGGAATTAGGAAGAGGAGAGACAACTGGTTATGTTAGAAGAGGCATGGGGGGGTGGAACTACTGCAGCTCATCAAGGTTGAACCCAGAGAGCAATATTAATGCTTTTGCTAACAGTCTCGGTATAAAAACCAGGAATTTGCTGATTTGCACCAAGTTGGGAGTCTCCAGTCATGCTGAGGGGCAGAGAGGGTAGGTGTTGTGTGCCACACAGAACTCCTCTCCCTGTGATCCCGGGAGGTGGGGGGGGGACAGTTGTGCATCTCCGGAGAGGATGCTGGCCTGCATGTATCTGATGATCGTTTTCCTGGCACACAAGAAACATCCTATCCTTCCCTCCTCCCAGCTCTAAAAACGAGCATGGAGATGACTCACAGAGAGGCTTTCTCTGTATCTGGGATGGACCAGGTTGGCCTTTCTCACATAATCAGCTCTGCTTGCGGCAGAGCAGCCCCAGGCAGCCCGGGAGCCGAGTGCTGTCCTCCTGCATTACATAATGCAGGATGTCACCGCTGCAGCCATTTCTTAAAGACTCACTCACCACGGTATGACGTACCGAGTAACATGCAGCAAAACACAATTCCCAGTGGGGGGAAAAAACACATGCTGTGTGTATTCTCAAGGTAGGGTTAATGAAATACAGCTCTCAGCATCTCTGGGGCTGCTGGCAGCTGCTGCAATATGAATACTGTCACAGCTGCAAAAAAAGTATAGCTCTTTCTAAGGGTTTAGGCTTTTTTTCTTTCTTTAAACCACTTGCACAGAAACACTTTCTAGACCTGCTTCTCACTGCTAAGCTGAAAACGCAAGAGCTAAGTAATGAGATGCAATCTACTGCCAAAAACTCCTCCGTGCAGAACAGAGCAGTGAACGCTGCCTTGCCTGGGCAGGGGTGCAAGGCAGGCACCGTGCCCATGCCGCCATGCCCCCACGGAGACATCACCCCTGCAGGACAGCCTCACCCGCTGAGCCACCAACCTCTGAAGCCAAAGGCTTTTACAGACTCCATGACATCACAGGCACAACCAGCGTTGCAGGCCCTCCATCCACCCGGCAGCTGTTCCACCAGGTGACACCAGGGTCACTGCCACACCAACACATGCAGGGCCCGACTCCCCTGAGCATCCCCGGTACCTGCTGGGTCCTGCCAGGAGGCCATGCGGGGTGGGCTGTGGGGGGCTGCTCACCAAGGAACCTTTGGGGATGCAGAGGGGGTGCAGGGGGAGCTCAGGGGGTGGCGGCCCGGCGGCCTCACCCTTCTTGAATTCCTCAAGCAGCGTGTCGAGGCGTGTGTCGTTGAAGACGCAGTGGAGCGGGCGGCGGTAGAAGCGGGTGACAGTCTGCAAGGGGGTGCAGTCATCAGGGTCAACGAAGGCCAGGTCCTTGACGAAGAGCAGGTCAACGATGTTGTCGCGCCGGTCGCCCTCGTAGACAGGGATGCGAGTGTAGCCGGAGCGGAGGATCTCGGACACGGTGGCGAAGTCCAGCACGGCATCGGCGCGGAGCATAAAGCAGTCAGCCAGCGGCGTCAGCACGTCCTCCACCACCTTGGTGCGCAGCTCCAGCGCGCCCTGCACCATGGCCAACTCCTCCCGCACCAGGTCGCCGTGGGGGCCGGCGGTGCGCAGCGTCTCCAGCAGCCGCTCCCGTGTGGAGAAGACACTGAGCTCCTGCCGCAGCGCCCAGTCCAGCAGCCGGCTGAGCGGGTAGCAGAGGGGGAAGGCGGCCAGCATCAGTAGCCGGGTGAGGCACAGGGTGCGGGAGGCGATGGCCAGCCCGTGCCGCGAGCAGACGGAGTAGGGCAGCACCTCGCCGCCCAGGAAGACGGCGGCGGCGCACAGCAGCACCGGCAGCCAGGGCGCTCCCCGCGGCCCGCCGGCCGCCGCCGCCGCCCCGCCGCCGGGCAGCGAGGCGCAGAGCCAGCCGGCCAGCGCCGCGTTGGCCCCCGCCTGCCCCAGCAGCAGCGTGCACAGCAGGTAGGTGCCGCCGCCGCCGCGCACCGCCTGCACCCGCCGCGCCTGCTCCCGCTCGGCGGCCGAGCCGCTGTTGCGCAGGACGCGGAGCTCCAGCGGGTCCAGCGAGAGCAGCGAGAGGCGCAGCCCGCTGAACAGCGTCGACAGCCCCAGCAGCAGCAGGGCGCCCAGCGCCCGCAGCCAGCCCGCCTCGGGCAGCGGCAGCAGCCAGGCGCCCAGCGCCGGGGCGGCCGGCCGCACCCGCAGCAGGAACCCGCCCGCCGCCCCGTGGTGCGCCCAGGCCCGCCCGTCCCAGGCGCACAGCGAGAAGAGCCGCCCGCCCGGCGCCGCCGCCGCCTCGCCCTTGCGCGGCTCCCGCACCCGCACCTCGGCCAGCGCCGAGCCCGCCGCGCCGCCCGAGCGCAGCGGCCCCACCACCTCCACGTCCGAGGCCCAGGCGCTGCGCTCCCGGCACCGCTCCGCCGGGCCCCGCGCCGCCTTGCCCCCCGCCGCCGGAGCCGCCTCCTCGATGAAGACCAGCCGCGGCTCCCGCTCCCCCGCCGGCCCGCGGCTCCCGTTGCCCTCGGGCGGTGGCTGGAAGTAGAGGCGCAGGAGGAAGCGGCTCCCCTCCGCCGCCTGCACCGCGCCGCCCTCCAGGGAGACCCGGCCCGGCGCCGTGTCCTCGGGCCGCAGCCCCAGCAGCCAGGCGGCCCCGGCCGGCGGCCGCGGCGACAGCGAGAAGAAGAGCAGCAGCACGGCGCCCCGGCTCCGGCCCCAGCCGCCGCTGCCGCCGCGCCCCGGGCCCGCCACCGCCGCCATGCCGCTGCGCCGGCACCGCAGCGCCCGCCCGCCGCACCGGGACTGCAGCGGGGAGCCGGCACGGCGCGGCCGCACACGTGGGTCGGGGGGCGGGCAGCCGCCGCGCCACGTGCGACCGGGAGCCGGCCCGCGGCGCCCCGGTGGGAGGGGCCGGCGGAGCGGGGCTGGCGGGGCGCCTACGCGGGGAACGGGGGGGTTCGCCTTCCACCCCCGCACGGCCCACGCGGGAGCGTCCCCACGGCAGGCGGCACTGCACGCTCTCCCCACATCTGGCGCAGCGCTGGCGGGGCTGCCCGGGAGCGCATCCCCGGGGATACGGGGCCGCCCCACCCCCGGCAGCTAGAGAGGGCTGCGGGCCCCGAGCAGCGAGCCCTGCCCCAGCCACCGGCGACCGCACTCGCTCCTGCTTTCCCCCCGGGTGCGCTGCGAGGGCCGGCTGCGCGCTGCTTGCGGGGGGCTGCGCTCCCCGTGCGCTGTGCGGTCGAGGTTTGCTGAAAGGCTTTTACAGAGCTGGGTTTGCAGTCAGCCTCCCTCTGTTATCTGCCGAGGCCCAACGCTTTAGCTTTTCGGTTCAAATTCATCTCCCTTCTTCCCGTGGGAGTGATTTTTTTTTTTTTTTTTTTTTTTTAATGGGGGGCGGATAGTCGTTAGTTTGCAGTCTTGCTAGGAAACAAATGTACCACGCTGTAACTAACATTTATTCTTGTGTCTAGACCTGATGGAGAACGTGATGTGCAAACGGGGTTTATCAGCTTCAGAAGTATGTGCTGAAGAAGGCACTTAGGGACTGTTGAAACTTTTGGGTTTCCCCTGGACAAACATCCAGGACAGCCTTGAAACATAGGGTGGGGAGCTGGAAAAGAGTCAGTTGCTTACAACTGTAACAGGCTTGCTAATGGCAAAGCAGGAAGCTAGTCAGAAAATGTCATGGAGGAAAAGGAAGTGCTCCAAAAATTCTGATTATTCACTCATCATTGCACCCATGAAAATGGGCCACTTTCTGTGTCAGTATGTCAGCAGGCAGATAGGCATGAAAAGCTGCCAGGGAGATCTGTGCTCCTTGCTGTGTTAGGAGAGACTCTTCCCCCTCTCTGGGAGAGGCAGCTAAATTTTTTCAAATTTGATTAATTCCCTGGGATTTCACAGGGGCCGTGTGCTGCTTCACAAGCTCTTGCTGATTTTCCCCTTCTAACTCCCCCTAGCTCCAGTGGGGGAATACTGTCTGGTGCTCTACCTGGGCATGATTTATGGAGGAGCCAACTGGTAACCTCCTTTTCCAGACCTTACCCCAACTTGTACCACCTGAGGAACAGATCTTACAAACTGTCCTAAACATTACCTGGAGTGACTAGGGACAAGCTCAGTCTGCTCCTGCCTTTCTGTCTGCAGGTGGTGGGGACAAGTACATGGCTGCTCCTCCATAGGACCCTGTGGGAACTACTCCCTGAGACCATCCCAAATTTTTGAAACTGCAGGCTGTTGTCAGCCCTGAATTTCTCAGATTTCTTGATGCTGAGAATATTGTAAAGACGATCTGGTTTTGTGCATTCCTGCCATAGCATTTTGGATCACTGTTTGGAGGCTATGTACCTGTGGCAGTAGTTATTTTTATTAACTTGCAGATTAGATTCCTGAAAGATTTTCTAGTGATGCGTTTCTCAGTATAGGAACTGAAGGCTGTGAATTACAGGCTTGCTTTTTTAGTTAAGTAAGTACTTGGAAAGTATTCCTGTCCATAGTACCCTTGTCACCAGAAATCCTTGGACAGCAGTTTGGAAACCACTGGTCTAGGCTACTACAATTAAAAAAAAAAACATGGCACTGCAGGAGGAGGAACCACAAGGTGGCAATCTCTCTCCGTACTTGTACTGGCACAATAAACCTCTGGCAAAAAAATCTCGGACAGTAACGGTGTAACGCAGCAGAGTCGGTTGGTCGTGTCTTGTATCTTCCACAGTCGTGGCAACATTCGTTTCGATGCTGAGTTTTCTCTTCTGAATGCTTTTCCATTTAGGATGAAACTCTCAGGCTTGAAGTGGTGGCACTGGAGGCTGCTCTTCGCTGGCGTTTCCATCCTTTGCCCCAAAATGGGCACCAGATGTTGCTTCTTAGATTGCTAACTACCAGTGCTGCTTGCGTTCATGGTGGCAGAGCTACTGTGTGCTTGGAGAGAAAGTTTCCTCCTTCACTGGAGGCACTATCTGGTTCAGAGCATTGCTAACCTCATGTTATGTTAATGTACAATATAACAGTTGCGTCAGGATCCTGCTTCATGCACTGAGATGCCTCAATGGGAGTAAAATAACCTGGATGTTAGGACTAGGCAGTGACCTGTAGGTTGAGTACGGCATATGGTCTCGAGGGGACTGCAAAGCCTTAGTGACAATAGCTCCACTCCCAAAAAGATGTGGCCTAAAGAAGCAGAAGAGAAATAATGCTCAGTTTGCATTGGAGCTGCCCTGGTCCTGCAGTATCAAACACCATCTGTTGCGATGAGCTCCATCTCGATCAGGACATAGTTGTGTTCTTGCCAGATGTTAGCTTACATGTGCTACATGTAAAAGTAAACTGGTGCAAAAGCTGTGGTCTGATGTGCTTTCAGTAGGATTTGCCCTGCATAAGTGACGACGTGCTAGCCAGCCTCTCGCTGAGAGGATGCACTCCAGAAGTTGCAGGTGTGTGGCTGGAGCGTGTTCAATGATTCAAGATAGGAAATATCTTCCAAAGCTCCAAATAAGACAAAACAAACTGAGCTTTAGCACATGCTCAATTGATTGAGTCTTTGGCAAAGTATGACACGAATTTACAAGGCTCTTACTGAGGCCTCTCCTGACTGTATCCTGCCCGGTGAGTCCTTCAGCAAGCACAGCACAGCTGTCCTTGTTCTCTTCTTATACCTTATACCTTGTCTCCTTCTTTTAGCTGTTCTCCCCTTATGGCATTAGGAATAACAACCTGCTTCCCACTCACCAGGGCTGCTCAGGTTCTGCTTTACACCATGTCTGCCACCACTGAGCTCCCTCTGCGGCCTCTGTGTCGCAGCCTGCAACGTCCATGTCCCTGCCAGTGGTGACATCTCTGATAGCGGCTGTCCTCTTCCAGCTCTGACTGTGCAGGTCCAGGCAGGACCTGGAGGAGGCAGGAAGCATGGACATGGGGAGTTTTGTAAAGTCCCTTTACATCACCTTGACTTTAAGGTCTGAAGCCAGATTCCCAGAGGCTGCAGGTTGCAATTCGCTTCCTTCCTGGTTGATGGGAGCCCAGGGGGTCTGCTGTCTGCTGGTCCTCTAGAAAAGGGCCGGGAGTCACCAGGGACTGCTAGTGGGGATAGAAATGTTAGCAGTCCAAAACATGATGGGAAACAGAAGGAGTAAAGAAAATCAGGATATTTTTTTTTTCCCCCAGAAAGCAGGAAGAAATCTAGCAAGCACAAGGCTGGCTTCTCCTGGAACATGTGTGCAACATGATTGTCACTAATGCTCTGTAGCCAGCTGAGAGAAGATACTTTCCCCAAGTGAGTGAAATAAGCACTGAGATGTGGGTTATATGATAACTTCTGAGGCAGAAGGAATAAGACCCCAGGCAAGGGAGCTCCAAACAGTGCACTGTGTCTTTTTTTTTTCCATCTCTGTGTCTGTGGTGTTCAATTAACCCCTTTTCTCTATCCTGGCCACGGTTGCTGCAGGTTTGCCAAGCTTTACCCAGCCTTCTGGATGATGACGTGTTAAGCGCTCAGTTTGTGATAACCAATTTTCTCCTGAAATGATACCAAAAGTCTGCTGTTTTGATTTAAACTGTTTTCCAAGCATTTTGGTTAATAACGAAAGACAGTCCACTCCAAGAGAATCTAACTTGAGGAAGCCATGAAATTTAATTCATTTCTGCAACTTAAATATATAATCAGTGACATATGGTAATACTAAATACAGGGGGAAATGTCGTTGTTTAAGTCAAATTTCTGCATTCAGTCAAAACCCAATAGTTGTAACATCAAACTGTAGTTTCCATTGTACAGGAAATAAAGCATCATTTTTTCAAAGAAAATAGACATGCAATTGCATGCCTATTACATTGCTTATATAGCTTTATTTTTAGCTTTCTCCATGTTGCTGTTACTAAAGGGCTAACAGAAGAGAAACTGTGGAGGGAGAAAAAACAAGGCAACACCCAGATCGTGGTAGAAAGGACAAAGGAGATGTCTGCGCTATGAATATATGCTTTTTCCCTGCAGTTGTTTCTGGGCAATAAGCTACTGTGCCTGGGCTAGGGACCCTGCGCCTTCCCCCTCGCTTCTGCAGCCCTGCCAGCACTGAAGCAGTGCTGAGGTGAGGCTGTATTGCTGTAAGGGCTGTGGAAATGCCTCTCTCGTAGCTCCTTGTCATCATGCGACATTTTTCTCCTGCCCCCTTGCTCCTCAGACAGGGGAAGGAACTATTTGCTTGTTCATTGTCAATAGGAGGGATGGGGTTTATATCATATTTGTGTAGAGCTGCAGGCAGACCATGTCTTTGCATGGTTAGAGAATCCCAAAGAGATTCTCCAGATTCTGTACTTTCAACCTTACAAKTGATGCTTGCAGACCTTTGTCGCTCCACCACCGCCTTAAAGAAGAGCAGCTCAGGAACTCAACTGTTGTTACTGGAATTTATGCAGAAAGAGGATTGCTTTTTCTGGATTTATTTGAGAGCTTTCACTGGACAATGGAAGCAGAGTATTGTTTTAAGGTCTATCCAGCATCAGCCCGTCTCCTCCTTCCTCCATTAGTACAGCTCAGTGGTGTACTGCTGGCCTTTCCCCCTCATTCTGTGGTGCTCACTTCTGATCCTCCTCATCTCCTGGCTTCATCCTGAGCATCCACTGCTTCTACATCGCTGGCATTTCACTTTGTTTCTCCTTCATCTACTTGCCTGGTTTTCAGGCATGACCCATAGTTCTCAGTGGTTCCTCCTCTTGCTCTCTAGCCATGAGTTTCATAGTTTGCTTCTGATTTCTCTACACAAACCAACAGTTTGCAGCCTTGACATAGCTGATTTCTCTTTTCTCTGTCTATAGCAGGGCTGTTCTCAGTTGTTTTGATAGAGCTGGTGACAGAGGTGCCATAATCAAATAGATACAGAGGTTTACAATTTTATCATTGCCTGAAAGATTCTGATTTTTTTTCTGCCTCCCTCACCCCGGCAGCGTCTCTGACTTGAGAGTGTTTTGGCTGCTCTTTCTTCCCCTGAGCTCCATCTCCTCGTTGGTCTCTGCACACAGCCCCTTCCTCTTTTTCATAATTGACTCGTTTGCTCCTCCAGCCTTGCACTTCATCCATCTTCCTATTTCCCCTCTCTGATCTACTCCTCATGTCCGCTTCCTTCATTTTTGCTGCTGGAATGTGAAGCATCTCTCCAGAAAAATAGAAGGTCTCTGTGAACTTTTACCATCCCCCCTGTATTCCCTCTTCCTTCACCTCTATCATCTCCTCCCAGATGGTGGGACAAATACTTGCTCGCATTCGTTCTCAGGCTTGTAAAATTGGCGTATTCACTTCTCTCTCTTTTTCACGTGATGATGTGAAACGAGGATAATTCTATGCATTTCTCTGCTCCTCAGGGCTGGGCTCAGTTTGAGGAAAATGTTTCTGAGGCTATCGTGGTCTTTGGAGTGCTGCAGGGCTCTGGGTCTCACTGTTGTGTTTGTCCTCTGTATCTCTTTGACTGTGACAAATTGCTGCCACATTTGCTTCTACTCAAGATACGAAAGACAAAAGCTAAATCAGACCCAGCCATTGATGAGTACAGGGAAGTTCATGGATGTAAAGAGCGTTCCCTGTCAAAGGGCATTGTTGTACACAGAGGTATTCTCAGTCATTATGTGGGGTTTTTTTCTGCTTGCTGAAGAGGCACTGGGCAAAGGGGATTTCTGTCTGCTGGGACAGCACCTGGTTTGACAGCCTCCAGAGCTGTTCTCACAGCTTTATGGAAATCGTGCATCAAGAACCAAAAAGCACTTGTTGGGAGGTGGACACTTCGGGAGCTCACTAGTTCTCCCCATAGACAAATCTGCAGGACTAGGGTACCCTGGGTTTGTCAGTATTTTTGAGACCACGCATCAAATTAGACAGATTAAGGGAAATAATAAATGCAGTTTATTCTAGCAGAGTACATGGTAGCTAACTGCTCACAGAACTGGGAATTAAGTTACAAAAAGAAAAAAAGGAAAAAAAAAAAAAGATCATTGATCAGCAGCTGCCTAAAACTCAACTTCATCCCCCCTGTTTCTCATGTGTCTTCCCATGGTTGCCAGCTAGGGAGAGCCCACACTCGCAGCCTTTATGGGACTAGTGCCTTCTTTTTGTCCCTGTCCCTTATTTTTATCAGTTTCTTAATGAGGCAGCTAGTGAGTACAGATTGTCTCTCAAAGGGAAGCCTGGCACCACCATGCTCTGTTTTCCTGTGGCTAGATTTGGAGATACCAGTTTGTGTTCCTTTCATGCTGGCAAAAAATCCAAAGACAGCATTGCCAACTGTGCTTTTCCTGACCAGGCAGTTGGTTTTGATCGATGCCTTGCTTTTTGCACCTATGGAGAGAGGAAGCTCTCTCAGTAGGCTTGCTTTCCTCCCGCTGTCACTGAGTTCCCTAGCCAGCCAGTCCCCCTAGCCCAGACAGATGTATTTGCCTGTTACAGAACTTTCCAGGTCATCTACATTAAAGAGCAATGCCCGGATACTGTATTAAATCAAGCAGTTGTCCTCTGCCTGCTTGTTCAGGTTAGACATGATACATAAATGTGCTAGAAAATGGTTTCAGCAGTGGAGTTCAGACTGTGCAACACTCACCTTGAGGCACTGGCAGTTTTAGGAGGTTGCATTCCAGACATTAAGGCTCTTGTGGTGAAAATGATGGACACTGCAGTGCAGAAAGAGCAAAAACCTCAATAAAAGAATTTGCCATGCAATTGTGTGCTCCGATGACCACAGCTTTACCACATCCACTGGTCTTGCTCTTCTTCTCAGAAATTGTCATGCCATGGTACAGGGCAGGAACTTAAGAGTCTGAAAAGAAAGTATATTTTGGTAAAGTATCTATGAATAGCGCTCTTGATTTTCACTTGCTGAATTTTCTCCTTGCTGGCTTCTTTTAGAGCATCCATAACTCAGGTTTACTTGACAGCACTACAGAAACAGACATGGTTGATATCTTGGGAATCAAAGACATGATGATTTTTTTTTTAAAAAAGGCTGTCTAGCCTGTTTTATCCTTCCCAGCCTAATGGAGGTTTGTTTGGTACAGCACATCCTCTGATGATAATAACTTTCATCATTTATGAGCAGAAGTTTATTTTCTAGCAAACTAAAAATGTTCCTCCTAAGGAAGTTTTCCCTATTTTCTTCTGGGCCGATTTATACAGCCTGAGATCTCAGTTTAAATTTCCGTTGTGCGTTTTCTTCTCCTTTTTTCTTTCTTCTTCTTTTTTTTTTTTTTTTGTATCAGCCCTGCCATCCAAAGAGGTTTCCTCTGCTGAAACCCTTCAACAACTGCTCAGACCATTTACAACAAGCACTTTCACAAGCAGTAGCTCTACAAAAGTGAGAAAAATCGAAGTAACTACCTATAATAACGAAGTTAAATGCAGGTTTAAGTGTTTGTGAACTGTGACTGACTGAAAGGGTGCCAGACATTTTGCAAATATACACAAAAAGACAGGCCCCTGCTCTAATCGGCTTATAAATTAAAAGGAAAGTACATTGGCAAGAGCAGAAGAGATGATATGACATGCTTTAAATAGTTTATAGGGAGCTGGAGGATTGTTGTTTATTCGGCGATGTTGGGAAAATATTTAATGTGCTTTGGTTAAACTCTTTATAGAAATGCTTCTCCTCCCCCAGTTTTCTTTCCCAATGACTGTTTCGGAGATTAAAACCAGCAAGTTTAGAGTAGATGGAAAATAGAGAAACATATTTCCAAATCGACAAAACCGCGAGTAAATCTTTATAGATTCTTTTTATGTGAGTCAGGCTTTCTAAAGTAATTATCATAATACAAGAAAGGACCAGCGCTTCACCGCCCCTGCGGACGGCAAGCCAGGGTCGCAGATGCTGTAAATTGAGATACCTCCTATCTGGTATGCATTGCTGTGAAGGAGGTGCGCCGTGGCCCCCCCTCGCAGGTTCCCGGGCCGCCCCCGAGCTGCGCCGGGCGGCAGCGGCGGCTCCCGGGATTCCCCGGGCGGCAGCGCTCGGGGCCCGGGGCTCCCCGCGCCTCCCCTGCTGCCCCAGCGCTCGCAGATAACCAAAGCTTTTTAGCGATTAAAGGGCTTCTATAGCAAACCTAAAATTTATTAAAACAAAATAAAAAAAAACCCAAACCGGTTAATTTTTAGATTCGACTTGCCATTGCTGCAGTCAGATGCAAAGTGGGGTGCAATTGCTTTTCCGAGGCCACCGGATCAGGGCAGGCTCCAGGTCTGGAAAGCTGAGACAGCTAAATGAATATTTCCTTTAGTGCTGTCTTCCCAGAATATGGAAGCTGACCCTGGCAGCTGGGAGACTTTTTGCTCCTTTCCGCGCTGTTTTGTGTTGTTGGTGATATCTCCGCAGATAAGTGACTTCGCTGCATCCGGAGTTTGCATTCAAAGCAGAGACTAATTGTGAAGAACGTTTCAGAATAAACACATTTCTCCTCCAAAGTAGTTTGTTTGTAAGGGAAAAAAATATATATAAAGGAGTTTAAAAGGGATAATTTGTTTTCTTTCTTATCTTTTACTACATAATGCTCTAGAGTTTCGTTTTAAAATAGAGCCATCCGTAGCAGGAGGCACGATGCAAAATTTCGGCCTGCAACCACAACACTGATTTGAGCAACAAATGCCCCTGAAGCCTTGCTCACATCTTCTGATAATACAGGAAAAAAAAAAAAAAAAATAACGAGATGATTTAGAAACTCGCGTCCCTCTTTCGGAGGTGACCCAAAAACTGAGCAGCTTCTGAAGCAGAGGCTTCAGGTCCTGCGTCAGTTTTAAGCGCTGTTGCAAGCTGCGGCTGGAGTGTTTGCAGCCGAACACAAATTTCCAGGCTTAAATTGCCTTCTTCCTGTCCCGGGATGCCAGGGCTTTGCACAGCTGAAATTGCACAGCCCTTTCCCCCGGATCCTCTTACTTCTTCTGCGCTCAAAGCCCCGCTGCTCCGGGCACCCCTTTGCTGCTTTTTGTCAGCCTGTGCTGCGCTCGGCAGCCTCTCCCGAGGCGCGTTTTGAGCCCCGCTCCCCTCTCCGCCTTAGTAGGATGATTTCACGACAAATCCTGGTTTGTGCATTCCCTGCTCACCCCTAGCAGAGCCAGAGGTATGTTTCATCCTTCCCCCCCGTTACGATTCATCGCACAGTGACTCCGCGCGCCCGCAMCCCCTGCCTGGGTGACCCGGGGCTGGCAGCGGGGCAGGGCTGGCTGCCCCCCGGGGCGATGGGCTCGAAGCGTTTCGTGGGGCAGAGAGATGAGGGGAGAGATTTCCACAGGAGACGGCGCTGCCCGCGGACTTCCCCGGGCCCCAGGCCCGAGTGCCTCCGCTTTGTGCGGAGCTCCGCCGAGCGCACCGAGCTCCGGGACTTGCCGTCGTGGGAGACACCGGCTCCGCTCCCTTCGCCTCCCGGGCCCTGGTTGGGGCGGACGAGGAGCGCAGGTGGCTCCGCACGGGCACCGGGAGGAGCGGGAGGGGATTCCCAGCCACGGGGAGCCCTGCCGGAACAGCGGGCTGCCCGTGCGCTGGAAGCGCCCCTGGCCCGGGCTGCCCGGGGCGGCCGCGGTGCAGCGCTCGCCGCTCGTACCCGACCCCGGCCGGGCTCCCCGAGGGTGGCGGGCGGGTGCCCGCCGTCCGGCCGGCTCTTCTGTGCGGCTTCTTGCGGCTCGGCTCCGGGCGCGATTTGTGCCTCTATCCCGGAGCCCCGCTGGTCCCCGCAGACCCGGCACCTCCCGACCCCGGCGCGGGGGGTGTCGGCAGGTGGGTGCCGGCTCCCCCGCCGCGCCGGGCCCCTCACCAGCAGATGGTGCTGCGGGCGCCCCATTCCCGGGGCTGCGGGGCCCCGACGGACCTCACCGGGCCCAGCTCAGCCCGGCCGCTGTCAGCCCTCCGTCGCCGGGCCGGGCAGCGGCACTGAGGCCCTGCGTGCCGCCTGGCCTGGGCGAAGAGGGAACCGGGGTGGGCTACGGCGGCGGCGGAGGGCCCAGGTAGGACGCGTTACGTGGCCCGGAGCTCGCCGGCTGCTGGTGTGCGGGAGCCCGGGGCTTGCCCGGGAACCGGCTGCTGGCGGGAGAGGATGCCCGGTTCGGATGGACACTCCGTGAGGTGGGCCATCGCTCCCGGGATGCTCGGCAGCCCTCACCGATCTCGGGCCGGGCGCCACAAGCGTGCGCCCAGCGCCGAAAACCGCGGCCGCTTGCACCTCTGCAGCGCGCCGAGCCCGGGCCGTCCTGCCCTGGGCCGTCCCTCAGTCAGCGGCCGCGGGCTGGCCCCGGCACGGGGAACACCGCCGGTCCCATCGAACCGTGCTGTCCTTTGCACCCCCGATGCGGGCGTTTCCGCTTTTGCTGCCGCGCCTCTCCTTTCCCCGCCGCGGGTCGGACACCGCTGGGCCCTGAGGCCGGAGGGAGAGGCCGGCCGGCGGCCCGATTCCCCGTGCCCCGGTTCTCCGCGGTGCCCGAGTGGCCTTTGTGCACCGGCCGGGCCGAGCCCATGGCTCCGGGAGAGCCGAGTGTGCCGTGCCGGGCCTCCGGGCTGCCGGCGGCCCCCAGCCCCGCTGTGCCCGTCGGGTCCCGCGGAGCCATCAGCGCTCAGCCCCGGGGGCCTCGCCCCAGCACCGTGGGTCCCGGCACGGCTCTCCCCGCGGGTAGGGCCTTTTTTGGGGTCATTAACCCCCCTTTTCCCCCAGCCGGGGCTGCCCCCGCTGCCTTACCGCCTCGGCCGTCCCTGCAGCCGGCGACGAGCTAGGGCCGAGCCGGGCGGCCGCCGCGCTCCGGCCCCGGTCCCGAGCTCCCCGGTGTTTCAGTATCCCGGCTCCGGCCCGGTTTTGCGCGGTGCGGGAGCTCCCGCGGCGGAAAGCGGCCGCCGGTGGGCGGTGGAGCCGGCGCAAAGCGAAAGCTCGGTGCTGGCGGGGCTGCGGCGGGCCGGCGGGCCCCGAGCCGAGGGGGTTAAACCAGGAGCCTCCCCTTACCTTCAAAAAGTTAAAAATGTCTGGAGCCTGCATCTCTTAAAGGGGCGGTGCTGGCTGCAAGGAGTCTTGGCACCGGCTGCGAGAAAGGCTGGTCAGGGGCGTGAGTTCCCCTCCACCAGCACCAAAACATTGCAAAAAAAGGCAGAGCGCCCCACACTTTAGATAAGCACAATTAGCCACCAGCGAGCCCCTGCAGACAGCGAGTTAATTAGGGGTTTCCTGCTCTCCGGCATGCCCTGTCCCAGCTCCTGCCCCCCCGGGCTCTTAGCCCTGATGGCACCTGGGCTGGCTCTCATGGCCACCTTCTCGCTGCCCTCCCAGGCCGGGGACAGGAGAGCGCTGCCGGTGGAGAAACTTCCAGGTGTGAAGGGAAGAACTCTCATTCTCCTTGATGTCAACACCAAGAGCCCTGTCAGGATAATCAGTGAGAATTTCCTCTCCCTGCAGCTGGACCCCTCCATCATTCATGATGGCTGGCTCGATTTCTTAAGGTAAGGCAGGAGCCCCCCGGCGCCCTCCCCACGCCGCCCGCGGGGCGCCCCGGCGGCCCCGCCGCCCAGCCCCGCCGGGCTCCGCGCTGCTGGCGGCGCTTGTTGTGACGGAGGGAGCGAGGCCATGGTTTCCATTAAGATGCACATGTTTGCAATGGAGAAACCATTTCGGAGACTTATCAGTTATGACTGCAAAAATGTCGTGCTCCTCTCGCTCCAACAACCGCTCCTCTGCAAAAAGCACAACACGGGGCCGAGGCAGCACAGGGGAAAAAAAAAAACCCAGCAGTAGGAACGGGGCCGCCTGCCGAGCCGAGCCGAGCCTTCCCCAGGTCCCGACGGGCGGAGAGCGGGGTGTCGGCCAGGTCTTCAGAGCCCTCCGCTCCCCGGACTTCCAGTCCTGCGCGGGGGGCAGAGCCGGGCTTGCAGCTGCGCTGGGCTCCACCGGCGGTGCGGAGCGGCCGCGGCCTGGAGGCGCTGGGACGGCCAGAAAGCCCTCTCCCTGCTGGGTAAGTCGGGGAGGGAGAGCGGGTCTCCTCCGCACGCCCGCTCCGAGGGTCCCTGCGGCTGCCGCCTCCGGGGAAGGAGCGGTGCGAGGAGGCGGGAAAGCGCGGGCGAAGCGGAGCCGGGCCGGCTCCCGCTTTCCTCCCCTTCCCGCTCCGCTCCCCTCCCCGGCGGCTCGGCCCGCGGCACGGTCCCGCGTGGCGCGGCCGGGCTGCGCGGGGCGCTGAGCGCTTCTGCCTCCGGGACGCCGCTGCACTTGTCTGGGGGGCGCCGGGAGGGGGGGAGAGAGCCGGGTCCCGCCGGCCTCCGGGCCACCACCGGCGGGCGGGGCGGCTCCCCGCTCCCGGGCCGCGCCGCTCGGCCGGAGCAAAGCCCCGCAGCCGGGCGCCGCTGCGGTGGTACCCGCGCCGGGCGGGGCAGCAGGGCCGGGGAGGGCAGCGGCGGGTCCCGGAGCCTCGCGGCCGCCGGCCCTTGCCGGTACCGGGACAGGGAGGGCCCGGCTCGGCCCACGGCGCCCTCAGCCCGCTCTCTCTCCCCAGCTCCCGGCGGCTGGTGACCCTGGCGCGGGGCCTGGCCCCCGCCTTCCTGCGCTTCGCGGGCAAGAGGACGGACTTTCTGCAGTTCCACAACGTGAAGAACCCGGCCAAGAGCCGCGGCGGGCCCGGCCCCGACTACTACCTCAAGAACTACGAGGACGGTGAGCTCCGGGGCCGGGGCGGGGGGCGGGCGCGGCAGCGGCAGCGGGGGGCTGCGGGCGCCGGGCGGTCCCGCTCCGCCTGCCCCGCGCTCCCTGCGCCCAGGCGGGGCCGAGCCGCGCCCGGGCAGTGCTGCCGCCGGGCACCGGGCAGGGGACCCTCCCCCGTACCCTTTCCTTCCCGAGCGGGGGGAGCCGGGGAGCTCGGCGGAGCCCGCCCGCCCGTTGCCGGTGGATCCGGCGGATGCCGGCCCCCGGGAACAAAAGGCCGGCACCGGGGAGCGGGGCTTTTCGTGTCCCCCCGCCTCCCGCCCCGCTGCGTCCTCCGGCTCCCTTCGCTCCCAAGCCGCGAGCGGGCAGGCCGGCCGTAGAGGGGGCTTTGCCCCGGCTGCTGGCGGGGACCGGGCACCGCAGCCCCGGGATGCCTTTGCACGCCCCGCGGCTCTCGCGGAGCCCTGCCTTTCCCCAAGGACGCCGGCGTCGTTCCGCGTTTCTCCGCCCGCCGCAGCCCCGGGGCTCCCCGCTGCCCCGCCGGGCTTGGTCGCGGCTGGGCCGCTCGGTCGCCGCCTGCCGCCCCGCCGCTGCTCTGCTTGTCGGTGCCCGGCCGGGGCTGCTGCCCCTCCGGACCGCTCTGCCATTGTGGGTCTTTCCGAAAGTCACCGCCTGGCCCACGGCTTTCCGCTGCTCCCCTCTTCTCCGCGACTCTGCCCTCCTCCCCAGCGGTCCTCAGCTACACAAAAGGCTTTCACCTTTTGCGGCCTTTAATTCATACAAAGAAACTTCGTAGAAAAGTCAGGGCCAAGTCTCCGTCCTAAGGGGTTTATTTTAAGAAGCAGAATACCATATCTGCATGCAAGAATTTATTGATTTTTTTTCTCTCTTGCTTGTTTTTTTTAAAAAAACTTTTTTTTTTTCTTACTCAATGACTTACAAAAATTAGCTGAAGATATTTCCATAAGTAATTTTGAAAGCCAATTAATGCCAGACAGATCCCAGTGGGCAGATCTGTGGAATAGAGGAAGTTTTGCAGAGATCTAGTCAGCAGTACAGTGCTGAATGGAAAAAGCAGATGCATTTGCCAGTTTTCTGATGGCTTTCGTTCCCGCTGTTCCCCGACATAACATCTGATCTCACCGAGATGAATGTCCCTCTGTTCCCACATGCAGGCAGGTGGGTAAGTTTGCGTGCTCCATCTTTTGCCTGGTTTCCTAGCCAGAGCAAGCCCGATGTTATTCCTTGTTTTTCTTCTTGTAACAAATCTCAGGTGAAGGGTTTGTTGTACGCTCTGCCTACTGAGATGCACTTCAGGAGAAAATGCTGACCAAATCTGCCACAGCCACCTTGAATAGAAGAAATTAAGTGTAGTGCATAAAATTGTAGATGGGACTCATACAAAACATTTGTAGGAATAAATTTTCCTGCTTTCAATATTTCAACAACTTGCAGGAGAGAACTTACACTTATTAAATGTCTTCACAACAGCTTTCATGTTAGGGAAGGACTGAAAGCTTTTGTTTTTTTCAGTTTTCCTCGTGGCAATAAAGTTGAAATGTAGCAGCCCTTCAAAATGAAGCTTCTCATAGAAGTTGTAACCGCAGGTCTTAACTTTTCATCACTTAAATATGGAACAGAACCATTGTGAATGTGGGTGAGGGAAGGAGGGGACACATGTGGTGTGTATCAAGCATCGGTGTAAATCAGAAAGGTGTGGTAAAAGGGATTTCCTGCCTGGAAGCAAAGCTTTCATATTTGTTCTTAAGATCTGTGTGCAAACTCCAGGGCTATAGAATTGCTAGTAGCTCACATCTTTTTGTGCTGAGGCTGCACCAAGCGCTTCACTAGAGGGATCCAGTTCTCCAAAATGAAATCCTGATGCCACTGCAACTCTCTGCCCCACTGTACTGGATCTGAGCAGCCATCTTCTCCTTTCGGAGCACTGGTCTGGTTTTCGTTCCCTCATCTGTAGCTTGCCCGGGACCTGCTTGGGATCCGGGCATGCACAAATGTGCAGGCAGATGCCCTCTCTACAAAAACCTTACAGCCTGAACAGACAGCACAGAAAAAAGATGGCAATCAGCACCTGAGCATGGGGGAAGCCAGCAAGCATCCCACTAGGTACCCTTCCCCCTCCCCAAGTTATATGGGGTGGTTTGGGTTGTTTTCCATCTCTGTGGGTTTTGTATGGCCAGCATCTATTCTCTGAAATTTCTTGTCTAAGCTTTAGTGGCACGGGAGTGGGGAAGAAGCTGGGGGGCTYGATTAGTTAAAAAAGTCAGAAAATGATTAAAAGAGAAATCTGTGAATTTCTAAGCCTTGTGCATCACCTTAGTGATTTTTAGTGACATGACAAGTGATAGCTCAGTTGTTTYCTGCTTTGAGTGTTTGTCTTTTTGCCCACTCGCTCTGTGGGTGCACACAGACTCCAGGCCTGTGACCCCAGTGCCTGGGCTCTCTTTGCAGCCCCTGTGGGTGTTCCCGTGTCTCGTGTTCCCACATGGCCTGCTCATAGATGGGGAGGGAAGGGCACATCCTATGTTCCTCTCAGCTGCAGCAGCTCAACAGGGTGCAGGACTGAGGGGTGAAGGGCACRTGTACAAGACTGCTCAGAGAACTGCAGTTACTAGTGAGTAACTCTGTGAGTGGTGTTCACGTCACAGGCAGCTGCACTCCTCTGCGTGCCCACAGGCCACCCCAACGYGGCCATCTGAGGCATTCAGACGGGCAGCAGCAGGACTGCTTTGCAGCATCCTTCACTGATACTTTGCACTGTGGCCATGCTTGCTGGAGTTTTAATGAATCTCTGTGCAGGGATCTTTGCGCTGTAAATCCCTCTCTGCTACCCCATTGCTCTCCAGACCAGGTATTCCTCACTGCTGCCTTTGATGGTCTTTTCTACCTCTCTAGTGCTCCACCTTCCTGACGATCTCACCTCCTCAGAGGTTCGTCCTACTCTTTCCCCTCCATTTAAAATTTTATTTATTTCCCTTTCAAACTGTTACAGCCATGCATACCTCCTCCTTCTGAAAATTGCCTTTACCTAGATCTGCCTTTGGGTTCACCAGCCCATCTTTTTCCTCTCCTTTCCTGCACAGAGAGTGTGGGTGCTCTCTGAGGGTCATAGTAGTTGCTTTTGACTTGTATCTAAAATGTACTTCACTTTCCTGAAATAAGGTGTTAGGCTTCAGGGTCATTCTTTTCTTGTACAAATTCTTCCTGGAAGCACAGACCTGGAAGTATTGAGCAATACTGGGTGTGTACGGCATCTTTCCTTTGTAACTCTGAAMAACCTCACCCCAGTCCAGACCAGTCATGTTTGGGCAGTAAAGGTAACAAAGTGGTGAGTGATCTGTGGTGGCAGCCTGTGATGCCCATGAAGAGGGTGCGTGTGGCAACTTGTTTCAGCACTGCATATAAAGCTGGCACAGAAATTTCATCACCTGTTCGCAGATTTGTCCATACCTGACAGAGCAACTTGTCAAAGCGATTGCCTATGATGAATGGTTTAGGTGAGCCGTAGGGCGTGCAGTCCCTGTTGATGGTAGTATGGCTATATGTACTCCCTGAACTTTTAGAAAGTCATCTAACTAATCTGTTATATTAACCCCCCATGTATAATGTACACCAGGTGACTGGCATTCTGTGCAGCCCATGCTTTGCATGGTCAGTCCTGGCGTCCACCCTATTTGGATATGGCATTGGCCAGCCTGAGATCTGTTAGAAACAGAAAGCCAGTTTAATGTATGTCGAGCTCTGTGGTACCAGGAGGTGGGGCTGTGCCAGAGACTTTTTGACATTTGATGATCAAGAGGTGTAACATTTTTAGCCTGAGAGACTTTTCTCTCCCTTAAATGGTGTTTCTCTGTATATGTCCTGCTGAGTTCGTTTTTCTTCACCAGCTGCACTGAGAGTTGTGCTTGTTATCTGGAGATGTGTTTCTCTCCTGCCATAGGCACAGGTCTGATCCCTGGGCAGGTACCAAGATGTAAGGTCTCATGCTCAGTCTATGTAGTAGACCTGCTTCTCGTTTTGCTATTGGATTGTCTACCAAGCAATCCGTTTGGCCTGTCCTTTCAACTGCCTCGCATGTTGCCAAGGACCAGTTGGCTCTGAGGAATGGGACAGTAAGAAACATTGGTCTCCAGGAAAACAGGCTTGAGCTGCTCCTTTTTGGAGCAAACGCACAGGGCTACCTGTTTGCTCAGGCTACAGCTGCTGGTACAAAACCTCTTCCAAAGTTGGGTTTGCTAAAGCCTGACTTGCGTGCTGCCCTGAAGCTTGGTGTTGGAGTGTTAGGTGTGGTGTGGAGACCTGGGGTCTTTTCTGTTGGTTCAGCAAGGGGTGCTACAGGTGCCGTCTCAGTACCTGAACCTAGAGCCCATTTTGGAAGCTCCCTGCTGGTGCTACAGCATGAGTTTGGTGGGCTAGTGTGGAACCTTCTTGACTGCCTCCCACCTTGAAGGCACACAGACCAGCTTTAGACAACCTGTGGTGGCATAAACATTGCTTAGTTTCCCCCTGTGCATATGTGCTGTGAAGGAAAACTCAAGGGAAAAAGAGGTTACTCATAGCTGGAGTTCTTCAAGATGTGTTGGCCCAAGCGCACGGCTTCTCCATCCTGTCCCTCAGGCTTTGTGTAGCCTGTTGGGATTGTGTGGCTGAGAAGAGACCAAAGGACATTTACCACACACAGCCAGCATGGCCCTGTGTGGGTCACGGGAGGGAGAGGGGAAAGGGAGCGCATATGCATGCTGTAGGTAGTGCGTCAGAAAAGCTTCTGAGCTGAAGTGCATATGGACGACACATTTCAAAAATACTCTCTTAATTGCTGGTAAGTTACTTCCTTCTATTTTATCTCCTTTTTTGGAGAAGATACTGGGCATCTGGAAAAGTGGCCAATTACCACAAAAAACTCAAAAAAGACATGTTTCTTATGCCTTCCATACTAGTCAGGAGATTTTGCCGTATAGTGTGGGAAACTTCACATTATGCTGTGTAATCCTGGCATAGGTTTTCTGGGTGTCCTTTCAGTTTGGGATCCATTTCTTCAGACGCCTTCAGGTACCTGGCACTGCATCTGAACCTCGAGGTTTGTGCAGCAGTGGGAACATCATTTCACTCTTGCTCAGCCTGTATTGCACAGGTAGCTTCTAGGATGCTGTGCTTTTAGAGTATGTGTGAGGGTTTTAGGTATCGAGTGGAAAGGAAGATAATAAATGCTAAATGACCTGCAGATTCCTTTATATGTGTGTGTGGTTGCACAGGGGCTGGGGCTGACCTCAGCTGGGGCTGCTGCTCCCACTCTTCTGTCCCTTCTGGCATGTTCCTGCCCTCTCCTATGCCTGGAGCCTGAGTTTACATGGTGAGTCAGTTCAGGGAACTCAGCTGGCCAAAACCTGATGGTGGAGAGGTGATTGCACTTCAGCTCGTTCAGCCACCTGAACCGATTAATGGTGTGTGACCATGGAAGTGTAGAGGACAGTGCTGGGAAAGGAAAGCCTGCAGTGAAAGGTGGGACTGCAGCAGCCTCAGCCTTRGTCAGATTAAATCCTACAAAACTGTGTCCTGAAGGTGGTAAAGCTCATCACTTGGTTCTCTGCCACCAAAAGGGTTGGTCCCCATGCCTTCTTTTTGCTCTGCGCTGTGTCCTTCTGCTGCTTCCCTTATGTTGGCTCTGGCACGTTTCTGATCCTCTGCTAAGCCAGTAGAAAAGTAATTCAGGAAAAAAAAAAAGGCAACTGTTTTTCTGTGAATTTAGTGAGCAGGATCATGAGGGTCATCATGGGGTATGAAGATACCAGAGCCAGAGCAAGGGAGGGTTATTGCCATGTGGCTGGGACTGCCCCTTTGGCTCTGCCAGCTCATAAAACTTTGCAGCAGGTGTTTCTGAATGAAGAACCATCCTGTTGTCCCAGTAAAAATGAACAAACAAGTTTTCCTTTATTCAAGGAATCGCCTTCTGTTTCTGGTCACCCAGAGTCCCTTTTTGTCTGCCTAAGTGTCCCTCGACAGTTTAGGCATCTGTCCTTTCAGAGCTTGCAGAGGAAACAGTTGTTTTTTCACCCTCCAAGTGTTTAAAACACAGCTCCTTTGGGAGGGCTGCAGCATTTCAGACATTGCAAGCACTCAGTCCCAAAGACAGGTAGATCCTCTGATGTCCTTCGGTCTTCTGGGATTTGCCAGACCTTGGGCTGCTCTGCGCCTTGGTGTGAGCTCTGAGACAGCCTCCTGCTCTCTAGTTCCCAGGGACCACAGCTGCAGGGAAAGAGCTGCAACCTGCTCTGCCTGGCAGGGATTTCTGTGTAAGGAGCTCCAGTGCTTAGCTTTTTCCTCAGAAATTAAAAAAAAGGCTGTAGAAATCACCTTACACAAGGTAAAGAAGATACTATGAGATACTGCCTATGCAGGAGACACTTCCGAAGATTGCCTATTTATCTCCATTTTTTCTTTTTAAATTTCTAAATTTGCTAGAATCATGCATGAAAATTGCTTTAATAACTGCAGGAAATGGCGCAAT
This sequence comes from Phoebastria nigripes, assembly GCA_035582835.1. Classification (NCBI taxonomy): domain Eukaryota; kingdom Metazoa; phylum Chordata; class Aves; order Procellariiformes; family Diomedeidae; genus Phoebastria; species Phoebastria nigripes. The sequence goes on along the minus strand of JAYKAV010002553.1, from coordinate 3,650,849 downwards.
CAAACAATTAGATCCTGATTTGTTAGCTATTTGCTGGTATATGGGCGAGACAAAAGATTTCTATGGTTATATGTTTGATTGTTTATAATAAACATTGTAAATGCTCTAAAAAACATTACATATTTTTGCTAGTTCCACACTTCTTTCTGTGCTACATCTTCTTCTTATGAATTAAAAGTAATTCATGCAAAGTTACATGCATGGGGGAAATGTGTGTGACTTTTCATATACAACTATGGGTTTTAAATTAGCAGTTGCCATTCTGGGAAAATGTTTTGAATTTATTATGGATTTGTCTCTGAATACATTTAGGGAAGTAAAAAGTCAATCCAATGTTAGGAAATATTAAACAAGAATTGGAGAAACCCATTGAGAGCATTCTTATGTTATAAGCAAACTAGGTGACGACATACTAATCAGTGTAAAGAATATATATGTGTAGAATAGGGTGATAGAAGTGATCGAAGTCACAGCTTTCAGTCATAGAGATCAGTTTTTTTTTCAGCTTGGAAAAAATAACTGAGCATATGATAAATGCTGTGAACTCAGTGGCACACAAAGACGACAATTTGGGAATGATTATTTCTTTGTTTTCATAACACAAGAAATAGGGAGCATCCAGCGGAATTATTACATATAAAACAAACAAATATGCTGGTTTTTTTTTTTTTTTAATATAGTGGCAAATACCTTGTGGAACTCATTGTCAGGGAATTTTTACCAGCTAAAAGAAAGGAATGATATTAATGTGTCAGAAATTTGCTTATTGAAGACAGACATGATGAGGATGCAGTTTCTGGCTTGAGAAATCTTCAGGCTTTCTAAATAGAAGTTGTGTTCCCAATTTCACAGTCACTGGGCATTTTATAATAATTTCAGCAGACAAATCTGTTTTTTAAAGCATTTTAAAATGTGTTGATTTAAAAAGTAGGTATTTTACAAATTTGGCAACCTGCAATTCATAAGAGTTTTTCCTGGTGACACATTAAACATCCTTTTAACTTCTGCACTAACACCATTTTCTAATATTCCAGTTTTTTAGTAAGAATATTCAGTTTTTGTTAACATAAAATAGTTTGGTTTTTTCCTTTTAAATTTACTTTCTAAGACTGGAAAGCTGAAGCAAACAGTCCCATTAGGAGGATGGGCAAACTCAGCTTGTTCTGGTGCCACGGCAGTGGTGGCTTTGGCTTTTGCTGGAGTAGCGATGGCTGTGGGCAGTGCTCGCTCTCACACACACACAAAGATGAATTACTTCTCCTCTTCACCTTTCCATCACACATCCCTTTGACCATAACCATATCGCTCTGCCCTGTCCACATAAACCTGGGCCTGTGCCCTCCTCCTCCCATCTTCCAGCTGATCAGCCACAATAGCCCATGTCTGCTCCGTGACTCCTGGAAAGGAACTGCCTTGTGGGCGGATGGTGGCATGAACCATGGGACGGGCACTTGCACACAGGCCACACTGATGCCGTGTAAATTCCCATGTGCAGAAGCTCGCTCTGTGGGTCAGGGAAACCCTCCCCTGCAGGCAGCTGGGAGCTGTCTCCATGTGCTGTGTGCCATCCTGGAGGTTTCACAGCTTCGGAGCTCTCTGGCCTGGTACTGGTATGGTGGGAAATGGTTAGTGCAACCCCTTGGCGCAGGTGACTCTCAGAAAGGGACTGCTAGAGCTCAGCCAGTCCTGGGATGCCCTGGGATGGCATCTTGCCCTGGGATGGGCATCTTGCCCTGGGGTGGGTTTGCTATGCTTGTGTCGCTCCTGAGGGGTGTTTTCTAACTTGTTCTTCAAAATTTYTGTTGGTAGATTCTGTGACACACGTAGGCATCATGCGTGTAAACTCTGGAGATGTACAGATCCCAAGGTTGGACAGAGAAATGTGCAAGAACTTGGAAACACAATGCAGTCTTTGCAAAGCAGCATCCTCCATCCAGGGTTCGCAGCCCGGCGACGGGAGAGCTCCTGCAGCAGCCCGGCATCCCAGCCGCTCCCGGCGGGTGGGAGGCAGGCGGAGGTGGGGGCCGAGGCGGGTGCTCCCCCCCTCGCCGGGCTTTCCCCTCCGTGCGCCGGTGTCTCTCGCCAGCCGCAGCTCACCTGACCGCCACACGGGTGTGCTCCCGCCATACCGCACGGCGGCTGCCGTTCCCGGCACCGCGGCTGCCAGCGCCGCGGGACCCGCGCAGCAGCCGGGCCGCCCCGGAGCGCCGCGCCGCCGGGGGTCCGCCCGGCCGGGCCGCCGCCGCGGGAGGCTGAGCTGGCCAGGGTACTGACCCGTCCCGCACGGCCCGCCCCGGCCCGGCCCCGGCCTCTCTCGGGGCAGAGCTCGTCGTCTGCCGTCTTTGGAAACCATTTGGCGTCCTCTGGGGCTCCCGCATCTGGAGTTCTTCTTTCGCACTTCTGGCAAGAGCTGCTTGGTTTCATGTTTTGCTGGGTAGCTTATTTCTATTTTTTTTTTAACCGACGTTCAGGAAGGCAGCGTCCTTCTCCTGGAGCTCCCGCTCGGGGGCTGCCCTGCCCTGCACCTCCTGGGGTACCATCCTCCTTGCGCTCCTTGTGTCTTTCCCTTTTCTGTCTCTTCCTTTAAGATTTGAGGGCTGCGAGCTCCTTGCTGGCTGTTTCTCCTGGGTTGCTCTTGCTGAGATTTCCCCTGAGCCTCCAGCAGCTGTGGCCTGCCACCCCTCTTCCCTCAGTGCTGCTGGTTCAGAAGAGTGGTGCAGACCCTTGCCTCCTCCCCTGCACTGAGTACAGCCTGGTGGGGTCCGGATGACCTGACACTGAGTTCTTTGGGGAGCTCCATATCCCAGACATCTGCCTGCTGTTTAAGCTGGAACTATAATGAACGTGGGGTCTGCCTCCATTTTTAGGTCTTGGACAAGTTTCTTGGTCCTTCATCAATCTGAGAAGTGAGGACCTTGCATGCCTTGCCTGTGCTTCCTGAATGTCTGCAGTGGCAGCTCTCTGAGAACGCCATGAAGATGACTGCCAGAGAATGCCCCCACTTTCTGTGCCCTGCATACCTTCTCCCAGACCTCAACATCTAAGGAAACACCAGGAATTTGTCTGAATGTGACTTGACTTCCTTGTGCTAATCCCTGTCACAGCAGCTCATCACCTAAGGACAGGACTCCAAACACTGCTCCTGCCCCTCCTGAGTCTGGTCCCCTGGGCCTGCCCTTTGTCCCCAGACCCTGCTGACAGTGCACACAGGGCCATCCCCTGCCCAGCTGTGTGTTTGCTGTGACCTGTGGTCCCCAAAGATGGAGGTAGGGGTGTTGCGCAGGCCTGCTGCCACATTCCCTTCCAGTCTCCAAGGTGCTGTCCTGGCCCCTGACCGAGGGGGCAGGGGCCCTGGTCCCAGGCCAATGGTTCCTCCACATGGGTCCACATTGGCTCTGGTTTGGGTTTTAGGAGCCCTCCATCCCTTTTAGGAAACAAACTTGTTTTGACCCAGCCTGGTCTCCCTTATAGCAGTTTGAAGAGAATTGGAGACAGTATATTGACCATCTAGTTTCAAACCTGTCTGCCTCTCAGTCTTCTCTTCTTTCAGGGCCTCCTTGCTGTGTTTTGCTCCATTTTGCCTTGGGGTTGGGGGGTGGACAACTGTTGCATTCAGTTGTGTAGAAAAGGAAATCCATCACCCAGGAAGGTGAGTGACTATTCATGAGCTCCAGGTGACACCAGTAACTGTAGTAATAGCCTTTCTGGTGTGGGAGAGTGATAAGGTTGTGTTTCTCAGTCTTCAGTTCTCCAAATATCTCTCACAACATGGGTTCAGGATTGCATCATTCATTAGTTGGGCAGAGTTTGGGTAGGCCCAAATCGTACTCAGTGTCTACCTAAGAGGTTGTACACCAAAAGCACATGGTTGGGGTGTGTGTGCTCATTATCTGCAGAGGAACATTATTCCTTCCTCTTGTTCCATCTCATCTCTCTGCATTAAAGCCCCTGTGCTGGTTGTGGAAATACTGAGACATATTTTCATGCTAGCTGGATGCTGCCCTATCTCCACTCCTGAGCATGCTAGCTGTGGGTGGAGGAGAGAACTCATGTCCCTAACTACAGAACACAGGTGCTTTTATGACATTACTGTTCTGACCAGTCTTTTTTAGGCAGGCTTTAGAGAAGTTGTGTCAATCCCAAACTATACAGTAAAGAGACAGACAGAGTACAGCCTGGGCAAGACAAGCATAGCAACCCTAGGGTGAGGCTCAGAGACAGGAAGATAATGTGGCTTCCAGTCCTCCACCCCACTTTTGGAGGGGGTTCTCTGCCAGCCCAAGACATATCAGAGCTTTGAACCTGAGATTTGACACCTTGAAAGACAGGAGCATGACTATTGGAAACAACTTTGGTGTTCCTTGATGTGCGTAACAATAATGGAGCTGGAGAGTATATGTGGAGCAAGACGTGACTCTCTTCTGGCAATAAGCTCCTTCAGAAACTTCTAACTAGATGGGAATTAAACCAAGCAAAGCGCAATCTCGTGATGCGAAGAGTGACCTCATGCAATGTGGTGGAAGAACTCCAACTTCCATTCTTCCTTATCAGTGCTGGCCGCCTAAGGTTTTGTAAGAATTAGGCACAGCATATGGTGCCTGTGGATCTGAGCATGTTACAGAGTTTATGGAACTCGGAAAGGGACCTTGCAAGGACTAGTTTGCATTACTCCCCTCCTGTTTAGACTGGACACATCTTACTTCATTCTTGTTCTGCCCTGCTACCCCCATCTTTCCATTTCCCCAGCAGTTGAGTAGCTCTGAGAGGGAATATCATATTCTTATTCACAATATGACTTAAAAAATGCTCATGTGAAGAGAAAACAATAGTTAAATAACCCTCCTGCCTCCTGAATTGAATGTCAGGAGTTAGAAGGGTACAGAGACCTGTTCAAAGAGTCATAAGCCATGCTGACCTAACTCTAGCTGTGATAGCTGCAGTGAGGATAAACAAGGCAAGAACAAGCCTTCTTCATCACCTCTTTGACAGGCAAGGGTAAAAGGAAGCCAGGGGTCACCAGAATGGGATTTAGTTTTTTCTCATTATTTAGAGTCAAACACACCAGTAACAGGGTCGTAATATAAATGTTGGGAGACTTGCACTTTCCTGCAAGGTAGGAGTCATCATTGTAAGAGATCAAGTGCCAGGCAGGTGAAGGATGGAAGGGGAGGTAGGTTGTGTTAGCATATTCAAGTCAATGACTTGAGCTTTCTGTGGGAGAAAACGAGACTTGAGCAGAGGAGGTTCATCAGATAGGTGGATCCCAGGGGTTTGGACCCTTTTTTTGGGTTGCTCGTGCTGTGTGATGGTTGTGTGGCTGTCGTGTTGGCTGGTTCTGATCCAAGCGTCTGGTGAAAATGAAAGCTGAGGTTTGGCCATCTCCCTTTTTTCTTTCCCTTTTGCTGTAGACATTGTTCGCAGCGACATTGCCCTGGATAAGCAGAAAGGCTGTAAGATCGCCCAGCATCCTGACATAATGTTGGAGCTACAGAGGGAAAAGGCAGCTCAGATGCACTTGGTTTTGTTAAAGGAGCAGTTTTCAAACACATACAGCAACCTCACATTAACAGGTAAGGCTGCAAGACCAGCTCTGGAGCCAGGAGCTGGGGCTAGTTCTTACTAACTCACAGGTGTATTAAAACCCTCGGGTGCTTCACCTCTGTATGAATCAGCATCTCTCTGGCTGCCTCTGTTTCCTACCAAGATTACTGGGTGCTGGGAGGGAAAGGACCTGCAGGAACTCGTGGTGGACTCAGAAGGCCTCTGCGGCTGGCACCTACACAGACACTCCAGATTTGGTGCCCCTGGACAGAACGTTTTGTGCAGTCTGACCTAAGCAGAATACCACGGCACGTGAAGTGCTGGAGAAATCTCCCTGCTAACTGTTCACGTCGATGGGGCTGCAGCAATTACTAAATTTGGAGTCCTTTAAGCTGCAGCTGATTTTTTTTTCTTTCCAGAGCATGCACTTTGTGTGAACCCAGTAAATATTAAAGAGCAAATATAAAGGGATAATGGCCCAGACAGAGATGAGAGGATACTCTTTTTCTGGCAACTGTTTGTATTATCCAGGGAACAGAATCTCAAAGGATGGAGTAGACTGCCACATTTTGGATACACATTTAATGGTGCTTGTAAAGGACTGATGTCTTCAGGCAGTGAGTGGGCAGAAGGATGGGATSCCAGCAGCCAGCAGTGTCCTTTCATAGCTGTTCTCCTTATCACTACAGCTGGATGAGCCACAGATGATGGGAAGGAGGAAGAGACTAATAAATCAAACAAGATCCCCTTCTCCTCTTGCCGGGTCCCTTTCCTGTGAAAGGCAGGGAGGTATCCGATTTTTATGGGAGGGAGGGCCCTGTGCTCTGACCGGGGAGGAGATGGCAAGCCCCGTCGTGGCCCTGCCCTGCTGCTGGGCTGGGAGAGGCAAGTGGGTCCTGTGCAACCTCCCCTCCTCTGCTGCCGTCCCCAATTCAATGTCCAGCCCCTGCCTTTAAGCCAGCACAGGTCTGCGTCCTCACCAGGGACAGCAGTGCAGCAGTGAGCTCTGGCTCTCCTGGGGACATCGGCTGTGCTGGACCTCTTGGGGACCCCACAGAGGTGGGAGGTGGGATGGCGATACCAGGGCTGGCAGAGGGCTCAGCCCTAGGGGGGCTGTGGGCATCAGGGCCACGAGCATGGCTGAATCGCATCATTCCTGAAAGCCCAGCATTTAAATGGGATCCTCAGAGCCGTTTCTCATTCTCTGTAATGTAATCCACTTGGCTGTTTATTCCCAGTACAACTGCTGGAATCAACATTGTCAGCTTTTCCCCTGACAACTTGCTTACTTTCCACTAAACAAACTTCCCTCGAGAAGAGAAGCTGCTCTCCCCTATCCTCCTTCCCTCGCTGCTTCAAAAGCTCTCCGGCATTGCTCACATTTTTTACAGAACCTGCAGAGCAGAGGTGCTACCTGGTTATCAGCTTAGCTCTTAGCCTTTCCAAGTGTGTTTACAGGATAGTTCACAAGGTTTTAGCTCTAACTCTCCAGGGGGGAGAGAGCAATTTCACTGGAATATTACCGAAAGAACTATTTTAATGTCCTTTAACTCCCTTTGAATGTGAGCAGAGCAACTTCATAATTGTTATGAAGTTTAATCTTTTATTTCATAGGCATAGTCTGAGAACATGGACTCTAGACAGCTAAGCATAATATTTAACTGGAACTCTACTAACTTGTGTAAATATTTCCCTTCTCCGTGATGGATCTGGTGTTTGGGGTGGGCAGAGGGGGTTGTACATCTGTTGCAGAAGGGCATTCCTTACCTTCAAAATTCCATCAGCCAGAGTTTGCTTGAGGACTTCTTTTTGTTCTGTACAGAGTTTTTGTACAGTGCTGTAGGGAGTCCCTAGATCAGCAGCAAGGTACGTGGGGTGAGGTTAAGGGGCAAGGATCCAGACCTGGTTTGGGGAGGGATAGTGAAGGACTGAGTTTGCAGGGATGGAGTATCCAGGGGATCCCTGAGAACAGGGTTTCCTCCCTGGAGGCCTGTATCCAAGAGTCACTTGGCCTCATGCAGTGCATGTACTGTGGATGACTCTCAGTACTCACTGTCCAGCCTAGACTGGAGGAATATTCAACGCCACACCTCTGAGAGGGGCTCCTACTACTGCTAGTTCCTGCAGCACTTTAATTATGCCAAAGAAATCTAAATGGAGTATCTTGCCCAAAGTCATGTGAGAATAAAGGTGCTTTATGATGGGATAGCTACTCTAGGAGAGCTTGGGAGTAGGAATACCACCGTGAGGCATCCTTATTCCTGTGCTACTACYGCTACCACTGTAGTGATTTGGATAAAAAGTCCCCTTCTCTTCCTCCTCCTCCCAGATGACATAGTTATATGAGCAACTTGAAAGACTATAGATCAGGCCTCCCACACTGTCTGCAAGTGTGGGCAAGTGATACTGCCATCAAACTTCCATGCAGTATCTTCATGGCTTTAAGAATGAAAGCTCTTAGAGTGCAGGGAGTGTGATTCTGCAGTCCCTGTGGCATCACTGTAAATTGGGGGCTTTTTCAAATCTATGCAGCAGTTGCACATGGTTCCCAGTGTGCTCCTTATCTCAGCGATCTGGCAGGGTTGTGGTTTTGCACTGGGATTTAAGCTGCTCCCAGCAGCAGGTACCTCCAAGGTAAGAGGGTGTCTTAAAATGAAATGTGGTTTTTTGTGCTAAGGCACAACCGAGACTGAGTGAAACCAGGCAGTCTTTCTGGCTCTCRTTCCTCCAGGAACACATGTTAGACTCTGATTTAGACCACTTTGGTTTCTCTAGACAAGTATGAGCTTTCCTCGGCTCCTGTCTGCAGGCTTTCTCTTGCATCTTGCATTTGCTTTCTGTACGTGATCTTTCTAGGCTTACTGAGCCTGCCTTTCTGAGATGAGTGATAGTCTTTGATCTGTGATAGTACTATTTAAATGCTGTATAACATTTTGAGGCTTATTAATCTTTGCTGCTTCCCCCTTGGTGCTCAGAGATAGGTATCTCGTTTCACAGATGAGCATCTCTGATGCTCTCTGGTGAGCCTGTGGTAGAGCAGGGGGAGAGTGCACAGCATCGCCTGCTCTCCTCTGGGAACTGGCGCTCTCAGCTCAGCCCGCGGTGGGATAGGGGAGGAGGAGGAATCTTTGACTAGAAACACTTCTCTGCTCCTTCCCAGTCGAGTTAGGTGGAGCAAGCAGTGATTCTTTTATGGCTTGTATCAGCAGGAGTAGAAGTTGCAATCGTCACAGCAGGCTCCCCTCCCTTTGCAGTCCTCAGGAGAAATGTCCAGGTGACAGTAAGGTTGTAAGTAAGATTTTGGAGCCCTGGAGCTGAGGGGTGAATGCACAGCATTGGGCTGGCAGCGGGTGAGGTGTGAGGAACTGCCCGGGGCAGTGGAGACACAACATGCATGCAGGTTTTAGGGAGTGAGACTGTGGAGAGTGGGGCAGCAGCAGGCAGAGCTTTGATAGATTAAATCTGAAACCCTCCATCTGTGGTGCCAGTTTGGGCTGGGTTCATGTACTGCATTTGTACTTTCAGAGATTGGATATCCGCAGGTTTCTGCACTGTTATTAAGTAAAGCCCGTTAAGCCTAATAGAAGAGGGAATTGCTCAGGTCAATAGACATATGTGAAAAACTGTCCCCTCCTGTATTAACGTGGAGTGTTAAGCCTAACTGAGCTTCCCAAGGTACAAGGACAAACCATAAATTTGCTTTCAGGAGTTCCCGTCCTGAGGAAACAAAATAGTGCCTCACTTCTCATTCTGAAGAGTGGAAAAATGCCTCTTCTTTCTGCTCTACCTTCTGCTTGAAGCTACAATGCAGATTATTTCGCTGCATCAAGAGACTGGTGATGACAGCTCCCCAGCCTGTCCTACCACACCACATCTGCACTGAAAAGCTGGTGAGGAGACTGCAGGGTGTGTGGTGGGACCCCCCCACCCTGTTACATCACACGACACAGCCTCTAAAAGCAGCAGTGAATGGAGAAGACCCTCCCCACAGGGTACATAATGCTCCCAGTTGATCCTCCACGGTCCCACCCTGCTGAGGGTGTTAGCAGAGAGTCTCTTGCAGCTGYACTGAGAGAGACCTGGGGGATTAAAATCAGGTGGGAGCTGCTAGGAACAGAGTTGAGAGCTGCCGAAGAGTGTATTTCACTGTCCAACATTGCAATCAGGTGTTTTACATTGGCCCTATTAAGCCATTTCCCCCCCAAAGCCCCATCCCATTACCCCTATTAAGGTCATTAGATAACTTAAACTCTGCCATAACAACAGTTGTGAACTCTTTGTGAGGCTTTCCTTGCAAAAGGCCACTTCTGGAGGTGTTAGCAACCAGGCAGAGACCCTCTTCTTCCAGGGTAAGTGGTATGGGTGTGTGAGGTGGTGGTGGTGGTGATGACGATGACGGAGGGCACATGCCAGCTTTTCCTAAGTAGGGATGCACAGTGGTGGCATGAGTGGGAGCAAAGCACATCACGTGGGAGCAGAAGCGTGCATGTGGCTACTGCAGAGCAATTATGCATGGGGTGGCATGGAGCAAGGATAAGGGCAGTGTGTCTGTGTGAAGAGCTTGCAAGAGAGAAGCTGCCCCACAGAAATATGGTTTTCTTCTCTCCCCTGAAGACAGCGAAGGCTGCAGTTGCKCTCGTTCCTTGGCAGGGAATCACACAGCTCAGGTTGAGTGCCTGTGACATTTGTGCTTCCTGCACTTGGGAACCTCCCCCGGTGGTTTTGTGATTCCTGCTGAATGCTGTGGGGTTTGTGAGATGGTGGTCCTGGAGCAGGACACGTCTGCAGGGCCTGGGACCTGTCCCATGGGGCACTGGGTCTGGAGGGGGCTGTGGCTCAGAGGCTGCCCCTGTGAGGGGGTCTGTGCAGAGAGCAGGGCACGGGGCTGGCCATGCTTTTGGTGCCTGTGCTGCCGGGCAGAAAGGCTGCGCTGCTCTGCTCTTTTTTGCTGGCGTTTTCTCCTTATATATGGTTTTATCTCCAGTTATAGCTAACTCCATTGGGCTGGAGGGAGGGCCACCTTGTGAGATAGGGCCTGGGAGGGTTGTTGCAGAGGTATGTGCAGCTTCCTTGCCTTTTTGGCACCTTGTTTGGGATCAGCAGCCTAAACATCCTGTGGTCTGCACAGCGATGGTACATATCATAGCTGTTTTACTGGGTGCTGCATCGGGGGGTGGTCGGCACTGCGCTTGCTCGCCAGCTTTCCTTCAAGGAGAGTGCTCACTGGGGCTTTGTAACAGGCCTGCGAGTGGCTTTTGGATCAGGCTGTCTGCCATTCTGTCCATCGCAGCCTGTTATGTTATATACGTTATTCACAGCCTTGTACAAAATAGATCTGAAAAGGACCTCAAGAGGGCATCTTCTAGCCTTTTCCGTGACAAATCAGCTGTACCTGAACTCTGCTTGGGGAAAGGTGCATAAGGAGAGGCAATATCTTCTCTGTGACCAGCTGATATAGTTGGAAAAACAGACAAACTTTGGAGGGCTTGGACCCTTTGTCAGGGCTGAAAAAGAAAAAGCAGCATTCAAAGCTAAACACACAGTGAAAATAAWTTCCCTGAGTTTGTCTCCTTGATTAGAACAACTGGGGTACTGGTGGAGAAGTCATGTCAGCAAGGAGAAGATAATAATGTCATCAGCTCCTATGTGAAGGAGAGAGGGAGAGAGAATTGCCGTGAAACACTGGGGGGTTTCCTGGGAGGAAGGCACCAGAAAAATTGTAATATGTCATTAGAACAATATCTGTACCGAGCCCATAGTTAATGACCAGCAGAGCAGCCGGGTCCATTTTGAGGATGGTTTGCAGGTGTCTTCTGAGACCTCGGGATCAGAACTGAGGGGACGGTGCTGGGAAAAATAAACCATGAAAAACAATCTCTTGTGACTGAGTATTTTTGTGCTGTTATCAGTTGTTTATATGAGCTCGTTCTGAAGCAAAGTGGCTGTTTGTTTTTACTACACAGCTTTCTGAGGGTGTTTGGTGCGTAGCTGAAATATATTGCATTCCTGGGTATGTCTGTGTAAAGCCAGCAGGTTGTTGGGGCTCAGTGGCTGGGCACTGGTGTTGCCCAGGTTGTGGGGACATCACTGTTAACTGATTCAAATGATGTGGCTTTATCTTTGTTCTTAAACCTCCTGTGATGGGAGAGATGTACCCTCCCTCAGAAATCGGCTCTAGGGCGTAATTATCTATATCATTATGGAGTTGGTGTTTTTAAAATCTCTTGCTTCAATTTAAGCCCATTATGGCATGTCCTCTCCCCATGGACATGGAGAGCAGCTTACAGCACTCCTTTCCTCTTTGCAGAAGTCTTTTACATATTTGAGGCTTGTTGTCATGTTTCCCCAAAGACTTTTGTTCTCTACACTGAACAACTGCTGTTCTTCTGCTCTTTCCTCATGGCCATGTTATTTTCAAGTTGAATGACACATGCGTGRTTGATTCTGCCTCTTGAGGTCCCTTTCAGCCCTCTCTAAAATTTTTTGTAGTTCTGTGTTTTGTTGGGGTCCCTTGGGATCTCTCCACTTGGTCTGGGCTGTTTTTCAAGTGCGTTGCCTTGAAATGAGCCCAGTATTGTAGCCAAAGCCTTTCTTGACTGAGAAGAGCGGCAGGGTTATTTCACGTATCTTGTGCATGACACTCCTGTCTGTATACCCCTGCATAATCATGGATTTTTTTGGTACAGTATTGCTTGTTCATGCCTGCACTTTTGTGTACCATTTCCCAACCAGCTGTGTGTTCCCCGTATGGAATTTCATCTAGACTCTAATTTCCTAATTTGCTAATTAAAATGTTACATGAAACTGGAAGTAAAGCCTTGCGAAAGTAAAGGTATATAACATCTGTTGCCTCTAGCTCGCATACAAGACCCTTYTGCTCTGTCAAAGAGAAGGCAGGTTGGCTTCACGTGGCAGAGCTATTGCTTCCAGCCCTTCCTTGCAGATGGATTGTTTGATTTTTCAAAATTTTTCCAGGAATGGAAGTTATGTTGACTGGCCTGCAATTTCCTTGAGTTATCAACCTGTTGAATATAGCCACTATATTTGCCCTTTCTCAGTCTTTTGAAACCTCATTTGTCTTTCAGAAATTCCCAGAGATAGTTGCTGATGGACCTCAGCTTATTTGACAACATCAAACTTCAGTAATCTTCATTCTGCTCATGTGCTACTATGCCTTCCACTTCTACTCTGTTGCTTTTAATTGCACTAACTTTGTAGTCTTAGTTGTCCTTTTTCATGAAGACTGACCCAACAAAAGCATTAAATGTTTCAGCTTTGTCTCTGCAACTCTCTGAGTTGTTGGCTATTGTGAAATTGTGTCCCAATTTATACCTCTCTGCTTCCTGAGACAGCTGTGAGCCAAACCCCTGGGATCCCTGGCCTCCTCTTACCCTAATTAGTAGTTTTACAACTTGTTGTGTGCTGATGGTGTGTGTGTGTGTGTGAGAGAGGTCATGAAGGTGAATCTCTTTTTCAGGTGACACTCTCTAGTCTGTTAAGCAACACTTTGGCTTTCTCATTATCCGATTTGATTATTGCTTTTGTAACTGTGGGGAACGTGGCTTCTTATGACATGTTCAGTATTTATTAAATTCAATTTACTGTCCAAATTAACTAGCCTCATAAGAGAAGATATTTTATAAATTGTGTATCTTCAAATTAGCAATTATATGTACATTATAATATGTAATGTCATTACCAGAACCAGCCAGTTCTGGGTGCCGTGGAGAGAATAAAGAAAACACATAAACCTAACAGAAAACAGATTTCAGTGGGAGGGGGGAGGGCTGACATGCACTAACAGCTTTGGAAGGGCTTGTGGCATGTTCAGTGGCATAAACCAATCTATTAACCTTTTCTCCCTGCTCAGGAGGTGATGAACTCTTTGGTCTGTCTCTTCCCACTGATGTAGTTATCAAATGTCTCCTCGTTACCACTGGCGATCCCTGCTGCGAGCAGTTTCTGTTGAACACTTGGCTCTTTAGCTCTGTCCCTCTCTCCTGGTGCCGTTGCTTTGTGCTCATCTGCATCAGCCTGATGGAGTTGCCGTTTCTCCTTAGTGTGCTGCAAGCCACGGAGGAGTCTGTGATTTACCCTTCCCTTACCCCCACACTAAGATAATTTGCATTTGTTCCCTTATCTTGCTGCATATTTACAAAACACCATCTTTCCTGAACTCCCTTCTCATTCTGCATGAAATCTCACTTGCCAACTCTCTGAGTTTACTACAGCCTCCGTCCTTACACTGCACTGCTTTTACCCTGCTGCTATTTCCCCTTCTATTCCTAATGAGCACGAACACTTGTTTCTGGCTCCCTCGCCCATGGTGCTTTCCACCTTTGTATTTTTTCCCAGTTTTTCTCTGCTGATGGGAATCAAACCTCAAGGAGTCTCCTTCCCAGTTTTGTTCCTGTCTCTTCTTTCACAGTTTTTTTTCTCGGCRCATTCCAGGAACTTGATGCGAGGCTGTGTCTGTCTTCCTTTCCCAGCAAATGTGTGGGCAGTTAAAGGTCCCTAATTACCAGTGGGTTCTGTGTTTCAGATGCTCCCAATAAGCCTGTGCTTCTGATCTCCCTGATTTTGTAGCCTAAAGCAGACCCCCAGTGTGCCAGTGTCTGGGCTCCTTCCACTCTTACGTTACACAGAGGTTTTTATACCTGCCCTTTGTACTACTGAATTTCACCCCCTGCTTTTATGCTGGGCCCCAAGATCATCCAGACCTTCTCGTGTGATGTTTCTCATCCTCTGCTGTGCTGATGATAATTTTCCTCTTTGTCAGCATCATGCTTAACTCTGACTTTCAACCCCTGGAGCTTTGCCTCCCACCATCAGGTTAGAAACCCCCTCTCCCCCCATGCTAATGTAACGCCCACAAGCAGCAGTCGAATCTTGTGGATTTTCCTTTTTCATAAGCTGAATAGATTTGGCTCCTTAAGCTTCGCTTCGCCAAAGTCCCTCCGTAGCTCCTCCTTTGTCCTGTGGCCATGCAGGACAGACTTTTCCATCCTGGAGATAGAGCTCTATATTGTTTTCCCGTACGTGTATTCTCTTGTGCTTGGCTGAATTAAAGCACGCTTGGTTGGACGGTGGCCATTTAACCATACAAATTGGATCGCRGGGTAAACGGGGGCTGTTTTGTTCGTTATTTACTAACCTACGTTTGTGCTATCTGCAAGCTGCCTCTGAGGATCTTATATTTATCTAAATGATTGGTAAAAACACTGCATCCTGTGGGATGGGAAGTAGGCGATGGATATGTTTTTGTCTCATCAGCCACTTCTATCCATCTAGTTATGCCAAATTATTTCTGTTAACGCAAGTTCTTAAATCAAGCTGTAACATCAGTTAGACAGGACTTGATTCTGTACAACATATGTTGGCTGGTAATTAGTTGAGACGTGAATATAATGAATTATCGGTAGATTCTCATATTGGCTTTTAATTACTTTGTCTAGGTCTGCTGTCAGGCTGGTGGGCTGTCGCTCCCTAGGTCAGCTAGTCCTGCCTAAGCACCGGCACGGGGTTAGGGCTCTCCTACCCTTCTAGAATTACTTGGCATTCCAAGATTTATTAAAAATTAGCATCAGCAGGTCAGAGATCTCCTTAGCACACTTGGAGGTGCAAATTATCCAGGGYGGGTGATTTAACAGTGTTTATCTAAAGCAGATGTTATCTAATACATCTCYTGGTCATTAGTAAACTGTGAAGTACATCATCGTCTTATGATGAGTTCATTATCATATCTTTTTCCCAAATACAGAGTGCATATATTTGTATTTTTGTAATTACATTGCTAATTTTACTGTGTGCACAAAATAATGGATCTATGTCTCTGTTCACCTTCTTTTCTCTATATTTGAATTCCCACTATTAAGTCAGCAAGGCATGAATTTTTCCATTGTGTTTTTTAAATACTTTATTTATTTTCTGCACTTYGTAATTTGCAGTGGGTTGCTATTTCTTTAGCTTTACAATCATGGCTTATATTGTTTTCTGTTATTGCTGTCTACACTACTGCATAAGGATGGGTTTCCAACCAAAATCCCCTTCCATCATGGTGGTGGAATATGCTGATTTTGGCCATTTAAATCACCTAAAAACAAACTAAAAAAAATACTTTAAATATTCTTTTGGATTATTTTGTCCAGTATTATCTTCCCAATAATTTAATTAGATAATTTTTCTCAGTGTGGAGAAGTTGAAGCACCTTGTGTATGTATTTCTGACTGCGACTACAGTCCCACTAGCTTTTCTCAAATGCAGGCTTTGAGAAGGCAGCTGTCGATGCAGACAGAGCAGGGAACTCCACGTCTGGTGAGTTCTCTGTGTTTTTAAAAAATTTCCTAGCAAATTGTGACATAGCAACAAATTTCGCTCCAGTCGGAGGAGTATCGCCAGCTCCAGCCACCAGCCCTATGTATTTGCTCCCCGTGAAAAATAACAGGAATCATTATTTATGTGCTGCTGGGAAGCTTGCAGCTGGGAATCGGGGATGTGTGTCTGTGGCGTGCAGGATACATCTCTGACAGACCTGTGCTTTGTGGCTGGGCTAACTCATGGAGAAAACAGAGGAGACGGGAGAGGCGCGGTTGGTAAGCCTGGCTTGGCAGGGAGTGACAGGGATAATCTCTGCGGCCGGACCCTGGCTCCTGCCTGCACTGTGCTGCTCGGTGGGGGCACTGCCTGCTGGTGGGAACGCAGTTTGGTCTCAAGGCTTGTTCTCCGGTTGCTTGTTCTAACCCCTTTTCCATCTGTCCATTCATTTATTATTTACTGCTTTCTCTTGCTCTTTTCTTCGTTAGCTGGTTCCCGATGCTCCTGGCTTTGGAAGGGGCTGTCTTATGGGGAATACAAGGGCAGCAGCAAACACCGCTGCACTGCTGCTCTGCCAGCCCTCCTTGTCATGGGGACAGGAGCGTGTGGCACACACAATTAAATTCTTTAACGTTTTTCCAAGTTGAGAAAAGGGTCAAAATCCTAGAAATAAGAGGTTCACACTCCTACATGCAGTCTACTCTCTGCCTTTTCAGAGGCTTGTACTGGGGATGGATACGCTGGGGTGGGAGAGTAACGTGAGAGCCTGTGGAAATGCACRCTTTGTGCAGCTAAAGGCGGTGTGGGGAAGAGCGAGGTTACAAGGTGTTCAAAAGAAATTTTGGATCTCTTTTTACTTCATTAAGTTTTATATTCGGTTGCTGTGCCAAGAGACACAATTATTGACTTTCTTAAAGAAATGAAAAACTCCATGAATTAAATACTCTTCCTCCCCCAGTTGAAAAGGTGGCAAAAGCAAAGGTTTTGTAGGAGAAACTGAAACTGGTTCAAATATAATTGTATTAACTAATTAGGGGAACCCTGGAAATGGGGCTGAGACTTGCAAGCCTTTTTTCTTCTCCTTGCTGGGGCACTCCAAGAGTTGGATCACCTGGGGAAAGCATGTTTAAGAAATACCAGATGGTCTCTGCGATGATCCAGCTGTGGACAATCACTCCCAGCCAGGCAATCTGCCTTGCTGTCGAAGCCCTCTAAAACTGTGCTGCCCATTTGTCATGCTTCTCCAATTGCAGCGCTCTGGATAGCTTCTTTTTTCCTTGTCTGGCTCTTCCTCTCCAGTTTTTATCACCCACCCCCTCCATGAGCTAATGTAGTAACATCCCTTCATTGGCTATAAATCCATTGAAGAGCCATATATAAAATATTACTTTGTTAGGGAAGATTGGGAAACATCTGTTTTTTACCCATAAGAGTCAGTCTTTGCTTGTCTCATATGACGATGTGACTATTTATATATTTGTAAAGTAAAAAGAAGGAGAGAAAGATGGGAATCCTAGAAACAATTTGAATGGAGCCTCTAAATGGAGGAAACTCAGCTCTGGGATTTGTTTGGAGGCTAATGCTTGGGAAGGCAGGGGGCACAGGCTGAGAAATTGCTTAGATGTCTGACAAGGTAACAGTTGTACCAACTGCAGAAGGTCCTTCTGGAAGCCTTTTGACCTTGTATAACTGTTCCTAGGTGCTCCCTGGCACATACTCACCCAGGAAAGCTGTGGGTCTAAACCATTATGTATTATCTACTAATGGAACAGGAACCTGGGAACAGTGATGGTCCTTAGATCGGTAGGAGACTATAACCATAGGGGTGTACATACATAGCAGCAAAAGTACGTACCTATGGAGGCTTTGCATTTAGGTGGGTATGCCAGGGCATGGTGTCTCAGTCTGCTGGCATGAACTGCCTCTCRCCCAACCTGCTCGGCACTAGTGCCTTGCAGAGCTGCCTGCTTTTGCTCACACATATGGCACTTAATCTATGTCTCCATCTCCTTGCATCACAAGGGCATTGGTTTCTGTGAGCGTGTGTGTGGGGAGGGCTGGCTCTGGGTACCCCAAGGTAGTGGTGGTGCGAGAGCAGGATGCTGGGGGTGTATCGTGCCTGCCATGGAGCGTGACATGAGAGCTTGAGGGAATATGGGGCCTCTAGGGTTGGTGTGGGAAGGCTGTCCCAAAGAGCCAGCCAGCCAGGCTTGGGACACTTTGTTCATGCTGCTGGCCTGAGCCATGGAGTGAGATGCTCTGTTAGCCATGCTGAGGTTGCAAGGAACGAGTCTGTCTGTGTGAGGAGGGTGCTTGGCAGCAAACAAGGGAGGATGCTGCTTGGAATGAGCTGGGCAGGCAGGGAGGATACGCCTCCAGAAGGCTGCCTGTGGTGCTGGGTACCTCACCTGCAAGGCAGCTGCTTTGCCAGTCTCTGAGCCCCTCAGCAGGTGAATGTGGAAGGAGGAAAAGGAGACTTCAGTGCTTGCATGCAGGCGGTGGCAGGGTTTGCCAGATGACCCATGCCACAGCTGTTCTCTGTGCCCTGCAAGACTGGCATATGGGAACAAAGTGCCAGAGCTGCTACCGATGGATGCCATTCCATGCAGCCGTCCTCYTTTCCTGGCCAGGTTCAGTGCCCTCAGCCTGCCTTGTTGCTGCACAAACATGAAATCCYGCTCTTGGTTCTCCTCTCCTCAGAGCTATGGGTTGCTGTGTTGGTTTGGATCCAGCTCACCCATCTGAGGTGGGGAACGCCCCAGAGGGGACCTCTCCTCCCTCTGCCTGCCAGCCTTGCATATCCCATGTAGCCTCCATGATGGATGGCTGCCTGCTCTTCTCAGCCTGGCCAAAACCAAACTCCATGTGTGTCTCCCCTGCTGAGCCCGCTCATGCCTTTCTGCAGGGCGGTGGTTGACAGCTGTGTCTTCCCCGCGGCCTCGTAACGTGCTTGCACCGCTCCCTCYCCCCTTCTCCCACACACTAGCTGCTGTGCTGCCGTCCCCTCCCGCTGTGCGGGAGCTCAGCCTGTTCTAATGGCTATCTGCCCTCGCTGTAGCCTTGTGGGCCTTCTGCTTGGCTTTTGCAGCCTTTCCTTTTTCAAGCTCCCTCTTATTCTCCCTCCTGTGGTCCTATGGCAGCCTCTCTTGCTAATCAGACCTTGAGCCCTCTTTTCCTCCCTCTGCCTGGTCTGCTGCCCGGTCAGTGTCGAGCTATGCTCTAGCCCCTGTGGGCACTGGTAAAAGCTTCCAAAGCTCCATGCGACACCAACCTCCACCTGGTGCAGCTCCCCTGAACGCTAGTGACAAGTAAAAGGTTATTTTAAAATGGTAAGATATTAAATAGACATTGCTGCTCTAACACCTGCTGTATCTTTGTCCTCTCTGTGCCAAAGCCTTCAGTTATCTTGCGCGACATGTCAGGGGACCAGTGTAAAATCTGCTACTCGGCTTTGGCAAGCTCCTGTGGCAGCAAGGCCTGTACAGCTCTGAGCTTGGAAGTGGCACCTGATGGCTTCACAGGTGAACACACGTTCATGTGTTTTCATGCTGAATGTAAATTTGGACTTAACAGGATCGAAGAGTATAGGCTAAGTTTGTGAGGTGGAAGCAGATAATGAAAAAGGAGTTRCAGATGTTGCAAATAGCTGGGTGGGCTTGAGCCATAGGAGCAGAGCGGCAGCTGGGAGGACAGGCACAGCCAGAGCCCTGTAAGGGTCGATGGGAAGCTCTGATGTTGGAAATGGTATTGGTGAGGCAGTATTGGGCACCGCTTCCAGTTCTCTTGTCCATTTTAGCAGAGAAAAGATGCTGTATAGTTGGAAAAGATTCAGAAAAGAGCAGTAAATGTGACCAAATCCTGCAAATATGGAGCTATAGACAAGGTTTTAGTAAGATTCAGCTACTTGGGGAAAATTAAAAAATAACTTGATTATAATGCACAAGTACCAACAAGGGGAAGAAAAAGTTCAGAGCAAATAGCTCAAAATGTTAGCAAAGAAAGGCACAAAGAGAACCTATGATTTAAAGCCTAACGCAGGACAACCTTGGGCTAATAATGTGCAGATTTATAATGCTGAGAATAAATGTTGGAATGTTTCTACCTAGGTATGAGGCGAATTAACAGCCACTGTCAGCCTGAAAGCCAGACTCCTGCTGAAACTGTTTCAGACCGAAGTTATGGATTTTGTGTAGTGATTATTAGGTCAGGTCCTCTAACCCTTATCAAGCAGGAAACAAAACTATGTTATATTAATGGTCCTTTCCATCCTTATAATCTGAATAGATGTGTAATGTGAACGTTGTGCCTCCTAGAGAAGAGGTGATCACAGCAATTAATTGCTCCCTGAAACCGAACTGAATTAGTTAGCCTTTGCTAGTAACTCGTCCAAATGGACCTTTCACTCTGCTGGGAGCAAAGCTGAGCTTGGACTATGGGCCCCAGTTCTGTCCTGGTTAGGAGAGGAGTTGAACTTAGTCCCTGCCTAGGCCAGAACCTGCCTGGCCTTGGTGTGATGTGCGTTGGTACTAGAAGAAAGATCAAGTTTAGGTCAGGGGTTTTTGGCCAGAGGTGGCTGAATTTAGGCAAGCTCAGCTGCTTCTCCTTGCCATAACCACCCCCAGGGAGGAGCTGATGTGCTGACCAGGACAGTGGGGCAGTCTTCACTCCCTGCCACCAAATCCTTCCCTGAAATGAGATCCAGAGACCAACCAGCTGAAATGCAAGAGCTTCCCCAGAAGGGACCTGTGTTTGATACAGTAGTCGTCTTATTTTCCTGCTTTATTTTAAAGCTTGTTCATTCCCCAGAAAAAAGATTTAGCAGATATTTCATTGAATAAATGTAGTAGAGCTACTTCTGAACTTTGGTGTCCAAAAGTTCGTTTATGATCTTGCTGTATATAAATTCTCAGATCTAGGGTTTTGACACAGAAATAGTCTTCATTTGATAGAACGTTACAAATTCAAGTTTCAGAAATTATCCTCTTGAGCGATCTCCATGGTGTTTGGCACCATGACAAGCCATTAGTCAATCCTGAAATAGTCATCAAGCAGAAAACCAGCTTATTTTATATACTGTTTCTTAGAGAGTTAAATATTTCCACATATTCAGGCTCTGATTGGAGTCTTGGATCCTTTCCAAATGTTCAACCTGTAAAGATATTTGAGAACCCCAGGACTTAGGCTCTTTCCAAAAAATGATAGATTTCACTTGAATTTTCACAAATGGAAAACCACAACTCCCCATAGCTGCAAAGAAGCAGCTGTCATACCAGGTACGGAGTATGAGAAAACACTTTCTAAAAGCTTCAGGGACTTCCCATTATCTGGAATTTTTTAGTGCTCTTAAAATTTGCGAAGAAAACAGCGGTTTTTTCCGGCACAGCGTTGCCTCAGATAATCGGCTGCACCTGTTTGGAAGCGGCGCTTCATGTTGTTCCCTTATACAGACCCGTGCATGTGTTTCTGTTAATTTTTTCCTAGAAACCCAAGTGTCAACAAATTGTGAGCCCCTGCATTGCAACTCTGTGCAAAATCCCAAATTAGTGTGTTTCTGAGCACTTTGCCACGGAAAGTCTGTGGTCTTGAGTGACTGAGTTGACTTTAGAGTTTTGAAGCTGAAATCCTGGGATGTGGGGACACAGGCAAAAAGCTATTGAAGAAATCAATGGCTCCAAATTAACAGCTTCAAATCCAAAGTTCTGCTTTTCGCTGTTGTTGCTGCTCTTCTTTTAAAAAAAAAGTGGCAATTTTCCAATTCAGAAATTGGGATGGATTTTAGTAATGGTAATGGGCTTCTTTCAGGAAGGGTTAATTTTTGGTGAAATCCAGCGCAGACATGCATGATGAGAATTTGGGAAATGAGGAGTTAAGTCATGATGATGTAAACCATTGTTCTGCATTTAAAATAATAGCGCTCAGATAATTCTGATGTTGGGGCTTCTGCTTGTGTTGGCTGAGAGGTTGCCAAAACATGTGTGTGTTGTTCTGAATTGGTAAATGATTCCTACTTATAGGACAGGTGTCTTCTGATGTCCCAAGTTCAGTCTGTTCTGTAATCCCAGATCCTGTTTCTGATCTACATTTAATAAGGTGTGACAGAAGAAGATAGGAACCTTGCAGACCAAATCAGGCTAGGAATGTTTTGAATTTAGCTCTGCCCAGCTCTGTCTGCTTGTTATGCAGGGTATCTTTTCATAAGGGACTTGCCCTTCTAAAATTCATTTTTGGACTTTTCTTTCTGAAGCACTTTTGGCTCGTTTACATGCAGCCCAAAGGCTGCTGAGYGTGCCAGCCTCCTTCCTTTGCACTGACTCAAGAGGTAAAATGCTTTCTTACATATATTATTTTTTATGCAGCTTTTCTAATGCAGGAGCTGCAATGAGGCAGGGCTACAGGGAGGGATGTGGTGGCAGGAGCAGAGTCAAGGTGTACRTGATGGCAGCTGTGCAAATAAACCCTTGTGTTTCCACCAACATTTAAATTAAACCGTGCTTTACAGCTATTGGTTTGGGCTACGCAGCATCATCGAACAAAGGGTCGGATYAGTTGCAATTAGTTATGCAACTGTCAAAATGACTCTCTCCCGTTATCTTGCAAGCTGGTGGTGGAAATGAAGAGAGACCCAGTTATTGTGATGCTGATGCTTCTGCTCTGGTCATTATACTGCATTTTGAAAATAATTATTAAAAAAAAAAAAGCCCTCTCTCAGCTTGAAATGAATGTGGAGCCAATGGAGGTGTTTGATAAGGGGGAAGCAAAAATATGACCAAGCTCCTCTTCTAGAGAGGAGTGCAGGCTTTGGAGCTGGGGGTTCAAAAGAGGTGAGGCTGTTGGGAGGAGGGAGAGAAATGCAGGTTCACAGGCAGGGAAAGCTCTTGAGATGCCTAATTCAAGGGAAGAGGTGCAGGTGCAATGCCAGGGACTGGGGTGGAGGGAGGAAGGAGTGGAGCTCCCTGACGTGTCTGCTGCCCCATCAGCCTCTGGTCTGGCCACCGCAGAGCCAGGCCCTGTTGTGGCATGTCTGGCCGTGGCATGGGATGGCAAAAGCATTGAGGAGTYGCAGGCGAGCATGCTGCTGCAGGGTGGGTCGGCAGAGCGGTTTGCGAGGAGCAGCTTGCCGTCAGCCAAGTGCTGAGGATACCATCATGCCAGAAAAGGAACTGGGTCTGGGGGGAGGTGGAGGGGGCCATGAGAACTGGATGGGAGGTTTGGCTCTTTTTCAAGCAGTTTCTGAAGCCGGATTAGTCCTCTTTGCCAGCTGGTGTGAGATGTTAGGTTTGTGTTATTTCTGGCAGCCCCACGGGGACTGGGAGTAACTCCATGCCTCTTGTTTCTCTTTATGAGGATGGGATAGTCCAGAAGCAGTGCAAGCTTTGTGTTCCTGTCCCCAAGAGATGCAAGTGCTAGTTTGCCCTCAGGTAGAAGGTGTGAGGAGAAGGACCCAGGCTGCCATGCCTGTCTTTCACCTCTGATGCCACCAGCTTCCTCCACTGGCTGCATCTCCTGGGCTAGTCTGCTCTTCATGTGACCATCTGTCCAGGTTTCCCAGATGCGTCCTCTTGTCTGTCACTGTCCAGCCAGATTTGGGGGATTCAAGTGTCTACTGGCCTTGCATGCTGCTGTGCGTGCACAGAGACTCCTGACTGCCCTGTGTCTGGAAAGCCCAGATGTGTCCACAGATGCAGGAATCCTGCTGGGCTGCCAAACGTCTGGAAATGTAAGATATGCCCACATGCATAGGAGCCTTGAGCTGCTGCTTGTCTGGAAATCGCTGATACTTTTATGTGCAAAGGATTGGACACTCTTGGGGAGTTTTGGATGGCCCAACTGTACATGTGTTATACAATTGTTTTTAGTGCACTTGAAGGAAATGCAAGATCTCAAAGAGGAGTTGGTCTGTGTGTGTCCTAGCCTAGTACATCCCTAAAGGTTTATGATTAGGTTTGTTGCACATGCACAGACTGTTCTGTACAAGCATGCATACTTTGGAAATCCCTGCCGGACTGTCCTAGTCCTTTATGTTCCCTTCCTCGATGGGGATATTTTTCCATCAGGATCAGTAGGAAGGCCCTCTGTGTCATGGTCTTTCTTTGAGGCAAGACCTTGTATTTGTCCTGTGCCTAAAATTCCTTTTTCTGCCTTAGCTTCATGCTTCCTTGCTGGGCTCCTCCATCACCCTTCTGCACAGGTCCCCGCAKGGATCTGTACCTTCCCATTCCTCTTTGCAGCAGAAAAGAGCAGAGTATGCGGGATATGGTGACTCTAACGTATGTCTGACATGCTGCTCGCTTGCATTTGGGACATGGAAGGACTGTAACTTGAGCGTAAGCTGCTGTGTTTGCACTGTGGCTTTTCCGGACCAGGATCCCAGACTTTTGTGACAGGCTGGAGAAGGAAGGGGAGGAAGGATTAATAGCTTTTTCTCCTAGATCCAGGCAAAATGCAAGCAAATTCACCAGACTTTCTCTGTGGCCTTCCTCACTTCCCATTTACAGGGCCATGATATTTGGTCCTCGCTCTGGAAGCAAGCAAACCTGCTTTCCTGTAGCTGCTGTCACTGCATGTGACGAGTGGTGGATGCCTCCCACCTTCCCAAGGGCTGGTGGATGACGTGCCCCAAGCGTGGCCAGTGCAGAAGCTGCCTCATTCCCTGAGCCCCTGTTCTGCAGTGACCAAAATCCCAGGATATTCCCTTTTTCTTCTGGAAAAACAGATTTGTTTTGGCATTCAGCCAGGTCCGCACGCTCCCCCTAGTGAATTCCAGGGTTAAAAAAAATCATGTAGGCTTTCCAGAAGAGCTGCCTTGCYTGTCGTTTAATGATTCCACCTCTGAACTGGGACCCTGCTGCTTCACTGGCTGCCTTGACAATATCTCATTTGTCTTTTCTTCTTTTATTTAGCTTTTCCTACATTTTTCGCACATTCTGTAGATTCTCCTGCATTCCAAGTGTCTTATATTTTCATGCCTCCTTTTATCTCTCTATTCATCTATCCCAGTATAGACAACAGAAATGCTAAGACCACATAATCTGTAGAAAGCATGAACTGGGTTGTTAGACATTTTCCAAACATTACACTTCATGGAAATATTTTCCTGTAAGACGTAGAAACGAAACAGCTGTCTCCTGCTCTCTCCTGGGCTGTTCCTGTGCAGACTCTTCTGCTCTCTGCATTTACAGCACCATCCCTTGGACAAGTGACCAATGGCTAGCTTCAAGCAGCTGTATTTATGATGTGCCAAGCAGTGGTGAAGATGATGGTGTTTATATGCTAGTCAGATCTATGTGGTGGGATTAACGTACCGCGAGAGATCTGGTGCTGATGTTTCCAGCATCAGGAACATTTCACCAGCAGAATTGTCACTAGGAAGTGCAAGTCATGGTGCAAGTCATGGCTGATGGCTCACCGCAGACTGCTCACTTTGTATGAACTTTTGGCAGACTATGGGACAAGCAGGGATGCTCCTCACTCATGTGTCCTCCTTCCTTCTGCTCACCCCTGTCCTTCTGGCTTTGTGCTTGGCCAAACGATGAAAACCCTCCAGCTCCTGCCAGGAGGTACTGGGGTAAGGAATGAAATGAATAAGTGCCTCCTGTAACCCAACTCGCTGGAAGACAGTGGGCACCTGGCTTTCATCCTTCTCTCCCTCTGTGGAGGTGGCATCACCTCTCAGCTGGCCTGCTGTGGCTGGCCCGAGCATGGGATGGCAGCCTGACACCCTGCTGGGGTACCTGCTGATGTGGGCATGGTTTGGACACCCCTTCCTAATGTAATTGCTTATACTGCCTGTGTGTTGTATAACTTTAGCACATGGCTGAAGATGTATTGATTGCTTGAAGGTAATTATTTCTTGATTCTTATGGGAATTTGTGGGAATCTTATTGTATCAGTTGAGTTGTCTGAACCGGAAAGGTAAATCAGGAAAAAAAACAAAAAAAACCCACACGGTAAAAACGTTTTGGCTGAAGCAAGCAATCCTTCCCCTTTCATAAGGAGAAGTGAACATCAGGCTATTTGGACAGAAGTGTGAACATCAGTGTTAGTGTGAGCTAGTGGAGAGTAGGCTCCTGAGCAGATGATGGAAGAGGGAAGAAATAGTGAAATTCGTATGTTACCATCTCCAAATTGAGCAACTGGAAAAAGAGCAGGAGGGACCAGAAATTATTTGAAGATTTTCTTCCCTTCAGTGTTTTACTGGAACTGAGTGAGCAGATATTTGTGGGCTGTATTCCAAGCTGCGGTTATTTCTTCAGAGCATGTTCTGGCAAAGGATTTTTGGCTACAGCCCATCCTCAACCTGAATGACTGGGTGATACCACAGGGAAGAAATCAGGTAACAGCAAATCATGGATCTAAATTTCAGGCAGTTGTTGACTGTGCATCTGTTATGCTACCTTTTTATAACTCTCTATATTGTAATCGAGTGCTTTTGGCTTTGATCTTGATAGGATAAAGCAGAACTACTCTTACCCTTCAATGCTGCCCCATGAGAAGTGTGGTGCCTATATGCACTGGCAGGAAGGGTGCTCTGCTCTGTGGGAGGATTGAATCGCTGCAGAGGTGCCTGTGCAGTCTCTCAGCATGTGCCACCCAAGCACGGGGATCTCACGGTTTGGGAGCTACCCTGGCGCATGTGTGGATGAGTCACATGTGCAGCTGGGGAATACCAGAGCCTTCAAATGGGAGTGCATCTGGATATGCACGGAGTGCATCCGGAGCGTCAGAGTTGCTGCGTGTTTGCAGCATCTTTGTATTGTGTGTGCCACAAACCGCTTTCTACCCTTTCTGTACTCTCTGGGGGAATCTTTATCATATATACATAAAATAACATTTGGGAAACACCTTCCCTTCTTTGCCTCCATGGTGAGGCTTCACATGTCCATCAATGTGAGCAGCTGGGTTGTTGCACTGAAGGATGAGCTGTGTCAGGACTCGGTACGAGTGCTTCAGGGTTGAATAACTGGTTGTGTTGCCCATGTGTAGTCTAATGCTCAGGGATCCGGTGGTGTCTGAGAAATGTTTGTCAGTGTGTTTTGCTGGGTAGCCTGGAGGGCCTTTCATATCTTTGCCAAGTGCTGGTCTGTTGTATCATTTTTCCAGGCATGATACAGCACTTGGCACAGCAGCCCTCCAGGCTTTGCCCTTGTAAAGACTCCAGAGTTATTCCCTGGGATGTGACTGTACCCTGGAAGGGGAATTTGAGGGTTACCCATCTATCAACGTTCATGTGGACAGTGCAAGGGAAAAAAATCAGGTTACATACTGGCATGAAATTCTTCAAAATGCATATGCACTTTGAGCACCTTCCATCCCTCTTCTCTGCTTTGGAGTCTCTTGACTTCTTAGGGTGGGAAGAAATGAGGGATGTGGGATACTCCCTTTTCAACTATGTCTGGCTATATAGGATGATGACTATGGTTTCTTGTACACCTGGTCACCTATCTGGAGCAATTTTGGGGATTTATGCTGTCCTGCGTGCACAGATAGACAGTACTTCTCAAAGTGCACTGGGTACATTAACATCCTCAGCCTGGGCGAGAGGGCAACTCTTGATCTTTTAGCACTTGCCACCAGTAGTTGTGTTGTTGCCAAGCCCGTGCTGCCCTGGTACGGGGAGGGGAGAACTCTCCCAAGGCCACGGTGGGCAGAAGCAGGAGGAGGCTCGGCTGGGCACCTCGTGGTGTCTGGGGATGAGCAGCAGGCATCTGGCTAAGCCAGTCCTTAAGTCCTAGGTGCCTGTTACAGAAACAAGGTGGGTAGCATTTTTGTTTGCATGTTGTCTGATGCAAAGTGATCATGTCTGTAAACCAGTTTTGAATAAACAGAGGAAAAGAAAATAATTCTCTAAGTTTGCAAGTAGAGATAGGAAAACTGAGAAGAGGCACCAGAGCTCTGGAAAGTCTCTGGAAGCAAATGTCCTACACGTTCAGCACAGCTTGGATGCATGAGTACCAGGGCTGGTTTGATCAGTGATCATGGCGAGTAATATGTCCTTGCAGGGAGGTGACACCAGGTAAAGACAGATTTTTATATTGGGATGGGATGTGGGTCACAGATTTGGCATTTCTTGTATTTCTTGTGTTCCTTGCATTTGAAGAATACATTACTGGGTTTGAACAAAACCATGGGGAAAAAAATTGCACAAGTGTTATTACTAATTTAAAACAAATATTTCACCATTAATGTTTCAGAGCATTTAGGAACAATACTTTCAGTTGTTTGCTTCCTGTATAACAAAAAAATGCTGCTCTTTCTGTTTCACGATGGGAAAGTTTATAACTCACCTTATCTCTGCTGGTATTGGAAATATCACGTGGCACTGCCTTAATGTCTTTTTTTGCAATTTTCTAGATTACCTGCAATGTCTTTGTTGAAGCAAAGCGTATTCAACCACTGGAGTGCCTTGTAAGAGAGCTAAATTAATCTTTTCTCCTGAGCTTTGCAAAACAGGTTAAACCAACACACAGTACTCATGGATGTTATAAGCTCAGACATGCACACAAAATGTGAGGCTACTAAATTAAGAAATAACTGCAGTTCACTGTTTCAGCAGCTTATTGTAATTATCTCTTTATTTTCTCTGCGATTTTTGCCAGGCAGAGATTATCAGAAGATTGAAAATGAGTTTAATATTGAAATATCTGCGTTGCTGTTTGTGCGAAGCCCGAAGTGTCTTCAACAGCCAAATAATGTGAATAGAGAGCTGAACTTAAGAATACATAACACAAAGCATGTTAACTTATTGGGAACTTGGGCATGAGAGTTGTTCTTTGATACGCAGAGCCAACCCCTGTTTCCACCGCTCTCAGTGAACGTTTGCTTCTTCCCAAGTGCTTAGTCTGGTATGACTAATGAATTTAAAGTCTTCTGAAAATGCTGGCTTCACCAGACGCTTCAATACATGAAAATGCTTGTGTTTTAAAACTTGATACTAATACTTTACCTCAAATATTTCAAGTCCTGTGCCATGCTCATTTAGGGACTCTCACAATTTAATCCTGTGCCACTGTCACGCTTTGCCCTTGGCTGAGGCGCACTACCCTGTGTGACTTGGTGCTGCAGCTGCAATGCATCCGAGAAGTGTTGGTCAAAACATTGAAGGAGATATCTATGTATAAAATAAAAAATACAATTTAATATATTAAAATTTTAATAAAAGATAACATAATAAAAATGCATACATTTTGCAGTAGGAGTGTATAGCAGATTTCTTAAAATCAAATGTTAGTGCTGAGCAGGTCGGGACCCCACTCCAGGGTGAGGGTCATGCAGTACAAAAGAAGGAGAAATAATCTGGAGAATGAAGGGACTTCTTGTGTTACACTCTGTGGCAGCCATTTCACTTTCTAACACAGTGACAGTCTCCTGCTTCCATGTCCTGCAATTTATGGTGAGAGCTGCTGCTAAATTGCTGGGTGAAGGGCCTGAAATATTCTATCAAGTGCACCTTACAACACTGTGGTTAGTGGATGGAGTGACTGTCCTCTGGAGGAATAAGGGCTGTCAGGAGCAGAGATCTTGATGAGCTCTCTTGGCTGCTACTGTGCTGAGTCCAGTTCAGGGTATCTTCAGCAGACTGTGGCAAATCCTGTCTCTGCCTAAGGTGGACACATGGATATAAACTGGGTGTTCCGGGCACTTGTCGTAACTGGAGTATTGCTGAGAAGGGATGGAGAGCTGTGGCTCTGCCACCAAATGCAATGACCCATGCTGGGGGTGGGCCAAGGGTAGGTGCAGTAAGACACCCTCCTCTTCCCCCTGCACTCTCCATGGCTCCTTGGCATGTCTGAGGCTGTTTGAAGCTCAAGAGAGTTTAGATACTTTTCCCCTGTTTGTTCCTGTGTGGCTTTTCTCCTGCATTTCGGAAGGAAGTTGCAAAAGAGACAGTGAGGAAGTCCATCTGCTCAGTGCCTCTAGCCCAAGCACGGTTGGGGAACTAGAATTGCTACAGAAGTGACTTTATATGTTGTGATATTCAGCCCATATATGTAATCTTTAGGGGACTCATGTCCCGTGAAGAGACAACCAGACCTCTGTGATTCTCCAGGTCAAACTCCCAACTCTCCTGAATCTCAGCACGATGGTCTGGAGCTGCAGGTCTGCCCTCAGAAGTGGCCTGCGATGTACAGTCTGATGAGAAGAAAAGCCGCTTCCTGTAAGCAGGGGATTAGACGGAGGGGCTTTGCATTTTGGCTGCAGCTCTCCCACTGCAGAAGAGTGGTGTTAGCTGGTTGTGAGGCTGAAAACTGGCCTGGAGGAGCCCAGGAGCAGATATCCGCACAGGCGTACCAGGGTCTGCTTCATAGCTAGCTCTTTGGCCAAACCAGGCAGTGCATCGTCAGTACCTCTGGATGAGTTGCTCTGGTCTCGGCAAGGGGCCTCCAGGGCTGGTGCAAGACAAATGAATCTCTCCTTTTCCTCCTCTCCCCTCAGAACCGCATGTATCCGCATGATTTATGTGACTCCGGATTTTAGCTCATGTTTACTCTGCAGAGAGCCTGATGGCTTCTCTGTTTGCCTTGGTGCTTGCCTTAGCCCATTGTTCTTGCTGCTGACAGTTGTGCTGGCGGTGGTTTTATTTGGAGAGTAGCAGGGGGGTGGTGGTGAGGAAGACAGCGGTGAGGAAGAGGGGTCGTGCTGTGCAGAGCCGGTGCTGCTGGCTGGGCTTCCTGACCCTGGGCAGGCAATTCCCACCCGCGCTGTGCTGCTCGATGGGAAATGCAGAGATAGGGAAGTGTGCTAATGGGTCAGGAACCAAACAGGTTTGAGGTGTTTGGAGCATCTCTGCAGGGGCTGGAGACCCTGACTTTAACCACCTACTGACAGGTAAAAATCTGCCTCCCCCATCCCCGGGAGGCATCAGGCTGCTACCACATGTGAGAAGAAACTGGTAACTCAAGTTGAAGCAAAGTGAAAGCTGAGGGAGGTGAAAGCAGCTCTTTGGATGACGTGGGATACAATCACTGCTCTGCGAAAACTTAATTGCCTGTAGGTAATGTGCATGGCTCTGCAAATGGGAAAGAAAGAAACACAGGGGTTTGTCAGAGGCTCGTTCCCATCAGTTTGGTTTTATTTTGTGGCTCTTTAAGGGAGGATGGAGCAGGAAAAAGAGACGGATCTTATGCAAGCCTGTGCAGCACCGAAGCTAGGAGGAATTCTCCAACTCCCAGTGGGTGGAAGAGATTTCTGTGCAAGAGCGGGGCTCGCACGGGCTCTGCTGCCGAAGACACATCTTGAAGTAATATGCAGCTCTTGATGACACCTCCTCAACACTTAGTAAATTTGACCTCTTCTTTCATGTGCCATTATACTGCCTCACATGGCTGCACAGGCAGCTAACACATTGAATCTGAATTTTACATTTTCAGGCAAGGAACATGTGCTCTTTCAAATTGACCGGTGATGCTACCAATGGCTGGCTCTGCTTCCCATCGCCTGGGAGGTGGGAGGTCAGTTGACAGGAAATCTCATTCTCTGTCATCCAGGAGAATTGCCGTCCTTCACACGAAGGCGGGTTTGGTTTGGTTTAGAGCCCTTGTGCGTGCTGAGCGGCACAGGTGCTCAGCCCCTCCTAGAAGCACTTAACCTTAAGTACAACATACTCATCCTCAGTGTTGTTAAATAGCTTTTATAAACACTGTCTGAAAGTGCTCTGATTATACATGACCTTCCCCCTCTGCTTAGTGTCATCTCATTAATCTATCTATTAGGTGAATAATTCTGTTTTGGGAACAGAGCAAATACAGAAACTGCAAAATGAAACACATTTAATATATTCAAACAACTGTTTCTTAATATAAAAACAATCATTTGCCATTCATTTTTCATGTTGTGTTGAGTATTTGCAGGCCAACATTAGAAACAGGCTGGTAATTTGGTCCTCCTTAATTTTGGCACCTGTAGTTATTTTAGAACTACAGGCTGTTTTCTGTGGCTTTGCTGCTCTGTAATTCAATACCCTTTTAGGACCTTAATGCTGCCATTAGTAGTAAATTGGCCTCTATTCTGAATAAAATTCTTTATTACATTTGTTTGTTTAATTTTTATTAGAGAAGGGTTGCCCAACAACCACAGGGAATGAATTTCCTAGGAGGTACAGGGGCAGTGCCTGAAATCCCTTTCCTGTAATTGCTGGTGTGAGCAGGAAAGCCCGAGTTACTGTAGGGATCTGCAGGGTGCAGATCTGGTTAGCTCTGGGCTTTAGATAGCGGTAGCATCTTCTCATGAGCCCCTCTCCACATCTGAGTAATGAGCTTCATTACCTAATCTGTGCACAACTAAGGGCTCAAAGTCCTGTACGTACTTTTCTCTACTGACATGTCTTTTCATTTTTCCTTTGAAAGTGTTTTGGTTTTTTAGTTTTTTTTTTTTTCTTCCCCTGAAAAGATAGTTATTGAAATTTGAATTCCTTCATTTTGTTGACCCTTTTCTTACCTAGGTTAGCTTGTCTGGTTTTGCCTTTCTCTGCTTGCGTTCATGTTAGCAGGGGGAGGATCAGGGCTGCGAAGGGCAGTGGGGGTCCTGTGTCTGTGCCCCTTCCTTGGTCTCCGCAACTCTCATACTCACTGGAGTGGTGGTTTGCTCCCAGGACTCTGTTTTTGTAGATGAGAGGAGAGGGGAGCGCTTTAAGCACCGGCCACCCCAGCTCCCCTGTTGCTGGGGCAGGGGACCCCAGGGTGCCTGACCAGGGCTGGTGCTGATGCATGCAGCTGGGGCTGGGGGTTGCTGGAGGAGGGAGCTTGTTCCTTCTGCTGCATTTTGGAAAGAACTGCCTAGTCCTCCTGCATCCTTCCTTGCCTGCCATTGGCCCCCCATCTCCTGGGCCAGCTCTGCACTAGAGCTAGGAGAAGATGCTCAGCCATTCAGTCTCCATCTCCTTGGGAAAGGCATTAGTGCAGGAGGTTGGTGGGAAYGGCTCACGCCACCAATGCCCAAGGGTGCCAGCCAGCATAGCTGTGTCCTGCTGCTTAGGCCAGCAGAGTTGTGGCAGTGGTCACCCTAAGCCCCTCTGCCTAGCGACGATGGGATGAGCAGGGAGCAAGCAAATCCAGGGAATTTTTCTTGCCTCTCTGTGCACCATTTGCTCATAGTTTTACAGGTCTCTAACACACACAAAATTTAAGTCTTGTTCAAGCAGATGTCTGACTATGAGAATGAGCATGCAACGCCCGCCTACGCCAGAGTGCTGCTGAGTGCCTCTAGCACAGCAAAGAGCTCAGACTTGCTAATTTCCAGCATCCCTGGCTGCTTGGGGGGGGGAAGCCCTAAACCCCATATGCAGTGAGGTGCCTGTTATGTAATTACTGCTCCAGCCTTCTGCTCCCAGCAGTTGCTCTCTTTGCTGAGGAGACCGAGGTCTCTGTTGCTCCTTTAAGGTCCTGAGTTAAGGTTCTGCTGCAGACGTTTGCAAGTAGTCCTGTACATTTGCGAAATTTCATTTCTATTTCTCTCGTTTCTGTAATGAAAGGTAATCCTAGACAACGTATCCAAAACCTTCTCTGTAAAGCTGCAGAAATCAGTCATACAAAAGTTAGAAAATACCCAGGCCCATGCGACCTTAATTCAGTTCCCTTGCATATATGCATTACAAGAGTATGCGATCATGTAATTAAAAACTATTGGCTTGGCAGGACCTTGGCGTACTCCTTGCACAGAATAAGATAGAGGGCTGCAAGAAGAGAGGGAATGTTTACTTGTAGTTAAGGCACTGGTGAGGGATGTGGGAGAACTGGATCCTGACCCTGGCGCTGTCACAGGATTCCTGTGTGATGCTGGGCAGAGCCGATCCCCCTGCAGCCACAGAGGCTGTTGAACTCCATTATCAGCAGCTCGCCTACTCTAGCTTTTTGAATATTCAACTTTCCAGCCTAAAAAAATCTGTTAGCGATGGTTATTTGTATAAGATATGAATCTGAATAAACATATGTGCAGACAATCGTAGGGAAAGGATGAAAACCTCTTATCGGAGGTTTTATCCCAGATTATTTCCTTCTGTAGCCACTCCAGAGCCCATGAATGAGGCTGGCTGTTTTCATGTCAGAGCTCTCAAGCTTTAAGGGCTCTCTGTGTCCAATTAAACAGTAGCATATCTCTTGAATATTAACACATTAAAAGCAATATACTTCCAGCAAAGAAATCTGATCCTAATTGGCCCTGGAATATTTTATTTTCCAAACTGAGCTGTGAGCCGTTAAGCTTCCTTTTTTAAGACTAAGCAAACATTACATTCTTAGGGGAAAGTCAGCCCAAGGAATGGGGAAAAATAGACTCTCAGACCGTACCTGTCAATCTTCCATTTTCCAATGTTTTGCCCAGAAACAAGCACAGGAACTAATTGACTTCTATCCCCTTCTGTCTTTTTTTTCCTTTAACATAGTGACTCAAATTAAAACAAAGATAAAATTCCAGGGGAAGCTGGCATTAATCAGGGTTTGGATTAAATTAAATTAAGTGCTTTTTATTGAACTCAGCAGTATTAGTTATTAAAACCAGAAGGCCTTTCCCAACTAGTGTAAAAAAGCAAACAATGACTCATACTGTGGCATAGATTTTATTGGGAAATTAAAATGCTCATTTTCTCTTATTCTTTCCTTTTCTTCTTTTTCTTTCCCCCCCCCCCCCTAACTTCAGACAAACACGTGTAAACAACTGCTGGTGAGCCCCTGCTCGCAGACCTCTTAGCCTGAAGCACACGCTGTTGTTGCTGGCACTGGGGCTGGCTCTGCCTGTGGTGGCACCCGAGGGTGGCAGAGTGAAATTGCTTATGCAGAAATGGTGCTTCCTGCGCCCTTGATGTCAAAATGTGACTTGTAATTGATATAAGGACCAGTCTTGCATGGTGCTGAGCTGGCACTGGGTAGAGCTCAAGACTCTAGGCATTGTTTAATCGCAAGCAAGACTTAGCAGGGGGGTTTCAAAGGCAGAACAGGGATGCCTGTCCTAGCTTTCCAGTGTTTTCCTCACCCGCAGTCAGCCATGCTCTCACCCTCTTTTCTTGCATGAGGCTTATTCTTCCAGAGCCTGTCCAGTTCATCCCTGGTGGGCCCATGATCAGGGATATGAATACCCTATTTGTGCCATGCAATGCCAAGTCCTGTTATTAACCCTTGAAAGAGGGATCAGTCTCAGCTTTTCATATCCATGGGGTAGCAGTTTCCTTGGGACCACCTGCTCTGCTCTCAGGAAGGACAGATGGATGCAGCTGAGCTGATGCTGTGGCACGGCAGTGGACCAGGCGAAGCTGTGCTGGTGTGTGGTTCTGGGGAATGGGGACCATGCTGGAGCCTGGCTGGCACTGCCAAGGATGCAGAACATGAGGCCCTTCCAAAAGCATCCATGAATGTGGGACATGTGTGTGGCTGGGGTAGGAAAATGGCTTAGGAGAAGATTTTAGAGAGTATGTAGATAATCCAGTCTCTGCACCAAAACAGCCATCTTCAACAGTCCATAAAGGACGGGTTGTGTCCTGGCAGAAGGGAGCACAACAAACATAATCCTTCTCTAAGACAGGACACCTAGGTAATTATAAACTGGACATTTTGACTTTGATAACGAGGAATATACGAGAGCAAATTATGAACCAATTTAAAAACACTTCCAGGGTAATAAGATGACAAGAAACATTGGTCTATCCTAGGCCAGTCAAGAACAAATTTGTTTTCTTTTTTGACATCCATTGACCTGGGAAGGTAATAGTAGCAGTGATATATTTTGACTGTGTGGTAGTATTTGTCTCAAAAGCAAACCAAGGACACTTGGTTTGGATGAAATCATTACAAAATAGGTGAAAAAAAATATATTCAAAGAATAACTAGAGCTAGTTCTCTGTCAAACTGGGAAGAGAAATCATGCAGGAAGCCTTAAGGGCCAAGTCCAGTATTATTCAATAGTTTTGTTAACTTACTTCATTCCTTCCATTCAGATTCAAGTTAGAGGGGTTTCAAACAAGCACATTTCCCTTGTTGATTCCCTGTGGCATGTAAGTGTTTGTAATGAGAAGAAGGGAGATCAGTGGGTGAGGGYGTGCAGCCCTCCCCACCATCAGGGTGAGGGCAATGTGAGATGCTGCAGTTACTGACCTGGACCAGTCTGGGTTTAATCCCTCCTTCCTCCACCAGCACAGGTATAACCTACAGAAAGGGCTTGGAGAGGAAGAAAACAGCATAAACTGAAAGCTCTTGACCAGCCAGCTCAAATTGCTTTACAGATAGTATAAAAGCTTTGAATTCAAGGCAGCTGGACTGAAGCACTGGAAAATCAGGCTGTAGTTTGGTTGAAAAAAATGTATCTTTCCCTTAGGTGTTGGGCAGGTTTACGTTACCAGTGCAGTGGTACTATGTAAGATGTTACGACAGGGCTGGTGCAGAAGCATGCCTGGGAGAGCGGGGGGCAGCTAGGAGTTTGGCTTTTGTGGGCAATGCCTGATTTCTCRTTGTCATTTTGGGCTATTCATGGCCAGTTCAAATAGGAATTGTTTTTAGCTAAGCAAGGACTGGACAGAGGAGGCTTACTACGTCTTGCTGTAGAGGAGCACGCCTGGCGAAAAGCCATCTTTGTGTATGTCTGCTCTGAGGTGGTGCGTACTTGTGTGTCCCTAGTGTGCACATGAAGGAGGAAAATGTTTAAGAATCCTCACAGCATAGGAACGTGGGGCACCTTGCGTCTGGATTTCGTTTGAGGGAATTAAGAGCTGATCCTTAGCTGGAATATGAATCAGATCTGATTGTGTCTGTGTTGACTAAAAGAGGTTGTGTGGTGTGCATGAGCCGGAGCTCAATCTAATGTGGAAAAGTTTGATCCAGAGCTCTGGTTAATTTAATACTTGACTATTCCACCTATTTTAGTTCTGACTCGAAGTTCAGCATTCTTTCTCATAGGCGGTTGTTTGTGTTAGCAAAGGACATGTGTGCAACCAGAGGAGAAGGACCTTCATGCACCCAAACTTCTGAGAGTCCAGCAGAAATTCGTTATTGGCTCTAATATTTTTTCTCCATTGCTAGAGGGACTGGAAGAGCTTTCTCTTCACCCTGCTGCCACGATGGGGGAGGAATTAATATCCTGCTACATCCCATCAAATCCCCAAATGCATTCATAGCACTGGGTTAGTAATCCATAGTTTTATAAGGTTTTAAACTCCTAATATACTTCAGATATCTTACGTGCTTCAGTAAGTCTATTGTGCTATATTAAATATATGTTAAGGAAAACTCCCATAATTAGTTTTAGTACCTTTTGCTATCTAAATAAACACTGACTGAATAAGAATATCTATATCAAAGCAAAAATTTTTCAGAATAGTTCAAAGAAATACAATTTAACTCCCTTAATATCATCTCCTTTAATGGGAAACCTCTCTCATTACAATCATTCTTGGCTTTTAAGRTCAGTAGGCACTAATACAAAAATCTTGTCTGTCTTGCATAATAACATTGAACAAAAATTCTTATTCAGAAATTCCTGCTTAGAACTTGCAACTTCTGGTTGAACCAGAGCAGATTTTAATAAAATTTTCTATTCTTGCCTTAAAAAGATAACACGTGATTGAGAATCCTCCACAATGTAGATAAATTGTTCCAATGATTAACTGCCTTCACTCTATGTATGTATAAAAAGGAGGCTTATTTCTAGTACATACATTTGTCTTGCTTCATTCTGTCTCTAAAAATTGCCCTGGCTTTGATAAATTAAAGTGTAACTTATAATTAAAAAAAAAAAAAAAAATCTTTTTAACGTATTCCGGTGCTTAAGAGGTGATTGACACGCTATCTGTCACTAGAATAAATTGAATAGCTTGAAGTTCTTTGGTATCTCGCTGTGGAGTCATTATGCCAGCATTTCTAGGAGCAAAGCCATCTTCCATTCATCTGCAAGTTTCCCCTTGTTATAGCCAAATTGAAAGCCCTCATTTCCTGCCCCAAGGAGGTCTAAGTGAATAACAGAAAGTGAGACTTAATTTTTTTTAAACTAAATATATGAATATATAATCTGTAGGCTATTTTTTCTGGTGGAACCTTGAAATTTTCCAGGGGGTTGTGGGGGGGAATTAGGCTCATGAATAGATAATGTCAATCTCCAGTTGTTGGGCTTCCACAGAACCCCCTTAGGTGCTGCATTCCCACGGGCATCGGGGGCCCACGGCGGTTGCGCGCAAGGCTCCATGTGCCCTGGGAGGCTGAGTTCATTCTTGTAAGTTTAAGAAATGGATTGGGACTTGCCTCTGACT
Source organism: Phoebastria nigripes (assembly GCA_035582835.1). Lineage (NCBI taxonomy): Eukaryota > Metazoa > Chordata > Aves > Procellariiformes > Diomedeidae > Phoebastria > Phoebastria nigripes. The sequence goes on along the minus strand of JAYKAV010002553.1, from coordinate 3,612,772 downwards.
AGCAGCCTGATCCCTCGGGAAGGTTCATTGGGGAAAACCTGAGGCTGGAAAATGTGCAGGGGCAAGCAGGTGGTGAGAGGCAGGGGCTTGTGCAGTGCTCAGAGCAGTCTAGATTTAAAAAAAGATATGTCCAGTTATAAAATTACTCCTTTCTATAGCCTTACACATATTTCCACCTCCAACCCCAAATTTTCCACCACTCCCATGTTTATGATTTTTCCCATAAAAATAATATTAACCTTAATAATACAGCCCTATTACAGGCAGCATTGCAGCAGGCTCCCCTGGGAGGCACCCTGTGAAGCCAAGAAAATGTTGCTCAGGATAAGTACCCTGGTCCTAATTTCATCATCTGTGGTACTGTGGCTAGTCTTCATAGCCATATGAATGATGATGACAGAATATGCTTGGTACCAAATCACATTGATTTATACTGGAAGCAGCCAGGAACTTGAACCAATGCATTTCCCAGTTACTGGTGGTTCAAGTTTTATGATGAYCAAGGATTTCCAGTATGGTTGTAGGCACAGTCCTCGACCTCTCTAGCACCCACAGCAAAATTATTCTGAACCCCCAAAAGACTGGCCTGTTTCACAGTACTGTCCTCTCCCTCTCTGCTGTCGTCCTTTAACTATAAGTCCTCATTACTGGGACCTTTTCCCAAAGAACAGTCTTAAAGCGATAATCAGGGTGATGGCAAGTCTCATTTGGGTGTTCACCTTTAGCCTTCCCTCCTTCTGGGGACTGCCTCTCCCTCCCTCAGAGGCATCTCCTGCATCTCTTGCCTTTAATGGAGAGCCTGGAGAGGAGCGTTATGGAATTGCCAGTGCATCACCTACAGCTCGTTGCTGGTGGTGGATTTCTTCCTGCTCATTCATCTTGGAGCCCAGGGAATCCATCCAGCCTTGTGGCACCCACAGCGCCCTTCTGGTAACGAGCTCCTCTGCTTAATTACATAGGGCGGGGGGAAGCTGGCACTGCCTGTGTGAGTTGGTATTTCTGCCATGTAATTTCCTGGCGCTGGTGTTCCCTCTGTGGTGAAGAGCGGTGACCAAAGCTCCCCTGTCCTGCCCAGCTCCGCAAGACCCTGTCATTGCACCTCTGTTGCTGGTGCTGCAGCTGGAGACATTCCTCTGGCTCATCCCACATAGAGCAAGGCTCTGCTGTGGGAACCTTCTTAAGCTCCTTCATATACATGCCAAGAATTAATTTAGCTTTTCTGCTGTAGCCTTATCTTTTTGCCTCAGCCATCTACTGGCTATACAGGCTCTCTGGCAGGCTTCCTCCTTTTGATGTATTTGAAAAAAGCTTTTATTAGTTTTTAAGGCTTTAGTAAGTTGTTTCTTAAAATCTTTTTGACTTGCTATATTATGCTCTTACACTTAATTTGCCAGAGTTTATGCTTTTTCTGTGGGATTTTTTTTTTTTTTTAGACAGTCTGTGTGGAGCATTGCTCAGAGAAAAGACTGCTCCTTACCCTGCAATAAGGTGGTTCTTGGGGATTTGTCTTCCACGTAAATGTCCCAACCTGCCCTTCCTTCCCCATGATCATGGGGCCAGAGCAGTGCAGGGAAATGTGCTATTAAAAAAAACCAAAAAACAAAAAA